>CM040188.1:64440188-64537688 GCA_022606455.1 Callitettix versicolor | reverse complement strand
GCGGAAATTTCCGCTACAACGCCGCTGTGAATTAAATTTTATCGAACGGAAATGCGCACGCTACTGTATATGGTGGTAATTAATCTAAATATTTAAAAATACACGAAGCGATAAATCAAATTGTAAACTTGTATTTATGGACGCTGTATATACATTATAAGAAGGAAAAGTACTGTACCCACCCCTTCTCTCCGGCCAGAGCAATTCATCACAATGACTAAATGGAATGGTATTCAAATATCGCACAAATATACTCTCTTGTGGTATATTTCACGAACATACCACAAAGAAGCCATGTTTTATATTTTGCACCGTGCAAAAGCTAGTAATACCAGTTGACAAACTGGTATTTTGTACAAATCAAATTATTGTGTTGAAAAAATAATATAGACAATATTATATAAGTATATACAATTTAACGTTAAATAGCTGTGATAATGCAAGTTATTTTCAGAATTATTACAGGCGATTGTAAAAGTTAATTGCTTTTATTTAAACAAAAATGTTATTAATCGTGTTTTTGATCAATGTGTCAAATCAGAAATATATATTTTAAAATTGCAAACAGAATGAAACAAGGAGATTTTGAACACATTCGTCTAAAAGATTTTGGGTTGAAATATCAATTTTAGATTGCCTGGGATGCAACAATTAATAATATTCGGAATTACACAGCTGTTTGACACATCAAATACAAATCGATTAGGCAGATGTTAGGTATTTTAACAAATTTTAGCTATTATTTAAATACCTAATCAAATTTAATGGTTTAATGGTAGAAGCTAAAGAGGAAACACACATGTTGGTTCTTCAGTTTGTAAAAATAAACATGCCCAAACTTTGAGCGAAATCGTTGTGTTGATTTTGATAAATTATGACTTTATGGTTTTCCGACCTCAAATTTTTTTGTCGATATTTCTTAAAGCGATAATTTTTAAATGATTGATACATTGATTCGAGGGCAACATTTAAATAAAATTTAATGAAAATTGTTAAAACCGTTTAAAGAAAACTTGAATTTTGTGCTTTTATTACGTTTAAGTTGTAACTGCGTTGGAAATTACCTTGATGCGAAAATATTAGCGGAATTATTTTACATTATTTATTAAAAATAAAGAAACTAATTGTCATTTTGTACGATGGAGAGTAAAAATCTTTTTCAAATGAAAAATGGAAAGTGTTAACACATCACTTGCAGTCAGTCCATTTGTCAAATCCTTTAAATCCAACAATCAAATTTTGAAAAGGCTTTGTGTGTGTGATGTTGTAAACCATTGGCTGACAGTAGGGCTTAAGTAAGAGTGCCAATATTCTGTTAAAGGACGCAAAAAGTAATCATTTTGAAATATAAATCAACCACCCGTAACTTATAATTTAAATTTCAAGCATTCTATGCTGGTGTTCATTATTAAATTGCTGGTGAAAATTTAGTTGAACAATTGTTACCTGTTTTATTTTTTTGCTTAATTTGCATACTGATTTGTAATTAATTGCAGTGACTATTTGGTCGATGTGGCGAAAGCACCGGTCAGTCTACTGAGTCTCTGAACTGCGCATCTTAAGGTTCTTAGTTCTAGCCACAGTTTCTTCCGTTGCTTTTCCCTTACCGGTAACGAAAGTGTGGATAAAAAAAAGTTATTAATTGCTTTGTCTGATATAATGAAATGTTCAAGAAAAAATCTAATTAAACACAAGAACACTGCAGTTTCTCCTAATAGCAATTGTTTTGGCCTGAAGCAACGTTTTACCAGTTTCGCACCACTAAGTGAAATCACATCCGTTCTGCCCAACAACGTGGCGTATCTCAGGAACGTCTTTGGTTACGTTTTCTTCACACTCTCATTCCTTGCTTTTGTCTTTGTTCAGCATTTACATTTGTTAAATATTCTCTACGCCTCCTCTGGTACGCCGATATTTCTTATTTTTCTTTCAACGATCCTGAGGACATTGTCGGACGAAGTTTCAGTGTTTCCGTCACGTGTATCACCACCGGTCTACTAAAGGTATATTAGTACGTTTTATTGAGGATACGTTAATTTTAATATTAGTTTTTTGATCGAAGAGTTTTGAAATCATTAAATTATGAAAATAATAAACAATATGCACAGTTTCTAAGCACATATTTGTTTTTTTCAACAATTAATAAATAATTTTTTCGAGAAAAATCTGAAAATTCTCAAGTAGCATACTTCATTTGGCAAAATACAACCATAGTTTCAGAATTATAAGCGCAGCTCATTGTTCGAGATCAGTTGCGTCAATTGGGTGGTCGTGCGTATCGTGTTTCATCAATCTTCATTAGCCTAACCAGAATATATTAAAGACGTTAACCTCCCCTAAAGATCATTTAACGTTATCAGCAAGTAGTATTAAAATGTAGACGACACATAAAAATAATTTTGGTAAATACATTAAAAAAAGATAATTCTAATAAAGAATTTTAGGTTTTTTGTTTTCTGTATGCTTTATCATATAAAACTAATTCCTTTACACTGTTTTATGCTTTGCTTTAATAAAAGGTCACGCCGCACTGTGTCTCACGTACATGAACGTGAAATACTTATATTTTCGTAACGATGTGAATTATCGGAAAAAATTAAAAATCGGCAATAGCGACAATCGGAATAACTGATTTTGGACAAATTTTCACTACATATTGAATCATGATTACGTCTGTACAAAACTGAAATAAATACAAGAAACCGGAACTGGAATTGTAGTTTTTTTGTTCATTGTCATTTTCCAGTTTCGTTGAACCATAAAAACGTTTTTACTACAAATGTTACGCTAACCAAAGCTCTACATGTATGCTTAAATATTTGAGCAAAATCTTGTTTGAGCAAAAACAAGATAATTTGAAGAAATGAAGGTTTAAATTATTAACGTAGCAATTTTTTTGCCAATTGTTTCTGAATCGACATTTTTAGCGAATGAATTGCCAATACTTATATATATATATATATATATATATATATATATATATATCCCAAGTGTACAATAATAGTCGGACGTTAAACACAAAATATATATATATATATATATATATATATATATATATATATATATATATATATATATATATATATATATATATGTGTGTGTGTGTGTGTGTGTGTGTGTGTGTGTGTGTGTGTGTGTGTGTGTGTGTGTGTGTGTGTGTGTGTGTGTGTGTGTGTGTGTGTGTGTGTGTGTGTGTGTGTGTGTGTGTGTGTGTGTGTGTGTGTGTGTGTGTGTGTGTGTGTGTGTGTGTGTGTGTGTGTGTGTGTGTGTGTGTGTGTGTGTGTGTGTGTGTGTGTGTGTGTGTGTGTGTGTGTGTGTGTGTGTGTGTGTGTGTGTGTGTGTGTGTGTGTGTGTGTGTGTGTGTGTGTGTGTGTGCGCGTGCGCGTGTGTGTGTGTGTTCTATATACTGAGTGTTTCATGGGAACCATGACGAACTTCCTTAAATGGATCCTTAGTTAATGCAAGAAAAAACGTTGTATAAAAAAGGGTCCTAAACCATTTCATTTTCTACGTACTACTAAAAATTGGATTTTTTCTGTTTTATATGTATTTAATACACTTTCCGACCTCTAGGTAAAATATTAGTGAAGATATTTTGTTAAAACAAACACGGCAGAGCACACATTTTTTAAATATATTATTTTTTTTATGTGCCAAAATGTTGATTTCGAGTCAGTGATATCACTTCAAAGGTTAAAATTTGTACAAAAAAATGAGTGTTTGAAATATTTTTAATATTCAGCATGCTTCCACACGAAAACTACTCAACCATTTGGGATGCAATTTTACTAAAAGTTATAAAATTTTGTGCAGAATATAATTATATCTGGACTTTATCAGTTTTATGAGCAATATTTACATGACAGCATAAAATACTGTGAGGTAGTACAAATTGTGATACTTCATTTTCGTGAAAAACAAAGAAGTCAATTAAAATTAACATACACATTTTTTAAACAGTAATAGTTTTTCTTTTACAGAGTTGCGAAAAGTTGAAAAAGAATTATTACAAACATTATTTCAAGTTGAACATTTTCTCTGCACAGGAAATGTGACATCCTTTCTACCTATAGTATCTCTATTACGTTAACATAGGAAGTGAAACTTTATTAGTGGTGTGGTTTTGTCATAGTAAACTCATTAAGTTTCTTATCTGTGTATTAACGGTATATTTAATGTGACACGTCGGGGTGTAAGCAAGGAAGTTGGGGATGACTTAATTATGTAGAGTAAAGTTGTTTCAAGAGAAAATGTAAAATTATTTTTATTTAAACGTATTATTTTAATTTGAGTTGCAAAACTTTCAAAACTACTATCTTCAGTAAAACTTTTAATGCATATCAGAATGGTAATAAATGTTCTCTAATGAAATACTAGGTCATAAGAACTGTCTACTAATTTGTAGGAATGAATAATAAATATCTTATGTTTCACGAATTAGGCACATCTGGGAATTTTGTACCTCTGTCCTTAAGACATAAGACCTAAAGTTTCTGTTGTTACACTCTGATTAAAGTTTCTGTTGTTGCACTCTAATTAAAGTTTCTGTTGCTGCACTCTGATTAAAGTTTCTGTTGTTGCACTCTGATTAAAGTTTCTGTTATTACACTCTGATTAAAGTTTCTGTTGTTACACTCTGATTAAAGTTTCTGTTGTTACACTTTGATTAAATTTTCTGTTGTTACACTCTGATTAAAGTTTCTGTTGTTACACTCTGATTAAAGTTTCTGTTGTTACACTCTGATTAAAGTTTCTGTTGTTGCACTATAATTAAAGTTTCTGTTGTTACACTCTGATTAAAGTTTCTGTTGTTACACTCTGATTAAAGTTTCTGTTGTTGCACTCTAATTAAAGTTTCTGTTGCTGCACTCTGATTAAAGTTTCTGTTGTTGCACTCTGATTAAAGTTTCTGTTGTTACACTCTGATTAAAGTTTCTGTTGTTACACTCTGATTAAAGTTTCTGTTGTTACACTCTGATTAAAGTTTCTGTTGTTGCACTCTAATTAAAGTTTCTGTTGTTGCACTCTGATTAAAGTTTCTGTTGTTGCACTCTGATTAAAGTTTCTGTTGTTACACTCTGATTAAAATTTCTGTTGTTACACTCTGATTAAAGTTTCTGTTGTTACACTTGATTAAAGTTTCTGTTGTTACACTCTGATTAAAGTTTCTGTTGTTGCACTCTAATTAAAGTTTCTGTTGCTGCACTCTGATTAAAGTTTCTGTTGTTACACTCTGATTAAAGTTTCTGTTGTTACACTCTGATTAAAGTTTCTGTTGTTACACTCTGATTAAAGTTTCTGTTGTTACACTCTGATTAAAGTGTCTGTTGTTAGGTGATAATTTGAACACAACAAGTTATTAGCATGTGCCGCATGTCCTCACGTAAACGTTGTTTATTATTTATTTTTCGTGTTGGATCTTTAGTGACGATTTCATCAATTTTTATTTCAACTTTCTCTTTATTTGTTTCACCCAACTTTGGGGTACAATAAATCAATCACTTTTTATTTAATGTTCTGTGCCTTCCTCGTAGCCCAGTATTGCTTCATTCGTTGTGATCTTGCTTTTCTTTCTTCGTCAGAGATTTGGATAGTTCGCTTGGATTTGACTTCACCTTGGAACCGTTGCTTCTTGTCCTTGGTTATTGTTTTGGCTGTTCTGTCCATGAGCATAGTGTCAGTGATCTGCAGTTCTGTCATGTCTTTCTCCGTTTCTCTAAACCAAAGTGGTTTGGCTCTTCTACTGCGAAAGTAGTCAAATATCTTTTTGTTTAGTCTATTTTTGTCCATTCGGAGGAGGTGCCTATAAAAATCAATTCTCCTTTTTCTCATTGTGTCTGATAGTGTTTCAATTTTTTGGTAAAGAGTTTCATTACTGATGTGGAGTAGTTGGTTGTTACGGAATTTGGGGTCTAAGATTTTTCGTAATATCTTTCTTTCTTTGATCTCCAGCCTTATTTTAACTTTATAAAGACTTCAAATAAACAATTATAACATTGCAATAGCGCCTGATAATGGTTTTGAAATTTATAACTCGTAACCATAACTACATATTACGTAATTAAATTGTAATCAAAACGTGAGTAATAAACAAAGATAACATGAAATAAAGGGTATATACAGTCTAGTGGTGAGCGGACAGCTTCAAACTTGGAATTTTTGTTTAATTATTGAGGGCGTAGACAACTTTACTTCCTGAACAGCATCGTGAAATGAATTTGGAAGCCGAGTTTGGCACCAAATTCCAGTTGTTAATGTTGTAAATACAGTAAAGATAACTGTAGTGCTGACCACAGAGCACCCGACGAAAAAGGCGTCTGACCGGCTTAGTTCCTTGTCTGCTAAGTTTCAAAGTGACTTCGATACATTTGCGAGGAGTTTATGTTTAATCTACGTAGCCTAATTGTGCGAAGAAATATTTTGTACTCAATATAATAACGGGTACTTAAAGAAAATTATTAAATAAAGATTACATGCGGAATTGAATCTGTATTGTAAGTGATCAAAGTTTGAGCTTTGTACGATCAAAATGAACGAGTTGGGCGGGATGCCTAAACTGCACTTTCAAACTTTTACTACTGATTAAATGTGCTATTTTCATAGGTCGCAACGTGATCGTAAACCAACTTGATCAGCAACCATTTTAAACTTTTTAACACTGACGAATTATTTTACTTCTCTATTAGCTTTATACATTCATAGAAAACGTCCCAGAACACAAGAACACCAGAACACAAAGCAAGAAAACAGTAAAGTAAAATTGTAATTCTTATTTTACAGTCAGTACAATTCTGTCTTGTTGTAGCAGATGCATCCACAATAGAAAACTTAACGTGCACATAACTCAGTATTTTCAAATGTCAAACTCATTGAAATTTAACTGTAGTTGTATCTTAAGAACCAATAAATAATTTTGTAATTAATTTAACAGCTGATTTGTTGTGTTTCTTTTTTCAACGTAACCTCAACATTAACAATGTCCTTATATCGTGAAGTGAGTTGATCTGTTTTGTGATTTGTTGTGTTTTTTTTTAACGTAACCTCAACGTTATCAATGTCCTTATATCGTGAAGTGAGTTGATCTGTTTTTGTGATTTGTTGTGTTTCTGTTTTCAACGTAACCTCAACATTATCAATGTCCTTATATCGTGAAGTGAGTTGATCTGTTTTTGTGATTTGTTGTGTTTCTGTTTTCAACGTAACCTCAACATTATCAATGTCCTTATATCGTGAAGTGAGTTGATCTGTTTTGTGATTTGTTGTGTTTTTTTTTAACGTAACCTCAACGTTAACAATGTCCTTATATCGTGAAGTGAGTTGATCTGTTTTGTGATTTGTTGTGTTTTTTTTTAACGTAACCTCAACGTTATCAATGTCCTTATATCGTGAAGTGAGTTGATCTGTTTTTGTGATTTGTTGTGTTTCTGTTTTCAACGTAACCTCAACATTATCAATGTCCTTATATCGTGAAGTGAGTTGATCTGTTTTTGTGATTTGTTGTGTTTCTGTTTTCAACGTAACCTCAACATTATCAATGTCCTTATATCGTGAAGTGAGTTGATCTGTTTTGTGATTTGTTGTGTTTTTTTTTTAACGTAACCTCAACGTTAACAATGTCCTTATATCGTGAAGTGAGTTGATCTGTTTTTGTGATTTGTTGTGTTTCTGTTTTCAACGTAACCTCAACATTATCAATGTCCTTATATCGTGAAGTGAGTTGATCTGTTTTGTGATTTGTTGTGTTTTTTTCAACATAACCTCAACATTATCAATGTCCTTATATCGTAAAGTGAGTTGATCTGTTTTGTGATTTGTTGTGTTTCTTTTTTCAACGTAACCTCAACGTTATCAATGTTCTTATATCGCGAAGTGAGTTGATCTGTTTTGTGATTTGTTGTGTTTCTGTTTTCAACGTAACCTCAACATTATCAATGTCCTTATATCGTAAAGTGAGTTGATCTGTTTTTGTGATTTGTTATGTTTCTTTTTTCAAAGTAACCTCAACATTATCAATGTCCTTATATCATAAAGTGAGTTGATCTGTTTTTGTGATTTGTTGTGTTTTTTCAACGTAATCTCAACATTATTAACGTCCTTATATTATGAAGTGAGTTGATCTGTTTTTGTGATTTGTTGTGTTTTTTCAACGTAATCTCAACATTATTAACGTCCTTATATTATGAAGTGAGTTGATCTGTTTTTGTGATTTGTTGTGTTTTTTCAACGTAATCTCAACATTATTAACGTCCTTATATTATGAAGTGAGTTGATCTGTTTTTGTGATTTGTTGTGTTTTTTCAACGTAATCTCAACATTATTAACGTCCTTATATTATGAAGTGAGTTGATCTGTTTTTGTGATTTGGCGTGTTTAATTACAGTAAGGAATACATGTCAAAAGTTCATACTACTTTTGTAGATGCTATATTCCAACACAACGGTTTTTATTGGCAGTTGTAACCTCTTTCGTTTACAATAGCTTCATTCTTATTGGTGCGTTCTTTATATAGTTTTAACAATGGAATTCCGAGAAATTAAGGTTGCCGCCATAATTTACAGTGTAAATACAGGTCGAAAATCGTTATTCGGCAGAACATCGAGGAAGACCACCCACTAAAGAAAAACTACACTCAACCTACCAACACCCAAACTACCTGTATAAGACACCACAACTTGCTGAAGAGGAAACAGGAGGGATCCGGCCAACAGTAAATACGAAGAGAATTTTTTTCACAATTCCGAACCGGAAAAATGCATCGCCAGCCCGCGGCCTACTTGGTAAACGCCAGGACTTCTTCTGCTCCTCCCGGAGGCTATAACAAATTGCATTGCACCTTTGTAATAATTTACTTTTTAAAACCCCTCCCTTTTTTACGCCATTGTTAATAAGACGATAACAGATTCGAACGCTTAACTATAATGTACTTCGTAATTTTAGACTTACTCGTATCGTACGTTTCAACGACAAAAGTATACCCTCGCGACAAAATACATCCTTGATATAGAATACATCCATGTTACTTTTAACATAATATTTACGTAAAAATGTCAACATTTCCAATTGCGCATGTTCCTTTCTTGTAATACAATATTCCTAATTGACTGTTATTTAAATATTACAAACCTAAATTATTTCACTTGACAATGACATTTGTTGATGACAAACAATAAAGTTACACTTTTAATTAATATCGTTCACCTGAAACAATGATAAAAACGTTTGAAAAAATAAACTGACGTGTTTGGGTATTGTTAAGGATTAAATTGATATGTGGCAGTTCTAGTGAAATGTCATCTTCACACATCGACAGTTGGCGCGATCGATAGGAATAAACTGCATTGTTATGTTCGATTGTGAATGAAGATTAAACAGCAAATTACCGTAGTTGCTGTCAATCGATTCTAATGTGAAGACTACAGAACAATTTAATATCACTTAGATTAGATTAGATTGTCATCTTGTATATATTATTATTACCTGCGCATAGACCCTGTTGGATCACGCAAAGCACTCCGACTCATGTCTTGTTCCTTCTAATCCTCCACACCTCCCTCATCCTGTCCCCATGGATCCTCTTCCGCTCCTCCGTCCATTTTACCCCTGCTCTCTTTGGGATTTCATTCTCTGGGACCTTCCAACCGAGCATCTTTCTCCTGTATGCGTGTCTATCTTCAACATCTGTTGAGTCTATTCCTGCATCATGTAGGTCTATTCTGACTTGTGCGATCCACGACGTTGTTGATTTGACACCTTGTATATACTTAAGGATTCTGTAGGCAAGTCTCGTTGTTGGGAGTCTACTGATGTGTCCATAGAACCGAAGCCTCCTTCTTGTGATATCTGCTGCCAGGTTCGATATCTTCTCTGTGGTCTTCCGGGAGTGCAACCTGTATCCATCTTCTGTTAATTTCGGGCCAAGGATCTTCCTCAAGATTTTGCGTTCTTCCTTCAAAATACCCTCCATGGTAGCTTTTGTGTGGAGTGCTAGCGTCTCGCTTGTATATAATACCTCCGGTTTTATGACTGTGTTGTAGTGTCTGATTTGTGTGTGCGTCGACATCTTGTATATATATATATATATATATATATATATATATATATATATATATATATATATATATTATATATTTTTAAGAAAGGTCAATTCATTTTATGTTAATATGTGTTAATTATTATTTATCTTGCTGGTATTTAAAGTACTGTTGACTTTATTTTCAATTCAGAAAATTAAATTATTTTAGAAAATATGTTTGCGTGAGTAGCAATCAGCCTGGCTATCAGTAACATTCCTATAGCGCCCGAACGGTAAACTGGGAACTTATGATAGTTATTGTAAGTGCTTGCACAATTAAACGTAAGAAAATCTATAAAACACATGTTTATTTCTTAAAAACAAACGGAGATTAAAAATAAACTTCTAAAAAGAACATTGTATTTGGTATAGTATTAGAAATGGCTTTATACATACTTATAAGAAGTATTGTGGTGGCAACAATGGGCGAAATTTTGAATCACTAACTCAAATTTGTCCTGTATGTAATCCTAAAAATATTTTGTATACGTTTTTTAAAATTAAAAATTGTTTTATAGCGTTTTGAAATTATTTAAAATATTTTTGAAAAATTAGATTTGATGATTTAAACCAGGGGTCTCCAAACTTTCCAGCCTTAGGGCCATACTGATTACTCGAGTAAGTTCCGAGGGCCAAAACCATATTATCATTGTTGCCGGTGGTAAAAAGTGAAATAGTCCACTGATGAAAAAAAAGCCCAAAAAAGTACGCAACGTTTAAAAAAGGCTGCAAATCGGACTAAAGTCCGCAAACCGGCAACACTGCATATTATTAATTTTCCTGTCATTATCTGTAATTTCTAGATTAGTCGTAGAGTACGAGCCATGAGGAGTAACGTGACACGACATCTGGTGGACACAAGCGGAAATAGGTAGTACCTTCTATCGCTAACAGATGGCGCTAATAGCACGTACAGAATAATCTCGTTGGTTCGAGAAAGTTCTGGTGTCCATATTAATAATTATTCAACATAAAATTAGAATACTTCAGTAAACTAAATTTAATTTGCTATAAAAAATATGTTCTCTAAAAGGAGTTTTCAAGTATGCTAGCTCTCCGCGGGCCGGATGTGGCACTCGGGCCGTGGTTTGGAGACCCTTGATTTAAACAAATAATATTTATAGAAACATTTTTTAAATGAAACTAAAGAATGTTTTGTAACAAAAAGAAGAAATACTTATTTAGCCTGAAAGTTTACATATATTATAGCCGTAGTAATTAGTTAGCATGCAAGTCTGTCTGTCAGTACGATAGTGTTTGAAAAGCGCATTGTAAGAGTGCTACATAAAAGTGCTTCCTTAGTTTAAGGAACAGTGAGCTACTCAATAAAAAAAATCTATTTTAAACTTCAGGTATCGGAAAATAATCTAAAAATGTTACAAAATTTGGAAATTATTTTATATAGTACAAATATTCAGTAAAGTTAAACATTTTAAAAGACTTTTTTTTGTCATAGAATATTTTTTGTGAAAATATTTGTTGAAGTATAGACTAACGTATTTATTCTTCACTTAATTTTGGTTTCAGAGAATTTCTTTCAGTCGTCGGTCATAAAGTAAAATTATCAGAAAAGTTAATGACAAAAACAAATGATGGTAGTTCACTTATAGTTAAAGTTTAGTGTTTAACGCTAATTGGTACTTACTTACTCATCAAACGCTAATTATTTATTACTTAATTTTATACCAATGGCCTAACGCTAACAACTGTGTTTTAACTTGATTTCCCTCCGTGCTTCTACATTCATTGAAGTATAAACTATATGCACTACTCTATAATTTAAGAAATAAAGTGTATTTGAAATTAAAGTAATTTTGCAGTCACTTGTAATTAAACTACAGATGCTATTTAGAAACAAAAGTTTGAATTGAAGAGCACGAATGACAATTAGAACACGGTAATTATTTCTTTAAACATTCAATTCGATTTATTCTCACTGGACTTAATTTTACGCAAAACATGTCGAATAACAACTTATTTTGAACACTGTTAGTTTCTACTGGTCTAATTATATTGTTGATCTTATTGCTAAAATTGTAATTGTACACATCTGATAAGAAAAATGGACACTAGTCTATATCATTTACAAGTAGAAATAAACAACCATGTACAACTGTTAATGCTCTGATAATTATGATAAGGTGTTTAAATAAAAATCTAGATTTAAAAAAATCGTCAACAATTTGGGATATGATTGTACATGCAAAACTAAAGAAAAACGTTCCTATGAAGGTAGGCCTTAAAATGCTTAGTTTTCCTTATGTCTGACTGTTTTTTAAAATTATTACTGAATAACAGTTCGCACTTTCAAACAAACAACATTTTAATAGCAATTTAATTTTACCATGAACAGTACCATTAGTAAAAACACGTTGAAAAGATATTTCACCAAAACGTATTCATTGAAACATTTGAAAAGTATTTTCAAAATAGTGGCCGCCTAAAATAAAAATTACAAAATCTAAGAGGTTTACAAAATTTTCTAAAAACTCCTTTTTTTGTATTTTTCGGTACAAGTATAATAAAACGTTTGTTTCAAAGTAATCTGATGTAAGACAAGAGAAGTGTTTCACTTCAAAATTAAAAGAGGTAAAATTAAAACTAATTGTCAGAAAAATGCAATACAAATTTTTTTTAATTATTAAAATTTCTTTAAAAATAGAAACGTCATATTATTATAAGGTAAGTTTGCCATTATATTTTGTCTTTTTCGGTTTATAAAGTTTTTATCTGTGTAAAAAAAAGTTTTATAAAAGTTGTAACTTTTTTAATTTTGCCACAAATGATTTTTATTAGATTTTTGTGCCGCTTTAAGTTACGAATTTATCGGCAAAATCACTAAAACAAATACATCTTCGTTTCTATTTTGCGAACCAATTCAAGGAGAATAAATATTTCACAAACTGTTTTGAGAACCTTTAAAAAAATAAATAAAAACCTTCAATTTGAAAAAAAATATATTTTAAAAAATGTTACAGAAATAGTTTTGTTAATATGAATATAAATTTTTAAATAAAAACCTTCAATTTGAAAAAAATATATTTTAAAAAATGTTACAGAATTAGTTTTGTTAATATGAATATAAATTTTTAAATAAAAACCTTCAATTTGAAAAAAAATATATTTTAAAAATGTTACAGAATTAGTTTTGTTAATATGAATATAAATTTTTAAATAAAAACCTTCAATTTGAAAAAATATATTTTAAAAATGTTACAGAATTAGTTTTGTTAATATGAATATAAATTTTTAAATAAAACCTTCAATTTGAAAAAAATATTTTAAAAAATGTTACAGAATTAGTTTTGTTAATATGAATATAAATTTTTAAATAAAAACCTTCAATTTGAAAAAAAATATATTTTAAAAATGTTACAGAATTAGTTTTGTTAATATGAATATAAATTTTTAAATAAAAACCTTCAATTTGAAAAAAAATATATTTTAAAAAATGTTACAGAATTAGTTTTGTTAATATGAATATAAATTTTTAAATAAAAACCTTCAATTTGAAAAAAAATATATTTTAAAAAATGTTACAGAATTAGTTTTGTTAATATGAATATAAATTTGTATCTGTTTTAAAGTTAAAAAATGGAGGAAACGGGAAAGTAGTGTACTTTTGCTATCTCTGTACACTTTCAAATCTAGAAAATTTACCATCCTTTTATATTTTGCTTGAAATAGCTTAAAATGATCATCATGCTATATGATATTAAGACATATTTACTTTGATTATTTCAGTATTTTTAAAAAAATGTATTTTTGTTGAAAAATATATGATTACGGATTTATTTAAGTTTTATGAGTTTTTGCTGATTCTTAAATCTGGATAATGTTTTATTAAACGATGTATAAAAAAAGGGATTGTGGATTTTAAATATGATAATATATCGGTTTTAAGTCACAAAGGAAAGTAGTTTCCGACTGGGCCGCGATCTGTGATTTGTTTGCGTCTAGTTAACCATCAGAGGGTAACACGAATTGATCGATTTAAATAGAATTTGACGTATCATAAATGCAGTTATTATTCGGGAAATATTTTTGATACAAATTAGTGGAAATAGAGTTTAAATAAAACTTTTAAGTTACTATCATTATTAATGATTTCGATTTAGTTTTAAACCGTATATTTTTGAAACTGTTGAACATTTTAGGGGCAGATTTTGATTTTGGTTTAGTAGTAGCTTTGGCGAGATGAGTGAATAGAAAAAATGTCTAACGAACGGAAGAATGTAACGGAAATATGGAATTAACGAGTAAACGAATTTCATCTCTCTATTTTTGTCGTTTTTTCCTCCTTTTCGATAACAGTACACCAGTATTATATCAGAAAAGTGGTGTTGCTTTGGTTTCGGCATTTTCCCTTAGTTGAAGAACAGGTTATAACCGCTTATAATGCATTCGAAATAAATCTAAACGTTTATAATAATTTTTGTCGATATTGCTAGTTTTTAACAACATAACCTAAATTTTATCAGAGAATCGTATCAGCTGTACAATGAAATCAGCTGATCGTTACGAATTAATATAAAAAAACCGATTTTACTATAACTAGAGTAAATATATCTAACCTTGGCTCACGTATTTATTTATTTAAACAAAACAAGATATTTGTAAACATATCTTCAAACTGGTTATATATTCAGCAAAGATATCATTAACAAAAGCTTCGCTTCTATCGGTAACTCCCCGAGTTCCACAAGTGTACTTTTTTTAAAATAAAAGTTTGTGAACCGGAATTTCCTGTTAGGAAATTTTTTTAACTTCCTGTTTTTTAACTTCCTGTTAGGAAGTTTTTTTTAACTTCCTGTTAGGAAATTTTTTTAAACTAACCTCCTGTTAGGAAATTTTTTTAACTTCCTGTTAGGAACTTCCTGTTAGGAAATTTTTTTAACTTCCTGTTAGGAAATTTTTTTTAACTTCCTGTTAGGAAATTTTTTTAACTTCCTGTTAGGAAATTTTTTTTAACTTCCTGTTAGGAAATTTTTTTAACTTCCTGTTAGGAAATTTTTAAAAATTTCCTGTTAGGAAATTTTTTTAACTTCCTGTTAGGAATGTTTTTATAATATAAAATAATACACATTTTTTATGCTGAAAAGCTTTGTTAAAAATCTTTTAAATAATAAAATTGATTATTAGAAAAGTAGTGACAAAGTGTGTACTGTTTATTTATTCCGTTATGTGTTCGTTATTTCATGGTTTCTTCAGTGTAAAGTGGGTGTGTCCACTGCGATTAAGTCAAGTAATTTACTAATGCACTCTTGCAACCTACAACGTCTTCAAACCCATATCTCTTCCACCTTGCAAGGATTAAGTAACCTTCAAAAAATTTATAAGGACAATCAGCACGTCTAATTGTAATAATCGCGACATACATCTGCCTCTTTGAAGTAATAAAAATATATTAAAAATAAGCAAATAAACAGATTGAATAACGTCACGTAACACCACCCTGACCGTCATCAGTTTCTTATTTTAAGATTTTTTTAAAATGTTGAAAAATTTCTCAGCATTAAAAGCATGAAAAGTGCTTTAAATGTTAAATAAAGCATTTAAAAACGTCCAATTTTGAATGTGTGAATACGATCAACATTTATGGGAATCATAGTTCACTATGCTTTCTAATTGTACTAAGCTTCTCTTATTTCATTAGCGATTAAGACCCTTTTAATACTTTCCAAAATATTTTTTTAACGTAACAGCAAAATCCAATTGAAATTGTTTACATTTTTAGTGTTAAAACCGAATTCCCGTTCAATTAGAACCATATCTAAAAAAACCGTTGATTTCTGCCCAGCGTAATACATTTTCCGCTTCATCCACAAGGATTCGTGACCCATAAGCGTGGCCTATATATCTTCACAGAATATTTTATCATTAAATATTCCAAACTAGAAGCCAAGAGCTACTTAATTTTCCAGCCTTTTCACTATGTAATACAGCTACATAGACTTTACCGTCAACTCAAAAGAGATAATAATCGTAATCAGCTCTGTGTCCCATAATAAAGTTTCGGATTTATTATATCGGCCAATGTCAATTTGGCTATTATTTTGAACGTTTCTATTAAAATCTATTTTTAATAATGTTTATAACTACTATTAATATTACAATCATGCTATTATACTATTATTATATTAGTACTATAATAATAACATAATAATATAATATAATGTAATATAATATAGTATAATATAATATAATATTGTAGAATACAGATCACTGACACTATGCTCATGGACAGAACAGCCAAAACAATAACCAAGGACAAGAAGCAACGGTTCCAAGGCAAAGTCAAATCCAAGCGAACGATCCAAATCTCTGACGAAGAAAGAAAAGCAAGATCACAACGAATGAAGCAATACTGGGCTACGAAGAAGGCACAGAACATTAAAAGTGGTTGATTTAGTGTACCCCAAAGTTGGGTGAAACAAATAAATAGATAATATAATATAAAATAATATAATATAATATAATATAATATAATATAATATAATATAATATAATATAATATAATATAATATAATATAATATAATATAATATAATATAATATAATATAATATAATATAATATAATATAATATAATATAATATAATATAATATAATATAATATAATATAATATAATATAATATAATATAATATAATATAATATAATATAATATAATATAATATAATATAATATAATATAATATAATATAATATAATATAATATAATATAATATAATATAATATAATATAATATAATATAATATAATATAATATAATATAATATAATATAATATAATATAATATAATATAATATAATATAATATAATATAATATAATATAATATAATATAATATAATATAATATAATATAATATAATATAATATAATATAATATAATATAATATATATAATATAATATAATATAATATAATATAATATAATATAATATAATATAATATAATATAATATAATATAATATAATATAATATAATATAATATAATATAATATAATATAATATAATGTAATATAATAATGTAATGTAATGTAATGTAATGTAATGTAATATAATATAATATAATATAATATAATATAATATAATAATAGTCTTATTATATTAATATACTTTTATACTATTATAATACTTATACTACTATAACTACTATTATTCTTCAGTCGAATTCGGAAACAAGGAAGATGTCAAGTTCCATAATTTATCGACTTAATGTTTTAGCGCTAGAGACCTTAATTTACCGACCAAACAGTAATGAGTGTCTTGGTGTGATGGAATCCTAAAAATGACCTATTTGTTAGAAATGTTGAAAAAAGCATTTAAAAAGGTCCAATTTGAAATGTCTGAATACGATCAACATTAAAGGATTGATAGTTCACTGTGCTTTCTAATTGTACTAATCGGAAGTCCCCTTTAAGAGTTTAGTACAGGAAACAGTTTACAGGAAACGAAAAACCAGATGCGTTGAAAAATAACTAACCTGCAACAGTCTCCTGTCAATGCAAATAATAATATTTTGTTTTCTTTGCTTTTATGTGAGCCTATGCACATAATTACGAACATGTTTGTTATTATTACTGTTATTTATAGTTTAGGGCAAATGATGCAAGACTTAATTAAACAAATTATTTATATTTATTACTGCAAAAATACACATTTAGAAATGAACAGCTGAGATAGTGAAGTGCCAGAGTATGAAGTATTACTATGTTTTATTGACTTAGTTGAAAACTATTTTAAACAGTAAACAAGAAGATTTAAAAGTATTTTATGAAATTAAAGTTTTACTTATTTGTTAGCTAATTTCAATTGGAAAATGAGCTATTAGAATATAGCCGTACTTATAATGTAACGTAATTATACGTTAAAATCTGCATTCATTTTAAATTTCTTAATGGCTCATTTTCGGATGTTTAATAAAATTTGAAAATTAAAAATGCTAATTCGTGCAAATGTAATAAGAAATCAACCAGATATAAAAACCTGAATAGATGATACCGCTGTTACATTCTATAGAAGATTTGCGCAGGCTAAAAAGGACATTACAAAATATTACAATGCGCAGCGAGTGTGAATATTAAATCAGAACCAGTCATTAAAATATACTTAAACCAGATTAAAACTCTGGATAGGTCAAACAAAACCTACAAAAACTTGTGGTTTTTTTGAAAAGTTTCGAAAGACAGGTATTGTAAAATATACGAACGGTTTTTCTTGATAGGCTAACAAACATGACAAAACTCCAACCACCATTCTAACGCCAAGATTAATTTTGCGTATCAAAGTGTTAATCAATGTCGTTAATTTTTGGAAATTTTCTTCCAAGCAAGACAGCTGCGTGACCCTCTAACAGACTTAATTCCAAAAGTTGTATTTTTTATAGGCTAGGTACAAAAGTGAGTACATAAAAAAAAGAAAAGTTATAAAATGCTTGTTTACTATCACAAATAGAAACTCAATATTTGAACAAAGTTTTAAAAAGCTAAAACTAATTTGAAGAAGCATTTGTATCCTTGGCTTCTGTATTATTTAATCAGTTACAAGGTTAATTTAAATTGCATACAGACTGTTCTGAAACAATTATATGAACTGAATAACGCTGGCCTACATAGAAAGTAGGATAATAAATAAATTTGTGTAAACTTACTTTGTTTATGACCCAGATATCAGTTTATTACTCGCGCCCTTTGAAAGCAAACAAGGACTAGGAAGTGGGGTGGACGGCGTGTTTTACGCATCGTTTCACTTTTTCAAACCGAACTACAATGCTGCATCTAATACCAGATTATTATCAGATAATAGCTTTCATATAAGTTTTTCTTCCTTATTTCCTTACCTCAATTAACTCAGGTCTTCCTTTAATACGTTGTAAATCTTAAAGTTGCATTATTAGTTTTACAAATTAAATTTTTTTGGCGAAACATAATTTTGCTAACATAATTAACTTTTATATTTAGATTTGACAGCCTTCAAAAGTCAACGCCGCCTCTGATGACCTAATTGATAGCGTACTGGGCTTTTACGCCGAGGACCCGGGTTCGAATCACGGCCAGGGCTTGGCATTTTCATACGCTGCATTTCATCCCATCGTCTGCATTAGCCCAAATGTGCACAATAGTCGGACGTTAAACACAAAAAAAAAGAAAAATTTCAAAAGTCAATCAATCGTTTTGAAAAACCAGCAAAAATTTCTGAACAGTCGGCCAAAAGTTCTATTTAGTCGTCAACATTTCTGAACAAACAACCAAAAGTTCTATTTAGTCAGTCAAAATTTCTGAACAGTCGGCCAAAAGTTCTATTTAGTCGTCAACATTTCTGAACAAACAACCAAAAGTTCTATTTAGTCAGTCAAAATTTCTGAACAGTCGGCCAAAAGTTCTATTTAGTCAGTCAAAATTTTTGAACAGACGGCCAAAAGTTCTATTTAGTCAGTCAAAATTTTTGAACAGACGGCCAAAAGTTCTATTTAGTCAGTCAAAATTTCTGAACAGTCGGCCAAAAGTTCTATTTAGTCAGTCAAAATTTCTGAACAGACGGCCAAAAGTTCTATTTAGTCAGTCAAAATTTCTGAACAGACGGCCAAAAGTTCTATTTAGTCAGTCAAAATTTTTGAACAGACGGCCAAAATTTCTATTTAGTCAGTCAAAATTTCTGAACAGACGGCCAAAAGTTCTGAACAATAGTTTGGAATAACGGAACAGTCGGTCAAAAGTTCTGAACATTTTTTGCTGAGAATATGCATATTCGAAGAGAATAACATCTTCGTGGCCTATCAATGAAACATATGGCAGTTTCTTCTTAGAGCCTTTTGTGGTCTAAGGAATTTACGACAGCAGTGCAGGATTCTGAATCAGGTTCGAAGCAGGAATAAATATGAATGAAGGAAGATGTTAAAGTGTTTTTTTCTTAAATTTCACCTATTGAGTGGGGCTAATTAATATACGATTAATCTAAACAAGACTTCATTATTCAGTGGCTAACAGTTGACAATGGCTCAAAATAAAACTTGTTTAATTTTATGCGTTTATTTACGCTTTGATAATGCAGTTCACCTAAACAGCTGATTTCGCGCTACATCGTTTCTTCGATAATACTGTTTTAACTGAGATTTAAGCCACTTCGGTGGCCTAGTGGATAGTGTGCTAGGCTTTCACCCCGAGGACCCGGGTTCGATTCCCGGCGAGGGCTTGGCATTTTCATACGCTATAAATCATCCCATCGTCTGCATTAGCCCAAGTGTGCACAATAGTCGGACGTTAAAAAAAAAAAAAAAAAAAAAAAAAAAAAAAAAATTAACTGTGATTATGTTTATATACCTGCTGTTTACGATGGAAATAATAAAAAAACGATCAATCGTTATTAATTGCTTTACAATTTTTAACATTGAAATAATTTTGTGTTGATGATGAAGAATAATAAATAAATTGATTCTTAGAATTACCTCTGTTATTATTGACATCATGATTGGTAATTACCTCGTATAAGCTTATAGTTTATGAGTTGCCGAAGACTGTTAACAACAAGTTGTTGAAAACTCAAAAAATAAATAAATACAAAAACTGGATTGTTTAATCAACGATTCGGTGTTATTTTAAAATCCCCTATTAAAAAAATATATATTCAATAAATTAAATACGTATTTAATTTTGAACCATACATCTTTTTATGAAAGGTCTAATGTATATTTGATTTAAAATTAGCTAAACGGCATTAGAAATCTTTCGAAACAGCTCAAATTCGAGAAAACACTAACCGAAGTTACACAATATTACACATGGCGATGTTTTGGTTTCTCGTTGATAATACGTGTATAGTCTACATTTCGTTCAGTGCTTAAAAGCTTTATTTTAATAACTAAAAAAAAATTAAATCAAAGTAAAACGGTTTTGTTGTGGTTTTACACATTCTATTCATATTATTTAAAAATATTTGTCAAGTTATAACGCATTTTAGTTAAATAGAGGAACTTTCAACACCATCCACGGACGTTTTGGATTATGCACTCGCTTCGTTGAACAATCCGAAGATAAATCCATAATCTGTTCATTCTAATAGAAACTAATTTAAATATTCCCTCACCCTCTATTTCTAGCTCAATCTATTACTTAACAACCAATCAACTGAAATTAATTTAATCTTCCGTTCGGATAATTTATGAATAGAAATTCTATTATAGATTGATAGGTGAGTAGGTTACAACCTAATAGTTCTGATAGGCTACAATACAGAATTTCCTACTTAATTGAGTGTTTGCCAGTGACAGTAAATATGTAAAATGTGTGTGTTCATAAACAAACATCAAAGTGATACAAAGACGCAACTAATCAAGTTTAGTTCTTGCAAAGTACTGGTATTTTGTTTCTACAAAATCATATTATATGCAGTGTGTTTTAAACAAAATTACTTGGAAGTAAATTAACTTTACGTAAAACTGAAATTAAAAAACTAGTTTGAATGTTTGTGGTTTCAAACATATTGTTCTTGTAATTTCTAAAGCATTGTTGATTATGAAATAATTTGAAATTCACCAACTGAATATTTGATTTATTTCACGAAACTTTTGAAAGAAATTGAATGGGCCAACCTTGCTTGTTGGACCGATCTGGATAATAATAGAAAGTATAAATTCAATACTAATGATTGAAACACTCTCCAAATGTCAACGAGAATTCAGCAAGAATGATTTGGAAAAAACAAGCTTGTGAAAAACAACGCGAAGTAGTATTTACAGGTGAAATAAGCGTCAAGTTTTTTTACTACATTTTTAGGTCCTGTCATTACCTAACCAAAAATTTTAAAGCGCATTAGAGTCTTATCTGCAACGGAACAGTAGCGGTGCTTGACGTTTTGTTGTTGGGGAACAGTCGCCTGTCATTAAAATCACATGTCATGATAAAAAAGGAAACAATAAAAACAAAATATACTCTTCTTTTATAAAGTAGAATAACAGTAAACCAGGATTTTTTTAGAAAATAAGGAGTTATAAAATATTTTTTTTATTACCATCGATTAGAATAAAAATCGTTTGACATATATAACTAATAAATTTAACTATACATATATACAACTATAAACATTAAAGTAATACTTTAAGTAAAGTTTTTCCTCTAATGTAAAACTGCTGAAAGAGATTTATAACGAACTGTCGACGTCATTCATTTTGCAAACAATGTGAATAATCATTAATCAACGATGTTAAAATGAAACTAAACACTGACTTTTAGGTTAAAATAATATTTTTTAAATAAATGATTCATTTGTGACATTACAATATGGCAAACCTTTTCTTTATAATATACAATTCAAACAAAACTAGATAACTTAGAAACGTACAATAAAAACAGGCTTGCACTGGCCTCAAACTTGACTATTCCACTGAAACGAACCCCTTCATCCTTCGCTACTCTACAATATACAGCCTTTGTTGTGACTCGGTTAGGAATTGAAGGCCATCATGACCGGATGAAACCAGGGGGCCACTAGAGTAAGTAACATCTACAGAACCATTTGAATAAGTAGCCTCTACAGCGCCAGTAGAGTAAGTAGTCTCTACAGCGCCAGTAAAGTAACTAGAAACCAGAGGGCCACTGGAGTAAGTAACCTCTACAGAGCCATTTGAATAAGTAACCTCTACAGCGCCAGTAGAGTAAGTAGCCTCTACAGCGCCAGTAGAGTAAGTAGTCTCTACAGCGCCAGTAGAGTAAATAGCCTCTACAGCGCTAGTAGAGTAAATAGCCTCTACAGCGCTAGTAGAGTAAATAGCCTCTACAGCGCCAGTAGAGTAAGTAGTCTCTACAGCGCCAGTAGAGTAAGTAGTCTCTACAGCGCCAGTAGAGTAAATAGCCTCTACAGCGCCAGTAGAGTAAATAGCCTCTACAGCGCCAGTAGATTTCATTTTTTTTTCTGTTCACACCTCTCGCCAAAGCTAACATGAAATCAGCTTCGTTTCAATAATATAACATAGCATTACCATGAGATGGTGCACACATAATTTATTTATATTAATAAATAAATTAATTCGAAAATATAATTAATTAAGGCTGATGTAAACATTTCTTTAGACATTATGGGGTTTTTAAATTATTGACTAACTTTAAGAAGGGAAAGCTGTCCTACACTTTTAAAAAAGCAAAACGTTATTTCATGTCGAATAGCTCACTCACGAAAAACTAAATGAAATTTGGAATCTCTCACAGTAACAGTAATTGCCCTTTCGGGTTTCGGGCTGTAAAACGTTTCTCGCTGGAAAGAAATTTCGATCCAGCGTAGATAACAATTTGAAGAATTCGAGAAAAGCTATTTTTTTTCAGATAATATCTTAAAGTTAAAACTGCTTACGACTTTAGTTAAACTACTTTATGTTGAAAAATAAAATAAAGTCCACGTTGTACTAAAATATTTTTATAACAACTTTCCAACTCTTCCTATTGTTTTTAACTATTACGATGAACTATTTTTTAACATTTTTAATGCCAGGAATTTATGGTGGAATCAGATTTTAAAAGATAAACAATATATTTGAAAATTCGATTCCATCACGTCTACGAAAAATCTGTTGCTAGATTTAGAATTATACGGATCTGCAACTAAGTATTAGAACACACTAATACACACACACACACACACACACACACACACACACACACACACACACACACACACACACACACACACACACACACACACACACACACACACACATATATATATATATAAAACCGAATTCGTCTGTTCAAAATTAAATATTCAAGAACTAAACACAAATTATGGTAAGATAAACAGAGTCAAGCACTTCAAATATCTGGGAGAAATTCTTGAACCCACGGGTGGCGAGAAGGCTGCGCAAAGGGTTCGGCTACTGAGAATGAAGAGGGCTCTTGGTATAACGCGTGATCTACAATAAGAGATGTATGTCGACGCACACAAAAATCAGACACTACAACACAGTCATAAAAACGGAGGTATTATATACAAGCGAGACGCTAGCACTTCACACACAAAGCTACCATGGAGGATATTTTGAAGGAAGAACGCAAAATCTTGAGGAAGATCCTTGGCCCGAAATTAACAGAAGATGGATACAGGTTGCATTCCCGGAAGACCACAGAGAAGATATCGAACCTGGCAGCAGATATCAGAAGAAGGAGGCTTTGGTTCTATGGACACATCAGTAGACTCCCAACAACGAGACTTGCCAACAGAATCCTTAAGTATATACAAGGTGTCAATCAACAAAGTCGTGGATCTCACATGTCAGAATAGACCTACATGACGCAGAAATAGACTCAACGACGTTGAAGACAGGAACGCATACAGGAGAAAGATGCTCGGTTGGGAGGTCCCAGAGAATGAAATCCCAAAAGAGCAGGGGTAAAATGAATGGAGGAGCGGAAGAGGATCCATGGGGACAGGATGAGGGAGGTGTGGAGGATTAGAAGGAGCAAGACATGAGTCGGAGTGCTTTGCGTGATCCAACAGGGTCTATACAGCAGATATATATATATATATATATATATATATATATATATATATATATATATATATATATATATATATATTTAAGTATATTGACAAACTCATTTTGATTTCAGAAATTTAGTCTGATGTCTTCATCATAATGAATATTAAAATTGGCACAACGGAATTGGCTAAGTAACTAACATGTGAAAGCTATATATTTGTACGGTTTAAGATTTGTCATACATTTGTACAGTTTGTTATTATAATGTGGGATAAGTCTTCCTTACGTTTTCATGAAAGTTAATGTAATTAATATTTTTAAGTGATCTTGTTACTATGTAATGTAGTAAATAAAATTCATATATATATATATATATATATATATATATATATATATATATATATATATATATATGTGTGTGTGTGTGTGTGTGTGTGTGTGTGTGTGTGTGTGTGTGTGTGTGTGTGTGTGTGTGTTTTACGATGCCAAAGAAAGGAGGGAAAAATCTTTTATAGACTACCTGGGGTAGGGTACCGTCACTACCCCAGAGTGTGGGACTCAAGTTCAAACTCAAGCTCAAACTCAAGTTAAGATATATTGTTACCCACTAAAAAAAACACCAATAGCATTCCTCTAAATGTAACCCTCTCCCCACGACCACCGCCAGGCACTCCTTCGTGGGAAGGTAGACTGGCTGACCGCTTATTCTTCTACAGCGTTAGCTCTCCTTTCTCGATCAGTTTTCAGCCCTCAACCTCTTCATGACCACTGCAGCGAATCCCACAATGGCCCTCCATTGTCGCAACCAGACTTGTCGGTGTAATGCTGCCTCGCAGATATGTTTGCAGCCTCATCCTTTCCTCGTCGAATCTCCGATACCGGAAAAACACATGCTCCGCATATTCATCCACTGCTAGAAGACAGAGAGGACAAGCCTAGTCTGTTTCCAGCCTGAAACGGAACAAGTAAGCTCGGAAGCAACCGTGATGTGAGAATCTGTGTGAGGTAGAAATCCACTTCCCCATGACCCCTGTTGCACCAATCCTGGATGTTACGTATGAGTTGGTACATATATCGTCCATTTGTTGATTCGTCCCACTGTCCCATGTCCCCAGGGTCCGATTTCGTTCCTGTGTAATAACCATTGTTTGACTATACCGCGGTTCAGCACTTCGCTTACGCCAGTAGAGCCTCGCTCTTTCATGAGCCATTGGGTGTTCGCCCGACACTACAAATGCAGCGTCGTATGCGTGCGTGTGTGTGTGTGTGTGTGTGTGTGTGTGTGTGTGTGTGTGTGTGTGTGTGTGTGTGTGTGTGTGTGTGTGTGTGTGTGTGTGTGTGTGTGTGTGTGTGTGTGTGTGTGTGTGTAATTCAACATACAAATATCTTGGTTAGTAAAAACCTATTTTTGAATTCCCTAATGTGCTTTTACAACCTTATATTTTTGGCAATATGTTAAGGAAATAAACCTTTCAGAATTTTAATATGATCTTTACTAATTACTGTACTTTGCAAACTATAGACTTTAATGAAATTTATGATTTCACTTATTTAGGCCTATTATAAGAAAACTTTTTAATTCTATAACTTTTTATAACTTCAAGATTTTATTGAAAACCTTATGAAAACATATTACAGTCTTAGCTGTAGACTGGAAAGGTATATGCCTTCAGATTTGTTTGTCCAAGCAACCATCCAACATTAAGTTTAAGGTATCTTATGTATCTTCATTTGTGAACTGTAAAATGTATTTTTATTATTAATGAACGTATCACAAAGGATGGTTTGATAAATCTTAAAATATTCTGCTAATCAAATTTACATAGCTTTATATTTGTCCCATGTTAATTGCAAAGGTACATGATCAACAACAATTTAAAATGCAAATTTTTATACTAACGATAAACAAAATGACTAAGAAACTTGTATATTTGACAGCGGAGAGGGTTCGTATTTTACTTTTACTGTAGAATAATAAGTAATCACAATTAAAATGTTCTTTCGTGTAAAGTTATAAGATTTTATTATTTTTGGAATTCGCTTCCATCACGTCTGCAAGACATGGGTTTGCGATTATATCTGATCGACTGGAGAGATGTCTTCATTAAAACTCGATCTTTCAAAATTTGTTTGTTTATTTTTTATTACGCAGTTTTTCCAAACTTATTGAACCGATTATTTTGAAATCTGGTATGAAGACAATTTGTATTAAAGTCCGAACGACATATTTGTAAGCTTTTCCCCATTCTTTTCCTTTTCTGATTTACCATAAGGGTGTAATTGTTGACTGTTTTCAGTAATACCTCTTGAACGTCAAAAAATTTCATAACTTTGACCGTTTCATGGAGAAAGAGCACGAAATTTCCAATAATGGATTGATTCTGTAACACTTTCCCTTAATGTTACATTTATAGAGGAGGTTAGGTTGCGAGCACAATATCCTTGGAGGTGTTCTGTTCTTTGAACTGTTAGTTTACAAAGCGAAACTTAATTAAAATTCCTCCTAAGTTCTTAAGTGGAAGAGGGATCGATGGTCGATATAACTAAGACTTCACCTCTAAACTTCCGCATCTCAAGGTCGTAGTTTCGAGAGTGCAGTTTACTGTCGTACAATTTCCGTTAAAGCCCATCCCATGACCTCTCTACTAGGCTAATTGACATAATGAATAGAAATCAGTGGAAATTTATTTAAATATTTGTAATATTTTACAACAGGTAGTCGAGCCTGATCTCTAAATGATTTTTTGATGGATCGTTGACACAAACACAAACACACACACACACACACACACACACACACACACACACACACACACAACACACACACACACACACACACACACAACACACACACACACACACACACACACACACACACACAAACACGCATATACACACTACGCACACACACACACACACACACACACACGGACGTGCTCGTGAACATATTCATTGTGTGTGTGTGTGTGTGTGTGTGTGTGTGTGTGCGCTAATTAGCAGTCTTGCGTTGGCAATTTTGTTCGATTTCATTCAAATGTGACAAAAAAATTGACTTTGCTAAAGATTGATAATGGTAGGCTAATAGTTTGAACAATTTCGTTACCTAGCGAAAGCCGATCAAGAGTTTCAAAATGACAGCCATTCCAAGTCTTTAATTACTTTATCTTTTCCGTACTTCACTTTCTTCCATGTCTGATTTCACTATTGCAATTACTGTTAAAATCTGCATAAATTAGCTTTTTAAATTCCGTCGAGAAAACTAAAATATGCTTAGGGTTTATGTAACTTGGAAGTTCAAAATTGTAATTTATGGATACTTTCAACGCTTGTTATATTAGTGAAGTCAGGTTTTTAAAGAAGTGTTAAAATGTCGGAAATTTGCTTCTATTTTGTCAGGTGGTTGCCACGGTTATTATAAATATAAAATCATTTTTTGATATTAAACATTAAAGAAAGACGGGAAATTTGACAAGCAAGCATAATTCGAAATCTATTTTTTTTAAATTTAAAATATTTTAAGACCTTATAATACATTTCTAAAATCTTACGTAATACAAAATATAGAAATACTGTAATTAAAAAAATAAGTTACAGAAGGTCATGAGAAATACGAACTAAGCAGGCTTATCCGTTTGAAATATGACAGTATAAATGCTTATGAATAAACAATGGGGTCGGTGGAAATAATTTTTGTTGAATATTTTTCAATTAGCGTACTTCTTTGGCCGTAACCAAAGATCTTCTTTCAAGATACGTCGGGTAATCACGCTCAAGTGCAAACCAATGCCCGATTTCTGAGCGACATTGTTTATGCCGGGAGTCTTACCTGTTTTGCCGAGAAAAAGGAATCCACGTTGTTTCTATTCCACCTCATACTTGACATGCAACCTCTCGACCTTACGTTTTGCGGGCCTTTAAAAACAGCTCTTAATAAAGAGTGCGATATTTTTATGAAAACTCGTGGATCTCAGAAAATAACTACTTATAATTTGACAGATCTTTTCAATGAAGATGACGCTATAGTAGAGTGTCTTCTTTGGAAAAGGCAACTGAAGGATTTGAAAGGAGTGGCATTTGGACGTTAAACCCTAATGCATACACACAAGATGACTTTATTGCTGCAGATAACTTGTGTAGATCTGCTGAAGGAGACTTCCCAACAATTGTAGAACAGAAAAACACGAACCGGATGTACAGATCAATTGACGAATTCTAATAACTGCACCCAAAGCAATAACACTGTAGACCTAAACCTTATTTCAACGCCATCAAATCTAGATGTTTTCGCTGTGTCACGTGTGCGAGTTGGTGTCATAAAGATTGTAGTGGTGTGGATAGTGCAGTCAACTACTAGTGTGATTATTGTGTTCTAAAATAGCAGTTATTATTTTGTGGTAAAAAATTTTCATTAGATGTAGTAAATATTAGTATTAGTTAAAAAATCGTATTAGCTAGTATTAGTATGCAGTAGGCTAGTAGCTACATTATTATTGTAGCGCCATTACCCAACTCGGTGAGCGGGAATACCCTACAATGTCGGGCATTGCCGCCTGTCAGCATTTTTTTAAACTATATTTTTCATAATAATTTTAAGTTTTACTATTTCTTTACCACATATTTTGTTAAATACATTTTGAAGTTTTCATTACACAAATAAAGTTTAATTTTTGAAGTATATTTTTTTTCTTTTCGTTTCACCCTCTTTGGGGTACGCTGAATCAATTATTTCTTGCGCGCTGTACTTTTCTTTGTTCCCAGTAGCTCTTCATTCTTTCCGATCTTCTCTTCCTCTCCTCTTCCGAAATGACAGGTTTAGGTCTTATTTTGGTTTTATCTTGGAATCTTATTCTTTCGTCCTTGGTACTCATCTTAGCAGTTTGGTCAAGCAATGAATTTTCTGTAATTTTTAAGTCTATTAGGTCTTTTTCAATTTCTTTAAACCAGTTCGGTTTTGTTTTACGATTATGGAAAAAATCAAACACCTGTTTCGTCAATCTATTGGAGTTCATTCTAAGAAGATGGCCGTAAAAATTTATTCTCCTTTTTCTCATAGTATCGGACAGTTTTTCAATTTTCTTATAGAGAGCTTCATTTCTTATATATACAACCTTATTATCCTGAAATTTTGTTCCTATAATTTTTCTTAAGATTTTCCTTTCCGTTATTTCAAGTTTTTCTATCTGGCCTATGCGATTCATGGTTAATGTTTCTGCTGCGTACAGTGCTTCCGGCTTGATCACTGTTTTATAATGTTTAATTTTGGACCCCCATGAAAGGGATTTCTTATTGTATGTTTCTTTCGTCAATTGGAAGGCCAATTCAAGTTTGTTTCTCCTGGATTCCATTGCCTTGCCCTCATCTGCATTCCAACTAATCCATTCACCAAGATATTTGAAGTATATTATTGTACTTAAATTTATTATTTCCTTATGTGAGCGGTATTACCCTTCCTTCCCCTACTATGCAACTGATTTTAAAAATCATGTTTGAATTTCCATAAATTTTTTATTTTGAATTGAATTAAAATTTCAGTATACAATTTTTATTTTGTATATACATTAAATTTTGTCTAAATTCGTAACATATAAATAAATGGGATTTAAAAATAAAAAATTCAAATATTGTTTTAACGGATTATAGTAATCTTGTTTTATCTTTCTACGTAGAATTTGTTACTATGTACACTTTATATAGTCTTTATTAATAACCACCAATTAATTTCTAATTACATAGGCCCTATTACGTTGTTGCTACTGAAACTAGTTTATCACATCAACAATGCTCATTGTATTCGCATTAAGGACGAAGCTTTGTTTAAATTTCACGAATTAATTATAAAGCTAACAAATGTTTATCGGCTAGACTTTGTAATGAGTTAATAACGTGAATTGGCTAGGATTAACTTTGTAATTGAAACATTTGCTTTGAAAAGGTGCAAAATTAATGGAATAACAACAGGTCAACAGTAGCCTATTTGTGCTTAATGCTGTACAAAGTGTGTTCAGAAAGTAACGAGAATTTTTAAATTTCGCGGGCTTGGAGAGTCCGATTGTCAAACTATTTTTTCAATATGTTGGAATACATGCCCTTGAAGTATGATAAAACTTTCAGCTGTTTTCATTGTTGACTTTGTCTGTGACAACCACTGAGGTTAGACGTGTTTTTATGAGCTCGGCGATTTTAGTTTGTTAAAAGAAATGGATCAAAGAATTTCTATCAAATTGTGCTTAAAAAATAGAATAAAGTGTAACAAAGGCCAATGGTGAGTCTATGAGTAAAGCAAGAGTTTACGAGTGGTATAAGCGTTTCCAAGAAGGCCGTGAAGACGTTGAAGATGACGAACGCCCTGGACGCCACAGCACATCAACAACCGACGAAAACGTGGAAAAAGTAAAAGAAATGGTTATGAACAATCCCCGAATCACAATTAGAGAGGTCGCAGATGATGTTGGAATATCGATTGGATCATGTCAGGACATTGTTTCCAGTGTTTTGTGTATGAAACGCGTGGCAGCAAAATTCGTTCCAAAATTGTTGAATTTTGAACAAAACAGGCGAATGGAAGTTGTTCAGGAGTCACTAAATGAAGTCAACGATGATGCAGAATTACTGAAACGTATTAAATTATAAAACATGGGTTTACGGATATGACGTCGAAACTAAGGCTCAATCATCCCATTGGAGGCATTCTGGCTCTCCAATACCGAAAAAGGCTCTACAAGTGCGGTCGAACGTGAAGGTTATACTCACTGTGTTCATATTAATGGCATAGTGCATCATGAATTCCTGCCACCAGGTGAAACGGTCAATAAGGAGTACTACCTACAAGTTCAACAACGTTTGCGTGAAACAATCCGGAAAAAACGCCCGGATCTGTGGAAAAACAATTCATGGCATTTGTACCACGATAATTTACCAGCTCACACTTCATTGCTTGTTCGTGAATTTTTGGCCAAAAACAGTACTGTAACGATGCTCCAGCCTCCATATTCGCTAGACATAGATCCATGTGACTTTTTTCTATTTCCAAAAATAAAGAGAACCTTATAGGGCGGTCGTTTTACAGCCGTAGATGACATTAAAAGCGCATCGCTGAAAAAACTAAAGGCTATCTCAAAGATCGAGTTTGAGAAGTGTTTCGAGGATTGAAAGAAGCGCTGGCACAAGTGCATAATCTCCAATGGGTACTATTTTGAAGGCAACAACAATGTAGAAGAATAAATAAGTATTTTGTTCAAAAAATTAAAATTCTCGTTACTTTCTGAACACACCTCGTATACCCTAAATAGTGTTTGGCTGTTCAGAATTTAGATCAACATTTAGTTTTTTAAATAAATCCTCACACGCCTAAAGGAAAATTAATAATATACGTACGTCAGAGTAATAGGTGATGAAAACTGAAAATTGTTTTTTTAATATCGTAGTCGATTTAATGAGCAATATTTACTTAAATTCAACACAAAAAGATTAGTTCTTAATAAGGTGCACACTTATACCGAGGTATATTAGTTTATGTGTAACGTGTGAACATATTTTGTATTGCAATGTGCTTTGATGTTACACGATCTCTTCAGAGTAATTAGCTTCTTCTGAGGATTGACTTGCGGTTCCTATCTGGAATAAGAAGTCACGTGACGAACCGAATGAGGTATAGCAATTAAAAGATATTAAACAAAAATATACTGTTTAAAAAAATGTTTTTTACCACCTCTATTAAAAAAACAGCCGCACGAATGCCTAGATTCCAACGCTGATCTGATGGAAGTGAATTTATAATTTTTTAAAATGCCACAGCATTTGAAAAGTCTGACTCCACTATTATAATCAGCGTTATAATATGCATAACGTGGCATTATTTAATTTTAAGTTGCATTGAAACTACAAAAATTAACTATGACTTCTCACAATAGGTTCATTAATTTAAATTTGTTCGAAAAATTTTAAAACGTAATTTATGTATATTAAGAAATGAGACATTCAAAAACAAATATACGATAAAATTATGAGTGCAAATCATTTTGAACTGTGTAACGTAGCAATATTTTTGTCCTCCTAATTTGAATCTAATTGACATTAATTAATTAGCGTAATAAACCTTTAATTACATTGAAAATATGAAAATAAACTCCGACCGCCATCATTTTTTATAATTTAAGATAACGCAAACTTTAAAGCTAATTACGATGTTAAAATCAGATTTTCCAAAATATAAAATAAAGAAGTTACGACTATTTTAACACACAAAACATTTGCCGTTTTTTAAACGTTTTATCTGTTTTTTTTCTGGGAAATAAATATATTTAAGTATGTACACATTTTTTAAAAAAATATCTACAGTTCAGGATCGGCGTTCATTGATGGTCCCACATCTGTATTGCAGCATCTCATTTTCCAACAGAACTTTGATGACACATGTTATCAGATAACTATCTGCGTTCAGAGAAGTGAAGCAGGTAGTGTATAGTGAGTATGTCCTGAGTTAAATTTGTTGAATAGATCGACCGATGATAAAATGTTACAGTTATGACGCTTTGATTCCGTGCAAGGTACGGTGAATGCTTGTGCTAACAGACAAATTAGCCTTCTGTTTATAGGGGAACATCTCTTCTCGATGGTGGAACGTTTCAACTTATATGTCATTGATATTAGTGTATTAGTAATATTTTTCAGTTACAATAATAAACACTATTGATTACATTTGTATGAAACAAACTTTAAACAGCATTTACTAACACTGTAAAACAGTTCTTTGGAAATATTTTGTTAATAAACATAAACCCATTATATTCCAAACATGTGCTTTACAATAAAAGTAATAAATACATTGAACTTAAAACCGTTTGGCGCCACTATTTATTAGAAAACCGGCAAAGTTGTAGCTGCGTAAAAAATGCAAATAAAATATGTTGTAAATTGTAACGCAGAAAAAGCATTTTAAATTTTGGAAAATTAAAAAAATTTTAAACGACCGCTATTGGAGAGGCCGTCGTGAATTTTGTCCTGTCCAAAAAATTAACCACAGATCCTGACCTCTACAACTCATTTTAAAGAGTAGTTAAAAATATTATGAATTATATATAGTTTTTTTTTTTTTTTTTTTTTTAGTTTTACGTCCGACTATTGTGCACACTTGGGCTAATGCAGACGGTGGGGATGATTTATAGCGTATGAAAATGCCAAGCCCTCGCCGGGAATCGAACCCGGGTCCTCGGGGTGAAGCCTTTATCCAAAAGGCGGCATTATATAGCTGTTGTTACATAGGTGTTGAACCAATATTGGTTCAATTGCATTGAATTTAAAAACAGTTTTTTTAAATTAAAAAGTTAGTTTCCCAGCAAAATCCGTGTAGCTGTTTCAAAATGATAAACGAACGCGTAATTATAATAAATAAAGATATAAAATAAAGAAAACCTTTTTCTTAAGTAAGCAGAAAATTGGAAAAGAATGAAATGGCTTTTTAGATAAAACATAATAAGATCATAATTCGCTTACAAATTACATCGCTAATTGTATAATAATACTTGTAAACGAACTACTTCTTATTTTAAGTATGCTTACAATATTATTCAAAAATATTATCAAAAGATAGTTTATACCTTTACGGTACAACTTTTTTTAAATGAGCAGAAAATTGAAAAAAATGAAATGATTTTTTTTAGATATTACCAACGGTTTACAGTAAAGTGTTCTTTTTGTGAAAATATCGGTCACAGAGAAGTCAATCGGAAAATATCGGTCACAGAGAAGTCAATCGGAAAATATCGGTCACAGAGAAGTCAATCGGAAAATATCGGTCACAGAGAAGTCAATCGGAAAATATAATGTACACACGGACAAAACTTAAGTGACTGAAATTATAGGTCAATATATACGTAAAAAGCAATTTTAATCAAATTAAAGTAATTGAGAAACATTTAGTATAAAATATTTCAAAACATTTTTCTTTCAACTTAAATTAACAGCAACCAGTACGTGAGTACGTGATAGCAACTTAATTAATTAACGGGAAGAAGTATAAAAATATCAGTTTTGTATATATATATATATATATATATATATATATATATATATATATATATATATATATATATATATATATATATATATATATAAAACTGTTATTTTATATATTATATATAAAAATTATAAGTAAACAAATAATAAATAAATAAAAATAAAATATATATATATATATATATATATATATATATATATATACATACACACACACACACACACACACACACACACACACATATATATATATATATATATATATATATATATATATATATATATATATATATATATATATAACATACAGGAGAAAGATGATCGGTTGGAAGGTCCTAGAGAATGAAATCCCAAAGAGAGCAGGGTTAAAATAGACAGAGGAGCGGAAGAGGATCCAAGGGGACAGGATGAGGGAGGTGTGGAGGATTAGGAGCAAGACATGAGTCGGTGTGCTTTGCGTGATCCAACAGGGTCTATACGTAGATATAATAATAATAATAAATATATATATATATATATATATATATATATATATATATGTGTGTGTGTGTGTGTGTAAAAACAACAGTGAACATTAATTATTTTGTTGCTGAATTAAATATTTTTGTGAAACTATTAATTTCTCGCTATATATGTATAAGAATATTGTGATCGTGAAAAATATAATTTTAGATTTTGATTTTCGAGTTTTATAAGACTGAAAAACTCTTTTATACCAAGATACCAATATATCTGTATGGACGGGCACATTTCTCAAAACTAAGAAATTCTCTTTCGATGCAATTTGAAATGTGGTGTAGCTTCCTGTTGTTATAGATTGTTTTGGTAAAAAAAAGAAGTTTTGCGCTCATTCTTAAACCCCCTTTAAAGTAAACACAATTGTATTTTTTTAAATATTGGTTGTCATCTTTTGATAAAAATTGTTCAAATTAATTATTGAAATATTCAAACAATACGTACCGGTCAATACGAACTTACGCAATTCAGGTCAGTGTAGCAAATTTCAAATAAATAAAGTAAATAAATATAAATATGAAATTAAATAAACATACAATTGAAAAATAAATAAAGGGAGAACAAGAAATAACACCCTGTCCATCTTTGAGTTTTTCAAATAACTTTCTCGAATTGAAAATTTACATTAATTCATAAATTTAAGTAACTGACTTAAGTTAACTTTTGAATCACTAACGTTTGTGAGAAATTTAGTTCACATTTTTGAAAAAATAAATCGATTTGCCACTTCGATATATCGATAGCTTCCGAACTTTACTTTTTTGGGAAATATTTCTTTGTTTGAAAGGTTGCATAATGACTTTGTACGATTCATTGACACACTTCTTTAAAAATTTATTGAGTTTATAAATTGAACTGTAGTCTAAGTATACTTAATAATTTTAATAATTAAACATTAAAATTTAATTAACATTAAATACCCTTCTTAATAATTTTACTTTCTTAATTAAGAGTGTCGATAAATCAGAATAGAGATATTGTGAAAAAATATTGTTATTCTCGACAGTGTTTCCTGTTTGCTTGGAACGTAACAAACGCGGAAAGCGCTAAGACTTCCTAAGGTGGTTTTTATTTTGCTTAAAATATAAATTTATTTTTTGAATTTAAAATCGTTAATTTATTTTAGTGAGGTATGTTAAGATACATAGTTGCTGTTGATTTAAAAAAGCTGATATAATTATTAGAATTTAATGAGGTATTAACAATTAACAATGATAGCTTTTACAATTTTGCCAGATGATTAATAATTATTATAATGTAACTGTACAGAAACGTTAGGCTGGTAAGGGGTACAAGAGCTTCAATCGATTGGAATCAGGTTTGACTGAAATATTTTATCCTCTAGATAAGCATCCTTTATGAATCGATCCGCTTTGAAGTTGGCTGAACGTAAAATGGCCTTCAGACGATGCCTCAAATGACTTGTGCTCTCTGTTTGGAAAAATAGTTTCGTCAGATTAAGCTAATTTTTAATATGCGGGCATATTTTAAGCACATAAAAGGGGATTTATTTTCTTGTACTTGATAAATTAAATACGTATGCTAACGGTTTTACAATTGTGAAAAAATCAAAATCAAAATTTTGTCTAAAACCGTTTTTAAGATTTTGTTAAAAAATAGTTGTAATATAGCATCCAAGCTAAGAGTAAATGTGTAACTATTTGAGCAAATTCACAAATACATAGTTCAGGGGTAAATAGTTCTTAAAAAACATTTTCAGGAGCAATTGATCATAGTTTGGTTAAATATGACGGTTTATAATTCAAAGAAGCTATCGGTCTTGGACCAAAATGCGTAAACATTTTGATGAACTTATTTTGAAAAAAACCCAGATTTTTAATTCTTCCCTTAAACTATTTATATACTATTTCGCGATATTTTTAAACCTAAGTTTTCAAGGCGTTAACAACCAATATATTTTTGTTTTGGGTACTCGAGTTCCATTGTGAACTAAAATTTTATTACAATCATCAGTGTCGTTTTTTCAGGTATATATTTGTTTGTATATTTATTACAAACAACTGATAAAAGTTACCAATACGGGTAACTATTCAATTTTGGATAGTTACTCATATTGGATTTTGTTTAAAAAAATATTTATTTATCTGAATGAGAAAATATAGTGTGTGCTTCGATATTGTACTTGCACTGTTAGTTTTTATGTATGAATACTTCTATTAGTTTGGAGGGCTCGGTGGTCGATGTGGCTAAATTATTGGTTAGTCTGTTGCATCTCAGGGCTTTTAGTTCGAGCCCAGTTATTCCCATCGCCTTACCGTTAACCGTTAACATTGATCGTTCGTCCTCATTATTTTAAGTGGTATAAAGTACGGACAATGAACAAACGAACCTTCCATCCGCTCTGACATTTGAAGCAGGGGGTGCGGTGATTATTATTTATGGTCATAAGGTGGTGAAGAGCGCTTAAAATGATAAGTTTAACATCATTGTTCTATGTGAATGCTCATCAAGGCTTTCAATAATATTTATGATATTAAATTTTGGTCCTTTATGCTGAAATCTCATCTAAAAAAATAATTCCTACATTCGGAAAAACAATCATTTATAATACGATATGATTCCGTATTCACATAGAAAATTGTTTTTTTTTATGATTGGATATAAATATTTTCTCATATCCTGCATATTAAGTAGAACAGTAATTATTGCAATTTGTCGATAAATTTGAGTTTTTCAAACTGTTGTTAAAAACTTTTCAGTAATTATGTTTCGAGTTATTGTGAGTGAAATATTTTGTGTAACAAAGTTATTCCCGTAATGTAAAAGGAATAACTTACAAAGAATCTTGACACAAGAAAGTAACGATAAATTATTCAGGATGGATTTAACGAAACGAGTTTAATAAGAAACAGTTAAACTCCAGGGTAAACGTAAAGTTCTAAACCTAATTTTTGTGTGATTGTTAGCAGGCATATTAGAAGTAAGTATGAATAAGTTTTTATTTCTGTTTAAGTTTTGCAATATAGGCCTACATTTGGAGGCATTTTAGAAAGGAAAAACATTGTAGAAAGTCGAGTTATGGAAATATTTGGAACACTAATGACAGCTACTAAGGGATTTGTAAAATGTGAAAAAGTACAATGAGGAAATTTTGTTTCAAAATAATTAGGAAAAGTGAGAAAAAGTTTTCGTTTTTGGTTATTAGTTTATTACTCGAAAAATTAAAATTATATTTAACTGTTAAAAAATAACATTTAGGGCAACCTTTTAAAAGTTAATAAAACCAGTAAAACTATGTTTTGCAGAAGTGATATTATATTTTAATTAAAAAATGGTTTAAATGTAAGTTTTTATAAGTTGAAAAACGTAAGGATACAATGAAAATGTTTTAATTTGTTCTTAATGATAGACAAAAATTAAACATGGGGGTCCAAAATTAAACATTATAAAACAGTGATCAAGCCGGAAGCACTGTACGCAGTAGAAACATTAACCATGAATCGCATAGGCCAGATAGAAAAGCTTGAAATAACGGAAAGGAAAATCTTAAGAAAAATTATAGGAACAAAATTTCAGGATAATAAGGTAGTATATATAAGAAATGAAGCTCTCTACAAGAAAATTGAAAAACTGTCAGATACTATGAGAAAAAGGAGAATAAATTTTTACGGCCATCTTCTTAGAATGAATTCTAATAGATTAACGAAACAAGTGTTTGATTTTTTCCATAATCGTAAAACAAAACCGAACTGGTTTAAAGAAATTGAAAAAGACCTAATAGAATTAAAAATTACAGAAAATTCACTGCTTGACCAAACTGCTAAGATAATTACAAAAGACGAAAGAATAAGATTCCAAGATAAAACCAAAATAAAACCTAAACCTATCATTTCAGAAGAGGAGAGGAAAAGAAGATCAGAAAGAATGAAGAGCTACTGGGAACAAAGAAAAGTACAGCGCGCAAGAAATGATTAATTCAGCGTACCCCAAAGAGGGTGAAACGAAAAGAAGAAGAAAGACAAAAAATATCAACAAATAAATCAATATATGTAACAAAATATAAAAATGGTAATTTTTACTTTAAAAACTATGGCCAAGTCTGAATAAAGTCTATATAATATTTGAATAATATTGTATATTTTCCACATTTAATTAACCATTAACAGTTATTTTAAGAGAAATACGAATTTAATATTACTTATAATGTCGTTGGAAAGGCTACGATTTGATTGGTCCATTTTAATAAAACAGTCTCACACATTTTAAATTCATTTATTGTTGTTTTATAATTTATTTTATACACTTTATTAGTTTTCAAAAACCCTATAAATTAAACATTTTATGAAAACTATTAATACACTAAATTTCCATAATATGTACACAGTCGAAGCAAAGAATAAGAAGCAACGATAACACAATTCTCAAACATTTACAGTTAAGTACGACACAAATCATTTTTGTTAAAAGGCATATTTAAAATGTAAAATTTCTTTTCAGTAAAATAATGTAACAATCAGTTTGTTATAAATACATTATATACAAGTATTTACAAGATTTAAAATCTTTACTCTTAATTCTTTATATCAAGAAAATATTTTTTTAAAATATTTGCAACAATAAAATATTTAGAAATTTCTGGGACTTCCGAATGTTCATTTAAAATGTAAAATAATGTTTTTCATCAGACAAATTAATTTTTACAGCTTTGAGGAAATTTGAATAGCTTTTACGATTATTTTTCGTTGATCAATTTCTTATGACTAAATGAAATGAAGGTAATACGAAACTACTTTCGTAATACATAATATTTTAACATAAGTTGAATAATTATTTTTCGCAAATATACATTAAAAATATGAAACAAACGTTTCGACAAACGTAATTCTGAATCAAGTTTTTTTAAATAAAGAAAGAACTTATTATTTAATTCAAAAATATTTAATTCAATATGTAATTAAAAACCTAACATTTGCAATGTAATACCTAAGCCAAGCAGATATTCTAAACTTTATTTTCGCCTGGCTGATAAATATTTTATACGAATGTTATTTATATAAACAAGTTTGTAGCGTAATAAGTTTAAATAGTGTAGATAAAGGAATACAACAATCTATTCAAATTTTAATAGAAAAAAGTTTGTGAGCCTAAAAGGCCCGTTTCATTAAATTCAAAGTCTTTGAGGAAAAGACATTGCACTTTGTAAATAAGAAAGTAGTTCAACGTACAATACGGGGTGTTTGATTCAAAACTATACCTCAGTTCCAATGTTTTAATTATTAAATTTGTAGTAAACCCGTTTACATATTTATATAAAATACATAATAACAATGTAATTAATGTAAGGTTGTCAGTCAATAACGCAATACAGCTATGTAATGCGTGTAGTATCATACAATGTGCAGGCGCTGTACGCTTCGTGCCGGTTTTAAATCAATAGCTGCGTTTGTAGCAAAGAAGAAAATCTTACTAAATTAAATTTATCAAAAATTGAAACAGTTTTAAAACAATTTAAATATTTTAATGCTTAGTGTTTCGTAGTTAAGCATTAAAAGGTTTGACATTGTTAATATAATTATTTTTCTTCCGTCAGGAATGTTGTTACTTTGTCGAGTACATCTGCCTTTCCTAGCTTCAATCATTTGATATTCGATGACACGTTTCAGAATACCTCCATCATCAAAACGTTTTACTGTACTGTTCCTCTAAACCTAGTTTCGTTCTTTTATATAACCTTAATCTTTCCCCTCATTACTTCTACCCCCCCTACTCCGTTTCTATTTGTTGATGTGCTCGCTTCTGATTGGTCCTTCCAACGCTTTGCAGTTTCAGATAGACACTTTGTTTATACTACTTTTTAAAAGTGAACCAAAAGTAAAAAAAATTAAAAAACAGAACTTGAAATTTTAAAATCTAATTTAAAATTATTCATAAACGTTTCAATTATAATAATTTTGATTAGATTTTTAAAGTGTCCAAAGTATACCGGGTTCAATTAAAAATTGTGCATAGTTGTAATAGTCAGTATTATATCTAAAAAGTGAAGAACCCTTTTGCACCAATTATATTTTTAATTGATTTAGATACAGTTTTAGATTTTTAATTGCTGACAAAAAACTAACACACAAAATTTAAGTATAACTAAATACTTCCGCATTATTCGCAAACATTTGGCATTTTACATTTTTCTACTAAACAAATACAACATAAATAATGCAAACGACTTGCATTATAATTAAAAGAATATTAAATTAAAATAGTATAAAAGTTATATTTCCCGAGTAAAAGTAATTAGATAAAAGAAATTACATTTTAACGTCAATTGTTTATGCTTACATATTAAGCTTTTTGTATAAATAAAAATTGTACATTTCTGTCAACATTTTGTGAATCCTAAAAAGTGAATTTCAATTTATTTTTAGCTCAGCGTATTAATTGTTTCAACTAGAAATAGGAAACAGTTAAAAGTGGGACCTTTTGTTTAAAAATTTAGATAAATTTTCTATTCCCAGAAATTTTAAGGTATAATTAATTTAAGCTGCTATTCTAACTATATTAGGCCAATTTTTACTATAAACTAAGAAAAATATTATTAAGAATCGATACTAAAGTTAAAATATTTACTTTGAATCAGCTAGTTATAACATTTATAGTTCACAATATAAAAATAAACGATTAAAAACACTATGCAATCTGTTAGCGTATACAATCTGGTTTAGCAATTTATCACATAGAAGTAAAACAATTAAAAACCTAGATTGTAGAAAAGTTGTTGCATTTTATTTTATAATTTGTTTTTGTGAAATAACATTGAAACGGAACAGTTTCACAATTAGATACTTTTGACCAATCAATGATTATGACTGTGTTTCAGAATTTAGAACATTAATAATAAAATAATTTTAAATTTTATTGTATTTAATTATGTAAGCGTTGGCCTGTACAGTAATAAAGAGAAAAGCAATTGAATTTAAGAAGTTGAAATATTTGTCATAATACAATGTTTTATTTTGAAATAAATTACTTTTTACGTGTAGTATTTCTCGAAATTAAATTTACTTTTTATAATAAAACTACTTCTTTGAAAACAATAAAAAAAATAGAATCTAATAATAATAATTTACTGTAATTTAGTAAACTGTAATAATCATGTGAAAATGAAGAAATTAATAAACCAATCAAAAATTTGTCGTAATAATTGCCAAGAGTTCAGCACGCTTATTAATAAAACCTGTACAAAGTGTTTGATTAAATATAATTTTGTTCTAACCGACAATCTAATTCATCAGATGTAGATTTGTACGAGTAGCTACTAAACAAAAATTACGGATATAATTTAAAATTTTTGAGGCAGTCACCCATTTAGTTTTGCACAGGATTAACAATGTACTACTCAGGATTTCGTTCGTTTTTGTGTTTAACGTCCGACTATTGTGCACACTTGGGCTAATGTAGACGATGAGATGATTTATAGCGTATGAAAATGCCAAGCCCTGGCCGGGAATCGAACCCGGGTCCTCGGGGTGAAAGCCCAGTACGTTATCAACTAGCCACCGAGACGGCTTAACCAGGATTTCGTACGTTAGTAAATATTATTTCTATAGTAAATTTAATTTTGGTTTAAATTGTTATATTACAAAACCTCTTAAATAATTGAGGGCATATTTTAACCCAACGTTTTTGCTCTCTGTCACACGAGTATTGAATATTTCTGAAATTTAGATTTTAAGTTTCATTCAATACAATAACTTTAAAAGATTTAAAGTTATTCAATATATCTTAAGATTTAAGATGAATGACAATACATTCATTAAAAGATTTAATACAATAGCAAACACAATATGTTGAAAAATAAAACAGGTAATTTGATATTTCCGTTTCTAATATTTATTTTTAGTAAAAATATTTTCATACAGGTATTATTTTGCCGAAACTCGAGCATTTAAAAAAGCGTTAATTTAAAATAAATTGAATGGTGTACCCTGACAAAACACTGTAGTTAATTAAACTGAATGTACAGGAAGTAATATTGGGAAAATTAAATAATTTATTATTACAGTTAGCTTCAAAATATTAACACTTATACAATTCCGTTTTTGTAAACGTACATTTCTACAATATAATAGAATAACGGTGTGAACATTCAAATAAAATGGGACCGTAGTAACACATTAAGAACGTTATTTCGAATTTAAGTATCGTAAGTATACGAAGAATAATAACTAAATAAATTCATGTTTCAGAGTTTTAAAATAAGTAAGAGATTATTTAATTTTTTATTTGAATTATTTCATCAATCTCTCGGGAAAACTATATTACAAACTACTTAACGAACAAATAAGCCCTTTTTAAGAAACAAATATTATTTAATAGCAAATTTAAAATACTTAAATAATTATTTTCCAAAATAAAAATAAAAAACAACAACAATACACATTATTTTACGAAGTAGGATTTTGCGAAGTTGTACAATAAAACATTTTTTGAAATACTTAATGATGCTACAAAGAATCCTCTTTGTAATTTCCTTATTTCCCACCGTTAGACTAGTAAAACGTATAATTTATTCTATTATTTATTATTTACAGCTGATTTTTAATTATTTATAAACTGCAGTTCGCAGATTTAGTATTTAAAACCACTAAATACAAAATTCGACTAGTTTATATTGATTCCATAAACGCACAATTGACAGCTTCTGTTGTTTCCCTTTCAACGGTTGGCTGCCCTGTATTCTCTCTTGTTACGTCCGACACCTCTGTCCTCCCAGGAGTGGGCAGTAATAGTGACGTGCACCGCATCGGTGACACAGCGCACAGTCTGACATGCGAAGCGAAGCTGTTGAGCTCAGCATGGTCGTGGTGTACAGTGGCCGTCAAGAGTTCAGGACAAACGTACCGAGGAGAGTCGAAGCCTATAGAGCCCACGAAGTCCTCTAGAACTCGCTGAACACCGCTACGTACTTCCGAATTCCGGTAGCCGTACACCCAAGGATTTATAGCGCAGTTGATGAAGACGGGAATGGCAAGGAAGACTCTCGGCCACTCTGAGAGTAATTTTGTCCTGTAGAAGATGTCGATAATCATGCACACCTGGCAACAGAGACGATCAAATATTGTGTTGCGTTAAAATTTAATACTAAAATGCTTCATAGAGGAAACAAAACAAGGGAGTATTACTTAAAATATAATATATTTTGAACAAAATCAGTCTGACACATTACATTTGTTTGCAAGGATAAAGGTTTTGAAATTTTTCAGTGCTAAAAATAAAACAATGCTTTACGCTTTAAAAACCACAAGTAATTACATTTTGTGCTCTTCGAAAAAATATTCAACGCGGTTTGGTTCTGCTGTGTAAAAACGAGTTTTTATCTCTGTACTATAGCGTTTCTATCATACTCTCAATAAAACTGATCATTTTTGACATTTATTTTCAATAAAAGCAAGCGGTAAGAGTTTATTATTGTTACTCTCAAATGTACTGTAATTGAAATTTGAACTAAACGTACACAAATACGGAAATTAATTAAAATCCGTTTTCCAAAAACACTGTACAGACCACTAGTCAAATCAAGTGGCCTTTTGATCCACTGAGATACTGCAATTAAATTAATTTTTTAAAACTATTTACGTAAAAATAAAAAACAATTAATAATTTATTTGCGGCGTACACTTGTTTCGACACTGTATTTATCAGGAAATAAAAATTACAGTTGATTAATTTCAAAGAAATTAATTTTTTTTCAATAGGAAATTACAGTAAGTTTTGTTTGTTTGAGAGAACCGCTTTTGTTTATTAAAAAAAAACAAGTTATTGTTATTGATAGAATGTAGTAATTTTTTTCGACAAATAGTTCAGATTGTTGGACAAAAATCCCAACATCTGGTGTTAAGATTGGTTGACCCTTTTGCCTACCAGAGCCCTTGGAATTACCCTTTTTGTAATAATAAATCGGGCATATTTAGTACCCGCCATTTTGTTTCAAACTGGCTAAAGAAAGTTTGATGTAGTCTAAAACTTACAAAGAATTGTATTTAATAAACACAAAGTTTTTCTTTAAAATTTGCCAAGCCTTGTCCAAGTGATAAGCAGACAATAAGCTTTTTAACAATAACAGACAAATCAGACATTTTGGGTGCACACAATTTTGGTTAAAATAGGCTTATGGCTGTTCGACATTGTTTAAAACCTAGTTGCAAATAAAAACGAAAACATGTGAATCGAAGTACGTTAGCCGTACTTCGGTGGAAATCGGACAAGTAATAAAAAATACCCCGAGATTTTCATGTTCTAGAAAAAGCAATTTTAAACATCTTAAAGCTGTTTTTCTTAAAACCTACCTTTATTGCACATCTACACTAAAATGGGTGCTACAATGCAAAAATTTCAACTTAGTAGGCTTTGTTGTTCTTGAAATACTGTAGCTTAACATTTAATTACGACTGACTCTGGTAGCCTAACATTAAATTATGACTGAGGTTGTAGTCTAACATTAAATTACGACTAACTCTGGTAGCCTAACATTAAATTATGACTGAAGCTGTAGCCTAACATTAAATTACGACTGACTCTGGTAGCCTAACATTAAATTACGACTGACTCTGGTAGCCTAACATTAAATTATGACTGAAGCTGTAGCCTAACATTAACTTACGACTGACTCTGGTAGCCTAACATTAAATTACGACTGAAACCAGTGACATTAAATTCGTTCACGTTCGAACAGAAGCACGCATAAATGAACGTCTTTTATTCTTGCCTGTCTGTAGCTTACTAAATACGTAGTAATATTGCTTGAGTAGGCTACGTTAGTTGCTTTTGATCCAGTTTCAAAGGGAAGGTTGTAAATAAGATTAAAAGGGAGAATAGCAAGGGTTGTTTTACTAAAGGGTAAACGATTGACAAGAGACCCTGTTAAGGCTCGTTGTATTTGCCGTCCATTGGATTGACATCCCTTAAGACTAACGGTAAACTTAAATTCATTTGTTTCCTCTAAAAATTGTCGTAGAATTGCTGTTTTTGTTTTAAAGTTGTGACCATTATGAATACGAAAGTCTACTGTATTTTTCTTCTTTCTATTTCCTTTTATTATTTTAAAGAATTAAAAAAATAGAATTGTTCATATTTAGTAACTTTAAAGAAAATAAAATTCAATGCAGGATAAAACTTAAAATTGATCGTTTATTGGTTACAGATTGTCAGTGATTGAGACAAACTTTATTAGAGATTTGTAAGGGAAATAAGAAATGACCTTAAAAATGTTCTATTGTTCTCATGGAAGATCAATTTAATCTTTGATAGGAAACCTAACCTGCCCACGCTTAACCTAACTCGTCCTTACGTAACCTAACCTAACCTTCAGCACTAACCTAATCTAATTTAACCTAACTAGAAGTTTACGTAACAAATTCTTAAAAAGTTAGGTCTGTTACTACAGTTTTACAATATTACCTGAAATGGTGACCATAAACAAATAAACAGCCCTACAGTAATAGCTAAGGTCTGGCCATATCTTGAGTGAACGCCATCTTGGTTTTGACGTAACGATATCTCGACAGTATAAATTGCTCTAGCATGATACCTGGCGACTATATATATGTAGCTGTAACATCCTGAAATCAATGAAACAACAACTTGTAAATTATCTTCGCATTAACGTAAATTTCACAATATTAGACCACATTTTAGTTTCTGAAAATAGTGATGAAATATCAGTCTGCGATTAATTTAAACGTTTTTTGTAAATATTGTATACAGCTAAGTAATAATTATTCTAAACTTGTATTGAAGTCCACATTGGAAAGTTCAATCGCGGTGTGTTTCATAAGGGAAACTCAATTAAATTTAATTAAAATTTTAAAGTTTACTTTACGTAAAAACAACTGTGTAAACGCGATATAAAAAGAATAATTCTAAATGACGGCTGGCGATATTTAAAGCAAGTCTAATTAAATAACTCTGTTATGTTTACAACAAACGCCTTTACAAAGGGATTTTAAAGTTATGATTCGAAATAAATTCAATTAAAAAATACACGTTGCGTACATTTTACTACGTAAGTTTGAGTGATATATTTTTTATTTTCATTTCTTTTTTTAAATAAACATAAAAAATGATTAATCTTACCTAAGACAACACAAAAGGAATGCAAATTTCTTTTTCGTTTGACATATTTATTGTTATTATTCTGCGTTCCTTGGCTAAGCAATATTTGGTTTTTCTTCCGGAAAAATACACATATTCTTCTAAAAATGTCCAGATGAGCGTTTCACTTCTAAGCGTGACGGATGAAACTGCATCATTCAGAAAACAATGCGTATGGTGCGACTAAAAACGTTTTCACTTCATAATCACAGTCCAGTAGTCGAGTATTGAACTGCTCGGACAATGTAAATACTGAATAACTAGCATATATGTTAAGTAAAGAAGAGTGTTAACAAGTAAAAACAAAAATACCGATCAAAATGACAGCGCAGGGTCCGTACACAGTGCAGAACAACAACAGCCGGATCGGGTCATCCACCACGGAGAAGAAGGCGCAGCGCGGTGGAGATTTGTGAGCGAAACACTGCGAGTACAACAACGGAGAGAGTGCCACAAGACCTGCGTAGATCCAGAAGATAAGGATGTACCTCTCCATGGAAGCGTGCGTGATGAGGTTGTTGTATCGGAGAGGTTGTGCAAGCGAAGTGAAGCGATCTACAGCGATAGCCGTCATAACTAGAACCTGAAAGGCCGACATAATAAATGCACATCTACAAGGCAATCTTTGTTTTTAATTTTGTTTGCGTTTATTGATCAATGAATTGTCAAAATCTTTGAAAATAACGATTTTTTAGACGATTTTCAATATCTACAAGATAACGTTTTAAACGTAATGTATTAAATAACTATGTTCAATATAATAATCTGGCTTCCCTAGCTTCGTCAATTGTACTTTCGTTGACGCGTTTCGGAGAACCTCCATCTTCAAAAACTATATCTATACTGGTCACCAATATTATGGCTCGTCCTATTTATAATTTTTTAACTCCACCTCATACCCCTTCCTCTATTCAACACGTGTATATTAAACCTAACGTGCTCGCTTCTGATTGGCTCTTCAAAATCATACGTTTTTCGCTCGCTTCTGATTGGCTCCTTTCAAACTTTCTCTTCAACGGTTGTCCCTCCTGTTAACTTTGGAAAATTTTTAGATTTTTAAACGTAATATCTGCTTGCGACGATATCTTCTCATTTATTATGTCGTAGATATCGTCGCAAACAGATATTATGTTTAGAAATCTAAAAGTTTTCCAAAATTATCAGAAGGGAAGACCGTTGAAGAGAAAATTTGAAAAGAGCCAATCAGAAGCGAGCGAAAAAGTATGATTTTGAAGAGCAAAACAGAAGCAAGCACGTCAGGTTTAATGTACACGTGTTGATTAGAGGAGGGATACGAGGTGTAGATAGAAAATTATAAATGGGACGGGTCATAATATTGGTGACCAGTAAAGATATAGTTTTTGAAGATGGAGGTTCTCCGAAACGCGTCAACGAAAGTAGAATTGACGAAGCTAGAGAAGCCAGATTATTATACTGAACATAGTGACAATAATCCTAGCAGAAAAGAAGAAGAATATAAAATGAATTATTAAATACTTATTGTGGCCTAGTTGATAGCGTACTGGGCTTTCACCCCAAGGACCCGGGTTCGATTCCCGGCCAGGGCTTGGCATTTTCATACGCTATAAATCATCCCATTGTCTGCATTAGCCCAAGTGTGCACAATAGTCGGACGTTAAAAAAAAAAGAAAGGCATGTAAGTCTAATTATTTACCAAAATTTTGTGTTGTATTAGTTCAAATTAAAAAAAAGTAATCATTGAGCAAACTAAAATATATTTAACTGTTATTTTTGGAACTGGTCACTAATATCCTAAGATTATCTTTAATGAACACGTTTACTGGTATTTGAAACATAGTTTCAGCAGCCATTATTAATACATTTTCTTTATTTAAAATTAATTTGTCATAATACATATAATGAATTTGCACACAGGATTAATATTTTAGAAATTCGATTGAACTGAATTTTATTAATAGGTTATATTGATTTACTGTTTAGTTGAATAATAATATTAATAATTCTTTGAACCAAACAGAGTAAATATAATAAAAAAGTAACATTTTAATAACCAAAAAGACCTCAGAAATTTTTATCCAGCACACACCAAAAATATTTGATTTCACAAGGTAAAATATTTTTTTTTATTATATGGAATGTTGTGAAATTAGTTGATAATTAATCAACTAATTATCAATATTAGTTGATTTACTGAGGCACTAAAAATATTTGGTTTTATAAGACAAAGTATTTTTTATTATTATATGGAATATTGTGAAAAAAGTAGAACATTAATTGATTTACTGAGGCACTGAAAATATTTGGTTTTATAAGACAAAGTATTTTTTTATTATTATATGGAATATTGTGAAAAAAGGAGAACATTAGTTGACTTACTGAGGCACTCAAAATATTTGGTTTTATAAGACAATTTTTTTTTCATTATTATATGGAATATTGTGAAAAAAGGAGAACATTAGTTGATTTACTGAGTCACTCAAAATATTTGGTTTTATAAGACAATGTATTTTTTATTATTATATGGAATATTTTGAAAAAAGGAGAACATTAGTTGATTTACAGAGTCACTTAAAATATTTGGTTTTATAAGACAATTTTTTTTCATTATTATATGGAATATTGTGAAAAAAGGAGAACATTAGTTGATTTATTGAGGCACTCAAAATATTTGGTTTTATAAGACAAAGTATTTTTTTATTATTATATGGAATATTGTGAAAAAAGGAGAACATTAGTTGATTTACTGAGTCACTTAAAATATTTGGTTTTATAAGACAAATTTTTTTTCATTATTATATGGAATATTGTGAAAAAAGGAGAACATTAGTTGATTTATTGAGGCACTCAAAATATTTGGTTTTATAAGACAAAGTATTTTTTTATTATTATATGGAATATTGTGAAAAAAGGAGAACATTAGTTGATTTACTGAGTCACTTAAAATATTTGGTTTTATAAGACAATTTTTTTTCATTATTATATAGAATATTGTGAAAAAAGGAGAACATTAGTTGATTTACTGAGTCACTTAAAATATTTGGTTTTAAAAGACAATTTTTTTTCATTATTATATAGAATATTGTGAAAAAAGGAGAACATTAGTTGACTTACTGAGGCACTGCAAACAAATATGGCAAAGCAATAAGGTACGATACAGAGACTCGACTTTGCCCCGTGCTCCGATGTCAGTTCCATGTACATTCCTACGGGGAGGAACATTCCTGCTCCAAAGTCAGACGTCGCCAAAGAAGTAATAAGGTAGTTGCTCGGTGTACGGAGGCGTTTGAAGCGATACATGGCTGTAAGGATGAGAGAGTTACCGCAGAGGATCATGGGAGACAGTACGAATACAATGAGCACTGCTACCGCAACCACTATTGGCGAAGACTCCAAACCCTTCCGGCGTGAATCGAAGCTCATCTCTGTCGTTACATTGCTGGCATTGACGTCATCGCTCATGGCGTCCGATATCCCACTCTTAGCCCTACCATAATCAGGTAGGCGGTGTTTACTTTCGTTTCAGCTTCATTTTGTAAACATTTCATAACTCCAAATCATGTGTACTTGATTGTCATCTTCTGTCATTTTGTTGTTCAAATTGTTCAGCTTACTGTAACAGATAAAATATATGACTGAAGCGTCTAATTATTAATTAGTTTACAATCTTCTTTATGTTGTTCTCCAACAATGGAAAAATTGTAAATTATGCTTTTTCTTACTTTTTGAAAGTTTTAAATTAATAATTTCACTTTTTTAAAATAAACAATAAACATTTTTGGTGGACGGTGAGTAAATAAATAACAATATTTCTACAACAAAAAAGTATGTAAGTAAAATACATGCTTAACATAATGTTTTCGTTATTACAGTTTCTTTGGACGTTTACCATCATTAGTGTACATAAAGCAATAATAGACGTTTCTGGAGACGCCTTGGCCTATGTTAAAATTATTCAACTTAATTTTAAAAAGAGTAATTTTAATTTTAAAAAAGTAAAAAGAAATTTTAAAAAAAGTAAAACTAAAAAAGTTTTAAATTAAAAAGGCTTAACGATTAAAGAAAAAGGGGGTCGGGCCATGGCTAAATCCCAGAGTAGGAAATTGAGAGAAAAGGACAGCATGTGTCAATAACATTGTTAAAGTCGGCCCCTCCACACGATGTTGGCAGGTACAAATATAATTTGGTTATTTACTGTTGTCCATACCTCTTTTCTGATAAGTGAATTTTTTGTGAATCGTTTTGTTTTCTGTAGATAATTTGTGGTTTTCTGATGACACGCAAGTTTTAGTTTTATTTCTGACCTCACTGGATATCAGTGACTCTTAGTGTTTTTTTAGTTTTCAAGTATTGTAAAATACGTCTAGGCATCTGGGCTTATATTATTAGTATATGATTAGTCTAGTTGATCGTTACTCTCGATCGTCGTGTATTGTTTCATGTACAAAAATGATGGCAAATGTCCGAATAAACTGTAATAATAACATAAATTCATTAATAATACAATAATAATAATAATAATAATAATAATAATAATAATAATAATAATAATAATAATAATAATAATAATAATAATAATAATAATAATAATAATAATAATAATAATAATAATAATAATAATAATAATAATAATAATAATAATAATAATAATAATAATAATAATAATAATAATAATAATAATAATAATAATAATAATAATAATAATAATAATAATAATAATAATAATAATAATAATAATAATAATAATAATAATAATAATAATAATAATAATAATAATAATAATAATAATAATAATAATAATAATAATAATAATAATAATAATAATAATAATAATAATAATAATAATAATAATAATAATAATAATAATAATAATAATAATAATAATAATAATAATAATAATAATAATAATAATAATAATAATAATAATAATAATAATAATAATAATAATAATAATAATAATAATAATAATAATAATAATAATAATAATAATAATAATAATAATAATAATAATAATAATAATAATAATAATAATAATAATAATAATAATAATAATAATAATAATAATAATAATAATAATAATAATAATAATAATAATAATAATAATAATAATAATAATAATAATAATAATAATAATAATAATAATAATAATAATAATAATAATAATAATAATAATAATAATAATAATAATAATAATAATAATAATAATAATAATAATAATAATAATAATAATAATAATAATAATAATAATAATAATAATAATAATAATAATAATAATAATAATAATAATAATAATAATAATAATAATAATAATAATAATAATAATAATAATAATAATAATAATAATAATAATAATAATAATAATAATAATAATAATAATAATAATAATAAAAATCTCTGACGATGAAAGAAAAGCAAGATCACAACGAATGAAGCAATACTGGGCTACGAGGAAGGCACAGAACATTAAAAAGTGATTGATTTGGTGTACCCCAAAGTTGGGTGAAACAATTAAAGAGATAATAATAATAATAATAATAATAATAATAATAATAATAATAATAATAATAATAATAATAATAATAATAATAATAATAATAATAATAATAATAATAATAATAATAATAATAATTATTATTATTATTATTATTATTATTATTAAATAACTTATTAAGTAATAAGTAATGATACAAAAATAATACCATACATTAAAATTCAATTAATGTCAAACAAAAAGCTATTTTACCAATATCATATCTTTTCTACTTAGACAAGTTTTTTTATAATTTACTTTTCCTTTATTTCAAGCTATATTCTTAACTAATATAAACTACTATAGTCTGTAAACTATAGCCTATAAACTACTTAAGATTGTAATAATATTTTCAGACCAAAGAATTCCCGTAAAATACCTTTTATTGAAATAATTTATTTAATTTGTTTTTAAAATACATGACTTATAAAATGATAATTTTTTTTTACCTCAAAATCATATCTTGTTGACGTCTATTTTCATCGACTTTTTCGGAAAAAGTTTTAGCCTAAGGTTAGGTCTACACAATATTTATGTAATAATTGAAAAGTACTAAGCCTCACGTGTTTGTAAATTAATTATAAAGACAGAATAACTGACAACCATAACCTTAAATTAAAGAAAGAACAAACCTCTTACTAAATTTGGTAGATTATTATACATTATAGATCATTATACAGTTTTTACAAATCCAAAAACGTAAAAATACGAATTTTTCCATTAAATTTGAAATAAATTTATTTGACTAAATTAATAACTTCATTTTATAAACTAGCATTAGTTTTTGAAGCATTGTAAATTATTGTTTTTATTAAAAATGTCCGGCTAAGTTACTGCTAAAAAATTACATAATATTACTAATTAAAGTCAATGAATTATTATTTTTTTAAATGAGAGTTTTGATTAAGGAATTACGAATTTACTTAAAAATTAAACTGGAAAGAGTTAATGCAAAATATTGCTTTTTTAAGTAATGGTATAATGTTCTCATAATGTTCTACCGCGTTATCGTTTTAATTTTTATTTTAACTAAAATTATCAATTTTTTTAGTACTTAAGTCAAATATAATTTTAAAAAAATGTATATACAGTAAAATTTTTTTATCTTTCATAAATGAAAAAACATTGTCACAATGTTAAATTAAATAAATAAATAAGTAGGCTAATACGATAACGTAAAAGGAATCAGAAAATGTTTTTAATAAAGATGAGGGGAAAGAGGAGGTTTTAATGCCATCTTTAGGCTTTGTATCGTTATGAAGATAAATCAACGTTTGATTGTCGAGAGAAAAGCAAAAGGAACGTCCCGGCATTGCATTGTGTTACCCTTGAGTTGCCTACAAAGCTTCATTGATCTTATAAGTCAAGATAAAATCCTCACCGACAATAACAAAGGAACACTTGACCCTTCTTTACAGTCTTCCTTTCGGGATTGGTAAGCGATGTTGATACTATAAAGTCATTTTCAAACAAACATTAAAAAAAACTGAAAAAGTTTGTCGTTTCGTTATCAAAATAATGACTTATGTACATTGCGAGAACATTCTTAATTTCAATTCATATTTTTTAATCCGTTAAAATATAACTAAAATAATAAAAAACTCTTTCAGACATATTAAAAAAGAACTAACAGCAACGTTAATCTACAATGAGAAAAACCTGGAATATCTAATATCTCAATCTTACTTTGGATTTTGATCATTTACCGGGTCTTTTAATAGTAATAACCTTTCTTTCTGACCTCTTTTAATTCGTCACTGATTTACAGACTAGTACGAATTTTCTAGCACCATTTTCTTTCGAAGCTAATGGGACTGTATACAAAATTAAATTATAATTGAAAATCTCAACAGCGGAACTAAACTGGTCCTGTTAACGCAGATATTTAATGTGGCCATTACGTTCCTGAACTTTCTTCTGCAGAACGGATGGCATCTCTAAACCCTGTTACATGACAATAGCAGCTAAAATTTGCACTCTTGCTTTCATTACAATTGTTTGTATTCTACAAAGTCTTGAACCAAAAGTCTACTGGAGTGGTTGACGTTTGTGGTTCTTAGAGTCCTTCAAGAAAGAAGATTCTTAAATATTAACAAGAAACAACGCTTTTGTTGAAAGTGAAATATATAATTTGTTGAGGCTCAATTAAAATTATTTTGCTGCATATTCATTTATCTTTGTCCCGTGCCTGTATGGCACTATTACAATCATAGTGAACACACATTTTGCTGGATGTTTTTGCAACAGACATTATTTTACTGATAATCGTAGTGAAAGCCAAGAATATTATCTTCATGCTAATAATTTATCATTCGAGCATCTAAAACGTTATTATGCTAAATTCACGAGTACAAGATCTTTACAAAACAGAATAAGTTGGACTTAATAATACACATAAATATCTTTATACACGAAAGAGGATATCTTAACGTATTCATAATGAACGCGCAACCAAAACTACAATTGCTAGAGACTTGAAATGTTGAAGACACATTAACTTTTTTATATAGAAGAGTAGGCTACTAAAATAGTTCTTTTTGAGAAAACTTAACAGATTTGCCCTTCAAAGTTCTGTTTTCTTTATAAGATGTATTAGTTTTTATAACAGCTGTTAAATAAAAACAAAATTATAAATATTCGAAACAGAATGTCATACATTACCTATGTTAGTTTATATAAATTCACCCCGCAGGGAGGTGCAGACTAACTGCACCTATTGAGAGGATTTAGACATCCCTCGCGCTACCCGTGTCTAATACACACTTATACTTACAACACTGCACTTACAACTTTAACACTTTACACTCACTTACATTTTAAAACTCGATTTTAAAATACGAAAATTATGTATCTTAGTATCTCAAACGCTTTTAGAGACAATAATACCTTACATGTTGAAAAAACGAAATTTCTGGCAAGGAAGCTTTTAAGTTGAAACATTAATTTGAATTGAAATTAAGCTACCTTAATGCAGCCCAGCTTCATAAGAGAGGTTTCCTGGGTCTCCTTCTTCATACAAGTAAAGGAAACCATAGCTTCCTTTTGATTAGGGATCATTTTTGACGGCACTTTTTTCAATTACTTGTATGGGCTTTTCTGTTTTCCGAATTCTAAATTCGTTGACGGTTTTCATTCTTTCCACGTAGTTTTAACCAGGGATGACCTACTGTTTGCTCAAAATTTGACAATTTATGATGTTCCCTAATTTTATATGGATGTTGCCTCGCATATACATAGTTAAGTGCATTTTTAAAAACAAATATGACTTTTGGAAGTCTTTACCAAATAAAACTCTTTTGAGACTCGCTAGTGTTTTGGATACCACTATGAAGACATTTATTAAACAACTTTGACTTTGACAAACCTCTAAAAATTGGCTTTATTTCTTTTATGGCAATCCTGAGGAAGCGAATCCGCATGGGGATGCAGACTAGTTGCACCTATTGAGAGGATTTAGACGTCTCTCGCGGTACTCGAATCTAATACACACTTACACTTACAACATTAAAACTTTACACTCACACTTGCATTTAGGGATGCGATAATAGCCTCAATGTGATTTTCGCCTTAAAAAAAAACCGAGGAAGCGAATGTGTTTGTTATAGCAATATGTTCTTATATTATCTAATACTTTGTATACTATCACCGACTAATAAGTCCTTTTGGAGAGAGGCCATGAGCTGGGTCGTCATTAGAAGAAGTAAGGTGGACGTACTCAGCACAAACTTCATTTTTCATTTTTTCTAAGCTATCCACATTTCTGCCAGTGGCCAGGCCAAATTGGTTATGTGTTTCATTTATAGGTATAAATGCTACCAACTGTACAGTATTGTCGTCAGGTAACTTTGTTTAACCATTTTGACTTTTAGTTTGCGGAGGCAGGACTCCATGTTCTATTGCACATAGTGGAGGTGTGCCCTCGTCATTGTCAAGAACCATAAAAAAATCGCAGTTATGCCCCCCATCATTTATTGTAACACTTTCTTCTACAGCCCTTGACTGTATACATTTACCTTTAGTTGCATCCACAAAGTATAATTGTATATTTTGAGTGTAACAAGTTTGGATATATTCAATTATCTTGGGGAATGGATCAGCTGGAACGCCCTAGAGAAAAAAGCTATGGAATCAAGGAGAAATAAAGTTGAATTAGCCTTCCAACTTACCAAGGATACATACAACAAGAAGTCCCTCTCCTGGAATACAAAGATAAGGCATTATAATACTGTAATTAAACCAGAAGCCTTATATGCAGCTGAAACATTATCTCTCACAACCCAGGGCCTACTGGAAAGGCTGGAGATCAAAGAAAGAAAGATATTACGAAAAATCTTAGGCCCCAAATTCCGTAACAACCAATTACTCCACATCAGTAATGAAACTCTTTACCAAAAAATTGAAACACTATTAGACACAATGAGAAAAAGGAGAATTGATTTTTATAGGCACATCCTCCGAATGGACAAAAATAGACTAACCAAAAAGATATTTGACTACTTTCGCAGTAGAAGAGCCAAACCACTTTGGTTTAGAGAAACGGAGAAAGACATAACAGAACTGCAGATCACTGACACTATGCTCATGGACAGAACAGCCAAAACAATAACCAAGGACAAAAAGCAACGGTTCCAAGGCAAAGTCAAATCCAAGCGAACGATCCAAATCTCTGACGAAGAAAGAAAAGCAAGATTACAGCGTATGAGGCAATACTGGGCTATGAGGAAGGCACAGAACATTAAGAAGTGATTGATTTAGTGTACCCCAAAGTTGGGTGAAACAAATAGAGAGAGAAGTTTGGATATGTACATAACATTTCTCCTTTGCTTATAAAACGAAAGTAAGAAGTCATGTTGACATTTATTTCTCACTTTTTACCTTGCATTGCTTTACAATTTCTTTCTGATAACTCAAATCCGCAAAACTTCACACTTACGTTTATTGTTAGTCTTAGGCGTAATATTTTTGAAAATATTTTTAGTGAAACTTTCCTAAAAAAGTTTTATAAATGAATTGGAATATGTGCAAAAACTAAAAACACAAAACTAAACGAAAAAAGTTTTAACTTCAAGTAGTTTGACGTTCAACATTTGTCCTTTACGCTCACAACAAATTTAATCAAAAACAAGAAAATGACAAGAACTTTATTACTGCATTCGAGATAATACTACCAACATAGTAAAACGTAATAGCTTATAAAACAAAATATTCAATATCGGAACAGTATATCTATGATAATACTACAAATAGTTACTTGTTACTTTGTGAAAAGTCTCAGCCCGATATAATAGATAACCTATTAGAACTCCACGTTTCTTATAAAATATATCATAACTTGAAAAGTATTAATCAGATTTAATTGAAATTAATTTTAAAATAAACCAGGGAATTAAAAATTAAAAATGAAAAACAATTGGTCGACTTTATTGCTGACCCCATATTCTAATATTTGTTTCTATGGTAACATTTTAAATATTTAAATTTGATAAACAGATGTATAATCTGGTTGACCCACGGAATGGGAGGGTTTCTTCAAGTAGTGTATAATTTATCTCTATTTGTAATAACAAACCAGATGCTATGATAACAATTTAAAATTATAAATTTAAAGTAACAAATGATTTTTAATAAATCTTGTCTTCAAGTGCACAGAGTATAAGTGCAGAGACTCTTTTTAAATTACGGAAAAATAACTTTATATACCATAAGACCGCCGGCCACTAAATGCTTTAAGCTGAGCCGAACGGAAACCGGAAGTTCAGCCTGTTTAAAGGAAGCACTTCTCTTACGAATCTAAAAATGTACACCTACTGTAACGCATTGTAGGAACTACTTCGTCAAAAACTGTAACCTTGATAACGAGATATAATAAATTTGGAGTCATAGTCAGCGTGGTGGGGGAAGTGTAGTTGGCTTCAAAACCGAACTAGACAGAGTATAAGCTACGCGGAGCAGAGCCTGGTGACGCCGCTTGACTCGCTTTCAGTTGCCTCACTTACATTAAAAACAATATTGTTCTTTTTTGAAAGCCTTTTCCTCTCCGCTCCTCATTTGGTGATCACCCGGTCTAATCTTTTAAAATATTGTAACTTTCGGAAGGTCTGGTATGATTAAAATCAGTGTATCGATTGTTATAACCATTATTGGCGTGACTTTTGCCAGATTTATTTACATTAACTGTTAAAACCTATATATTTTTTATATATGTGAGTTTTTCCAAATCAGTATGCCAGACACAAATAAAATAACACGTTTTATGCCTTGAAAAATAAGAATACAAATTTTGGTGAATAATTCTTTGTTTTACTTACAAATGTCGCAATATTTAGACATATATATAAAACAAAACTTAAATTATTAATTTATTCATCCTATTTAAGTTAAAACTTTATGACGAAACGATAAGGAATATACAAGTAGCCCAAGAAAACATAAAACTTATTTACATGTATAGATATTCGTAAGAGAAACATCAGAACCTTTGATTTTCAATAACATATGCAAAGAGTTAGGTCCCTAAAGTCTAGTTGTGATCTTGTGATCCCGCAGCTACAATTTGGAGCAGCTTCCACATACTGGAACAAATCCTAGCAATAATTCATAACCTCAGACGTTACATAATGGAGAAAACGTTTTCCAAAATGTGTTAACTTGTTGATATTTGTTAAAATAAATTAGATTTTTTTATTATAAGTGATTCTTGTAAAGATATTTGTAAGTCTTAATTATAGTTCTTTTATGCGACGTTGTTTGTTAGGTTGTTTTAAAGATGTTTATTTATTATAAGTGATTTTTGTAAAGATATTTGTAAGTCCTTATTTATCCTTAATTCTCTTATGCGAAGTTGTTAGGTTGTTTTAAAGATGTTTATTTATTATAAGTGATTTTTGTAAAGATATTTGTAAGTCCTTATTTCTCCTTAGTTCTCTTATGCGACGTCGTTTGTTAGTTGTTTTAAAGATGTTTGTTTATTATAAGTGATTTTTGTAAAGGTATTTGTAAGTTTGTTCTCTTTGCGAAGTTGTTAGGTTGTTTTAAAGAGATGTTTGTTTATTATAAGTGATGTTTTTGTTTATTTAAGTGATTCTTGTAAAGGTAAAAGGCGAAGTTGTTAGGTTGTTTTAAAGATTTTTGTTTATTATAAGTGATTCTTGTAAAGGTATTTTAAAGTCCTTATTATTCTTAGTTCTCTTATGCAGAAGTTATCAGGTTGTTTTAAAGATGTTTGTTTATTATAAGTGATTTTTGTAAAGGTATTTGTAAGTCCTTATTTCTCCTTAGTTCTCTTATGCGAAGTTGTTAGGTTGTTTTAAAGATTTTTGTTTATTATAAGTGATTCTTGTAAAGGTATTTTAAAGTCCTTATTATTCTTAGTTCTCTTATGCGAAGTTATCAGGTTGTTTTAAAGATGTTTTTGTTTATTATAAGTGATTCTTGTAAAGGTATTTTTAAGTCCTTATTTCTCCTTAGTTCTCTTATGCGAAGTTGTTAGGTTGTTTTAAAGATGTTTGTTTATTATAAGTGATTCTTGTAAAGGCATTTTTAAGTCCTTATTTCTCCTTAGTTCTCTTATGCGAAGTTGTTAGGTTGTTTTAAAGATGTTTGTTTATTATAAGTGATTCTTGTAAAGGTATTTGTAAGTCCTTATTTCTCCTTAGTTCTCTTATGCGAAGTTGTTAGGTTGTTTTAAAGATATATTTTAAAGATGTTTGTTTATTAGAAGTGATTTTTGTAAAGGTATTTTAAATTCCTTATTTTTTCTTAGTTCTCTTATACGAAGTTGTTAGGTTGTTTTAAAGATTTTTGTTTATTATAAGTGATTCTTGTAAAGGTATTTGTAAGTCCTTATTTCTCCTTAGTTCTCTTATGCGAAGTTGTTAGGTTGTTTTAAAGATTTTTGTTTATTATAAGTGATTCTTGTAAAGGTATTTTTAAGTCCTTATTTCTCCTTAGTTCTCTTATGCGAAGTTGTTAGGTTGTTTTAAAGATGTTTGTTTATTATAAGTGATTCTTGTAAAGGTATTTTTAAGTCCTTATTTCTCCTTAGTTCTCTTATGCGAAGTTGTTAGGTTGTTTTAAAGATGTTTATTTATTATAAGTGATTTTTGTAAAGATATTTGTAAGTCCTTATTTATCCTTAATTCTCTTATGCGAAGTTGTTAGGTTGTTTTAAAGATGTTTATTTATTATAAGTGATTTTTGTAAAGATATTTGTAAGTCCTTATTTATCCTTAATTCTCTTATGCGAAGTTGTTAGGTTGTTTTAAAGATGTTTATTTATTATAAGTGATTTTTGTAAAGATATTTGTAAGTCCTTATTTATCCTTAATTCTCTTATGCGAAGTTGTTAGGTTGTTTTAAAGATGTTTATTTATTATAAGTGATTTTTGTAAAGATATTTGTAAGTCCTTATTTCTCCTTAGTTCTCTTATGCGACGTTGTTTGTTAGTTGTTTTAAAGATGTTTGTTTATTATAAGTGATTTTTGTAAAGGTATTTGTAAGTCCTTATTTCTCCTTAGTTCTCTTATGCGAAGTTGTTAGGTTGTTTTAAAGATTTTTGTTTATTATAAGTGATTCTTGTAAAGGTATTTTAAAGTCCTTATTATTCTTAGTTCTCTTATGCGAAGTTATCAGGTTGTTTTAAAGATGTTTTTGTTTATTATAAGTGATTCTTGTAAAGGTATTTTTAAGTCCTTATTTCTCCTTAGTTCTCTTATGCGAAGTTGTTAGGTTGTTTTAAAGATATATTTTAAAGATGTTTGTTTATTAGAAGTGATTTTTGTAAAGGTATTTTAAATTCCTTATTTTTTCTTAGTTCTCTTATGCGAAGTTGTTAGGTTGTTTTAAAGATTTTTGTTTATTATAAGTGATTCTTGTAAAGAGTATTTTTAAGTCCTTATTTCTCCTTAGTTCTCTTATGCGAAGTTGTTAGGTTGTTTCAAAGATGTTTTATTAACAAAAATATTCTTCTTAAAAAAAATGAAATTTTGATCATATTAACGTAAATTTAAATAAGACAAAAGCAGTGTTCAATAACTTTTTCCAATAAATCATCTTTTCATAATTTCAACTTGAGATATCTTTAAGATTTGAACTTATAACAATTGGATACGTGATACGCCGACTTGAGTTACTTGAATGATTTACTTGATAATATTATAAAGTAATAAAATACATTTTGTAAACTTGATTCTAAATCTTTCCTTATCTTACAATGCTATTCCATAACAAAGCATAGATACGGTGTCTCATTTCTTGTCTGTTAATAACTGTTTGAACAACATTTGAAATACAACACTGTTAATGTAGAAATATTTGCTGTTTGTTGCTTCAGGTTATAACCTGATGTTTCTTTAGTTCATTTTCCTAAAGTTCAATTGATTATTTGTTAGTTATTTTGCATGATTAAGATTTAATGTTTTAGTTCTTCTATTAGTAATATTATTGTAAATAATAGATTTTAGTAACAACTACTTAAATAACATTGTATTGTTTGTAAAAAATAGTATTTATCGTCGGAAAAGATTTTGAAGTAAAAACTAAAAGAAAGCATTTATTTTAGTCTAAGCTATTTAAATACGTAATAAAAATAAAATAAAATATAATAGGTAAAACTTTTGAAATGTTTGTTGTGCGTTATGATTAATTTTTGTCATCCATTTTAAATTTATGTTTTCCCCAATTTCTTTGCTTAAAACAGCTTACAATTTTATTATTGTCACGTACAGTACAAGTCAAATTGTAAAATTAATTTGACCTGAGGGTCAAATACTCAGGTTTAAGAAAATTTTACAAAGTTGTAGATACATTAAAATTTGTTGTTAATTTTTTAAAAAAAACCATAACTGTTTTTAGAAGTATAAAATTCCTTGGTGGTAGAAAGGTTCAAATAAAATTAGTTTTGCTTAATAAAAGTCAAATCAAATGCATCAGAATTTGAGTTCAATAATACGACTCGTATTATTGTATATTGTTAATAGTCAATCATCTATTATAAAATGAAAACAGGCCAAATTTTAAAACAACCAAGGAAAATTTTTAAATGATAAAATATAATCAAATAAAAGTAAGGCTCATTGATTATTATTTTTGGAGTAAAAAAAAATTAAACTTCACAAATTTGAAAAACTGCGTCTCTTTAAATAGGACGTTTTTCTTTCTTTGCTTCTTTACAACTTCGACTGACCATAATTCTGTCTCGGCAATAAACTTTAACTTTTGCCTTTTGACGTTTTGTCTATTGAACTAAATTGAATCATTTGCTTTGTCTTTAATTATGTAAATGTATATACAGAGTGACGTACTCTTTAAATTTTTTTATAGGCGCAATTTACACTTTTAAATAGAGCTTTTTTACTTAAATGTAAAATTAAGTTTTAGTGCGATTCCTATGAAAATGTAAAAAAACTGTAACGGTACCATTATATTTTTCTAGAATAAATTCATATGAACTTTGTTTTTGGACTACAAACAAATATCATGAGCTAAATGCAATCTTAAAACAGCTCCCAAGAGCTTGCTTTATCGTTCTTCGTATTACATCATCAATCACCACCAATCAGTGACAGAACGCATCCGTGTCACATCTGTCCTAACTGAAGCACGCTGCCCGGTGTACTTTAACAAATTTTAAACTGTAGTCTTCGTAAATATTTTAAAAATTTCTACAAAATCTTCTATTGATCTAAACTGTTTTAATACATTTAAAATGCTACTCATACCGTAAGTATTTTTTTCACTTTTAAAGCAAATGTAAGGATAGAAGAGTTCAATTCAAAATTTAATAGGAAACATCTAATACAACAATTTTCAGTGACATTTTCATACCTTGTTCAGTTTAAAATAAGTATAATTGTAATCAAAATAGAAGATTTACTTTTTATTTGTGACAATTAATTAAATTCAACACAACGTTAATTTAAAAAATCTCAGTAAGTACGACTACGGACGTTAATAGCGTGATTCAGAAACTTTTTTGAATGTTTTCATGTTTTTATTGCTAATTTTTTAGAAAGTCGATTTATCCAATTACTAATTTCACCCTATTCGTGTCCTTATTTCTCACGGTCTAAGTATAAACAAAAACGTTTCCATGATTAGTTTACACAAGCTCGTATGACAAACGTCCTGACACAGAGGCCAACCAAACGTTTACGGAAGTATATTGACATAGTTTATAATTTACCAGTTGAGTTAACATATTCAAGTAAGATTATCAATGTTTTATATTGTTAACAGGTTTTAATTGTTTTAATAACATTTCATACATAATACACGGTAACATACTTGTTAATCGTTGTCAAATATACACTGAAGTAAATTTAGTAAGAACACATAATATTTGACATTTTATGAGCAAATTTAAGTAATTTTAGCAACAAATTATAGTTTTATTTTACGTCTTTCTCTTTCTATCTATAATTCGGTCTACAACGTTCTACGCCGTCTTCCGATCTCCAACCTCCACCGATCGCGGTACCACCACAAGTCTTCTGGTAGGTCCCTTTTTTTTATTTCTTTTTCGACTCCCTCTCTCCAGCTCAGTCTCGGCCTTTTCTTCTTCTAGGTCTTCGCCATTGCATGATTTATTTGGGAATTCGCTCATCCGGCATTCTTTGTACATGCCCGTACCAAACCATTTGTTTTGTTCTTATATCTACAATTGTATTCCATACGTCTATTATCCTCCGTATACTTTCATTTCTCACTCTCTCTTTTCTTGATCTTCCTGCCGCTCTTCTCCAAAAGTCCATCTCAGTAGCCAACAGCATTCTTTCTGTTCTGCTCTTAATTGGCCATACCTCACTACCATATGTTATAATGCTTTTTACAATTGTGTCATAAATTCTTTTTTTATTCTCTTTTGAAATGTTTTGATCCCACAACACCCCGTTCAGCATAGGTACAGCTCTCCTTCCAAATACTATTCGTTCTTTAATTCCTTCATCTAATGTACCATATTGTGACATTTTAAGTCCTAAGTACGTATAATTTTGAGAATGCTGTATCCTCCGTCCATCTTCTAAAATTATGTCGTGCTGCCGTCCTCCAATGCACATGAACTCCGTTTTCCCCAGATTCACTTAAAGTCCCCACTTACTGTATTCCTCTATTAATTTGCGAGCCATATATCCGAGGTCCTCATGATCTTGTGCGAGGACAATCTGGTCGTCCGCAAAAACGGCTTTCTCTTTTGTTTTATAAAAAAAGTAGGACAAATGCTATTTCACTCGTTAATTTCAATTTCATAGATATAAACTAAAAACCACTCAAAAGGTTTATAAAAATAACCTTGTGGTATATTATCGGCTTAAAGTGAATTCAGCACCTGTTAATTTTAGTTTGCGATAAAAAAAGTCGATATAGGAAATGTTTAGTTTTGCTAAAAACAATGCAAACACTAGCCAAGCGTAAATAAACGTTATAATCTATTTTTATCTTTTATTATTTAAACTTTTAAAAAAACTTTTCATGAGGTGGTGAAAAAATACTAAAATTTAGGTAGGATTGTAGGTTGTTTCTATCCTTTTAATGTACATATATATATATATATATATATATATATATATATATATATATATATCAGATCCATTTAAAATATGAAAACAAAAAATCAACTTTAAATTGAGACACAAAACGTTGGACGTAATGGTAAAACAAAAATATGAACGTATACAAATGTGAACACTTACAATTGTATACAATGAATTGCATAAAGTCAAGCTGTAAAAAACAGTCAAAGTTGTAAAGAAACTAAGACAGAAAAACGTCCTATTTAAAAAGACGCAGTTTTTAAAATTTGTGAAGTTTGATTTTTTTTATTCCAAAAATAATGATCAATGAGCCTTACTTTTATTTGATAATATTTTATCATTTAAAATTTTTTCTTGGTTGTTTTAAAATTTGGCCTGTTTACATTTTATAATAGATGATTGACAATATACAATAATACGAGTCGTATTATTGAACTCAAATTGATTTGACTTTTATTAAGCAAAACTAATTGTATACAAATGAATTGTATTCAAAAACAAACGTATACAGAAATTTTAGTATACAAATTTATTTTTATACTGTTATGTTTTTTCCAATTCGTTTAATGATAAAATTTGTTTACATTTATTTTTGTTTAATTTGTCTATAAATATATTTTTAATCAAATTGAAGGGTTTGAAATGAAAACAATTTGTCTAATTAATGAGACACATTAAACAAAATTAAGGTTTAAGATTTAGGAATCCTGGAAGTAATGAGACTGACGGGTAAGTGTCGTAAAAATCATTTTTTTTTACTAAATTCAAAATGAAGGGCTGTCTTAAACATCCTATCGTATTCAACTTATTAAACATTTTAAAACTTCCATTTATTAATGTATCACTTTAAAAATAATGTTTTATATTTTATAAACTTTTAAATTGCAGCCTAGATAAAATTTGAATGAAATAAATCTTTTTTTAGCATAGTGTTTTTTTATTTAAAAAATGCGAATTTAATGTAAGTAAAACTATTTTTTAAATGTTGAAATGATTTACAAATTCACTCTGTAAAGTCTTCACTGTTCTGGTGTCAGCACATTAATGGTCCTTTATGGTCTTCGAATCTAAAAGAGACCATTCCGAAAAAACTATATTCGATATTTGTTTTTTACAAAAGATTCTTTAAAAATCACCTGGACAGCACTTGTGACAAGAACATAAGAATAATGAAGAAAGACTGAGAAATACTGTCCATCTACAAATACTGAAAAATTCACATCCTGCGAAATGAAACCATATAGCCTATACCTTCCTACAATCCATTCTACAAGGAAACATATTGAGAAAAGAGGTATAGGAAGCAGAATAATGTCGTGGTTGGAAAATGTACAACTTGGTAAGATACCTGAGTTATTGACAAAACATATAATCATTTAATTATAAAAAACATAAAAACTATATTTTCTTCATTATTTATAGTCTTACATAGTCTTTAAAACTATGTAAGAATCATGCTGAAAAATATGGTTGTCTGTTATAAGTGTTTTTGTTATAAAAGAAATTTTAAATATTTATGATTGAAAAAGGTTAATTTAAACTAATACAATTAAATTCGTTCAACATCGATAACAATTAATTTTCTAATTAATATATATTCGGTTAATGAATGTCGAAGATGAAATAATTCGAAATTAAGAACTAATTAGGAATAAATAAATTGAGATATAAATAATTTGTATAACTATTCTTTTAGGTTAACTAAATTTATTCGAAAACAAATTTAAACTGAAACGTCAGTTTTGTTAATACAACAGCTAAAACAAGAGTTATGAATATCGTGTTCACTCATTTTTTCAAATTTAAACTTTCAAAAAATAAAACTTAAAAACATTCTTGTTGAATGAAGTTAATGATTTAATTGCTCTATTTCAAATGTGTTTCTAAAATTTCCAAATCCGCAATTCATTTTATTTAATTCCAGTTCCGAAATATCTCTTGCTAAACCCTGTTTAAATGGTTTTGTTATCTTATTTTGGCTTCCCTCCAAAACTAACTTGAGTAGCTAAAAACGTCTTTGAAGCTTCTTAATTAAATGTTCTGAAACTTTTAGCTTTACAAAAACAAATCTAAAACAAAATCTTTGACAATGAAAAACATAAAATATTTAATTGTTGTTAAACATATACTGTATCTTTTATAAATAAATTTTAAGAAATTTATAATTTATATTTTATATAATAAAATGATATTTTTATCTTTTAAAAATAACATTACAATGACATTGTTGTTATTGTTGTAATAACATTGTTATTTTAGTAATTTTAAAAATAAGCGTAGTATTGAATTCAAAACTTTTGCATAAAAATGCACACGGATTGCAGGTGTCAATAAATATATAGGGAGGAAAAAATAAACAATTTTGAAATCTCATTTAAGGTAAACTTCAGGTGTTTTAAAATGTTTTTATTGATTTACAAAAACTGTTTGATTTTTCAATATCGACATATAAGTTTTGAAATCTCATACTTGAAATATTTTCTTTTACAGTTTGAAAGCAGAAACAGGGTTTTACAATATATACTTTATTGTTATGTTTAATGAATAACGACAAAAGGCTAAAACTATCGAAAGTTTACTTCCAGCTTGAATCGGCAGAATTTCTAATAAGGCAACAACAACTTTCTGTGTGGATAGATCAATCCAAAGCTGTATTGTAGATTTTAAATAAATAAAATATCTATTTAAATTAAAATAAAATTGAAAGTATATTAAAGGCTATTTGCTCAATTAGGCCATCAACTTGGAAAATACCAGGCGGGTTTCCGGAAAAGGAGATCCTGTCCGGAACAAATCCTAAACCAAAGTTAACACATCATGAACTACCAAAAGTCAAGGGCTAAATCGTATTTTATCACTTTTAGTGACTTTCAAAAAGCATACGACTCTATAGATAGGGAATCCTTATTCTCGGTTCTGAAGGAACTAGACCTTGATAACAAAACCACAAATCTTATCAGGGAAACATTTACTAATACATTCTCCAAAGTTCAATTCATGGGAGAACTTTCCGCCCCTTTTGAGATTAAAACAGAAGTCCGACAAGGAGATGGACTCTCTCCATTGTTATTTGATTGTGCTCTGGAAAAAGTAGTTAGAGAGTGGAACGTGAATACGCATAGTGGAATCAGACTAGGAACTAAGAACAAAGGCATTAAGGTAAATTGTTTGGCTTTTGCTGATGGCATGGCCTTACTAGCTGAGACATTGGAACAGACTCTTGAACTCCAGAAGAAAGCGTTAAAAATGGGACTCAAAGTTTCATTTGAAAAGACTAAAATATTGACAAACATACAAAAACCACCAAAAAAGCTTCAAGTGGGAGAACAATACATTAAGATTGTGAAAGAATTCAAATATCTTGGGGAATGGATCAGGTGGAACGCCCTAGAGAAAAAAGCTATGAATCTAGGAGAAATAAAGTTGAATTAGCTTTCCAACTTACCAAAGACACATACAACAAGAAGTCCCTCTCCTGGAATACAAAGATATGGCATTATCATACGGTAATTAAACCAGAAGCCTTATATGCAGCTGTAACATTATCTCTCACAACCCAGAGCGCACTTGAAAGGCTGGAGATCAAAGAAAGAAAGATATTACGAAAAATCTTAGGCCCCTAATTCCGTAACAACCAATTACTCCACATCAGTAATGAAACTCTTTACCAAAAAATTGAAACACTATCAGACACAATAAGAAAAAGGAGAATTGATATTTATGGGCACATCCTCCGAATGAACAAAAATAGACTAACCAAAAAAATATTTGTCTACTTTCGCAGTAGAAGAGCCAAACCACTTTGGTTTAGAGAAACGGAAAAAGACATAACAGAACTGCAGATCACTGACACTATGCTCATCGACGGAATAGCCAAAACAATAACCAAGGACAAGAAGCAACGGTTCCAAGGCAAAGTCAAATCCAAGCGAACGATCCAAATCTCTGACGAAGAAAGAAAAGCAAGATCACAACGAATGAAGCAATACTGGGCCACGAGGAAGGCACAGAACATTAAAAAGTGGTTGATTTAGTGTACCCCAAAGTTGGGTGAAACAAATAAAGAGGGAAAGGCTATTTGAAGTTTTATTTTTCAATAAGCAAATAAACAGTGAAAATGTTTAACTATTGTAACGCTTTAGCTTTTTGGAAGAGAAAATCATTTTTTTATTTAATACATAATTATGTTTTAATGATTTAAAACATTGCGGAAAATGATGTCAGAATCTGCAATTATTAATTTTTTCTGTCGAGTGTATTGGGCAAAATCTTTGGTTAAATAAGGACTTTCTTATACTATAATAATAATGGTTTGCATATACTGTATAGATACATTATAAGCTTACGTACTGGTATACTGTTATAGTGTTATCTGTGCTTTGCATTAAACAATTCCCACATGGTTTTATAAAAGCAGCTTCTGAATAATGTACTGCTCTTTTGTCTTTATGCGATCAGACTTACACGATAGGGGAGAAGACGGGGATGGATTGCAGGCCGACTTGGAGTAGATAGAGTAGCTTACACACCGCTTAGTTTACTGCGCATCCAATTTTCATATCAAATATAAAATTAACGAACTATAAGCATAAGCAATCTCTGTAAGTGTAGCGCGTAGTAATATTTTATGCAGTGTTAGCAAAGGCGGCATGTAAACATATTGGATCTTATTGTTTGATTGCGGTATTTTTGAAGACTTACGCGTTCAGCACAGTATACGAGGTGTGTTCCGAAAGTAACGAGAATTTTTAAATTTCGTCGGCTTGGAGAGTACGATTGTCAAACATTTTTTAAATTATGTTGGTATAAATGTCGTTGAATGGACAATAAAACTGTCAGCTGTTTTAATTGTTGACTTTGTCTGTGACAGACACTAAGGTTAGACGTGTTTTTATGAGCTCGGCGATTTTCGTTTGTTAAAAGAAATGGATCAAAGAATTTGTATCAAATTTTGCTTAAAAAAATGGAATAAAGTGTAACAAAGTGTGTGAAATGTTAATAAAGCCTGTGATGAGTCTGCTATGAGTAAAGCAAGAGTTTACGGGTGGTATAAACGTTTCCAAGAAGGCCGTGAAGATATTGAAGACGAACACTCTGAACGCCCAAGCACATCAACAACCGATGAAAACGTGAAAAAAGTGAAAGAAATGGTTATGAACAACCGCCGAATCACAATTAGAGAGGTCGCTGATGATGTTGGCATATCGATTGGATCATGTCATAGTATTGTTTCCAATGTTTTGTGTATGAAACGCGTTGCAGCAAAAATCGTTCCAAATTTGTTGAATTTTGAACAAAAACAGCGGCGAATGGAAAAAGCTCAGGTGTCACTAAATGAAGTCAACGACGATGCAGAATTACTGAAACGTATTATAATAGGTGACGAAACATGGGTTACGGATATGACGTCGAAACCCATGCTCAATCATCCCATTGGAGGCATTCTGGCTCTCCAATACCGAAAAAGGCTCGACAAGTGCGGTCGAACGTGAAGGTTATGCTCACTGTGTTCTTCGATATTAATGGCATAGTGCATCATGAATTCCTGCCACCAGGTGAAACGGTCAATAAGGAGTACTACCTACAAGTTCAACAACGTTTGCGTGAAACAATCCGGAAAAAACGCCCGGATCTGTGGAAAAACAATTCATGGCTTTTGTACCACGATAATTTACCAGCTCACACTTCATTGCTTGTTCGTGAATTTTTGGCCAAAACAGTACTGTAACGATGCTCCAGCCTCCATATTCGCTAGACATAGATCCATGTGACTTTTTTCTATTTCCAAAAATAAAGAGAACCTTATAGGGCGGTCGTTTTACAGCCGTAGATGACATTAAAAGCGCATCGCTGAAAAAACTAAAGGCTATCTCAAAGATCGAGTTTGAGAAGTGTTTCGAGGATTGGAAGAAGCGCTGGCACAACATAATCTCCAATGGGGACTATTTTGAAGGCAACAACAATGTAGAAGAATAAATAAGTATTTTGTTCAAAAAATTAGAATTCTCGTTACTGCGTATTTTTTAATACGCCTCGTACTTGCGGTACGTTAACCACGCAGTGATTTATTACCGAATTGACCTTTATGGTGTTACACCTTTGCAATTATAATTGGCCACAAGAAAAAATGACAAACAGACTACATTGTTCAACGTATAGTTGTTACAATTTGTCGGTTACAAAGCACCTGCAAGCGGTACAAAACCTAATTGACGTATTGCTAGTGACCGCAAGCTCTGAGCTGATAGAAGTAACTCTGTCACGCGGTATTATCAGTTAAGTATTATGGGAAAATACATTAGCTTCGTCGCTTTGCCGCGTCTACAATTAACAGTGCACAACTTAACCTGTACAAGAGTTTTAACATTGCAAAGGTAGTGTGCTAAAGGTATATAAAGTTAGTTTATTATTTTTTTTAGCTATAATATGAACATTTAAGGCCAAGTAGCCACCAAATACGGAGCGGAGCTGCGCATTAAGTTGTTGTGAAGGTCGGTTCGTTGGATGGAACTTATCAAACATAAGAATTCGGAATCTTGTGGTAGGCTATTTATATTTTATGGGTATTTTTTAAAAACAAAGTAAAAATAGAGACCAATGAAAACTTATACAGTTTTAATACAGCCTTATTGCTTGGAGTAAAGAAAAGCGGCAATAAAAATCTGTGCCCGTAGTTGTGACAAGTGTCAATGAGTTTGTTACGATTTTAAACTCTGTGCGGAGTGGTTTTTGTGTTGTTTGCTGTACCAATAACGGTGCCTTACATATTTTACAAGGGTAAGTGAACAAGTAAAGTGAAACTGAAAAAAATCTATATATTTATTGTATTTACATAAATGATACTAGCATTACTTTTCAACATAATCCCCTCCTACTTCTTTGCACTTAGTCCATATTTGAACCAGCGTTTGACTTCTTTCCTGGAAGAAGGTTTTCGGCCTGGTGTTCACAAACTTTTTTTACCTCTTGTAATGGCCTCTTCATGAGATCGATAATAATTCTCCTACAACTGTTTTTTTAATGCGCCGAAAAGATAAAAATCGCTTGAAGTCACGTCTGAACTATGTGGAGGGTAATCGATCATCTAAAAGCCGAGCTTCAATGGCATAGTGTTTTTAGCCGTATGAGGTCTATCTTTATCTTGAAGCAAAATAAAGAAAGCACGCGTTTTGAAAGGTTACCACGTCTTCTGGATAAACACAGTAGCTGTCATTATTTATTATTTGACCTTTAGGTTTGAAGCCATACAAAAATTGATCTTCCTTATCCCAGAATATCCTCATCATAACCTTTCCTGCAGACAGCTGAGTTTTGAACGTTTCTTGCTTGAAGAGATGAAGGATGTTTGCACATCAAATTTTGTCGCTTACTCTCTGGTTCAAAATGACGGATCCATGTATCATCAACGGTTATTATTCTCTTAAAAAACGAGTATCCTTCTTCATAACGTTCCAAATGCTTCTGGGAAATTTTAAAACGATTGTCTTTGTGGATGCTGGAAAATTGACGTGGAATTAAGACAGCACAGACTTTTTGAAAGTTTAAAGAATAGTGGATTATTCAATATGCTGAGCCATGGCTTACATTCAACTCACTTGCAATATTATAAACTTCAATTTGTCGATTATCGAGAAACATTTGTTTAACTGTTTCATTATTGTCTTTGAAGTGGAAGGCCTACCAGGCCGCTGTTAAACACACAAAGAAATCCTGCCACTTTTAAAGCGATCAGTCCATTCGTAGATCTTACTTCCACTCAAACAACTCTCTCCATATTGCTGCTGCATTCGACGAATAGCCTAATCTGTGCTGGTTTCACACCTTCTGAATTGAGGAAACGTATCACTGCTCGCATTCCTTCCTTGGTTCGATCAGACAAAGGAGATCTCGTTTTACACAGTCTTTTAAACACAATCACAATTAGCTAACAATGAAACAATACTTTCTATGAACAGATGATAGACGTTATGTGTTATAGCAGAAAAATGAATGCTGACATACACGTAATTCAGAAGGAAATTAAATTTTTTTTTACTTTTTGACTCGCTCTCGTAGTTTCAAACAATTTGGCTTGTCTCTACTAAAATCTAAAAACTGCCATCATCTAGTCACATACAGGATAGTTTTAAAAGTCAATATTCTGTGTTACAGTATACTGTCAACAGACATTACTGTGAACCAAGATTACTGTATAAATATTTGTGTCCGTCCAACAGGGATATGAAAAACCAAATTTGACAAATTGATGGATTGTCTGTTTGTATCCTACCGACAAATTGCCCGTTTGAAAAAGAGTAAAAATCTTACTTATAGTCCAGCCACTTAGTAAAAGGCCTGAGCGAGAATTTCTCGTGCATGTAGAATTCCCTTCCAGCTTCCTCCAACAGTTTAGTGACATAGAGTCTGCCAATCTTAGTCTACAAATTGTTACTACTCAGCGACAGAGAAAGAACATTCGGGAGCTATGTTGAGAGAGTGGAGACTCGATCTCTTACTCGCACTTTTCTTCTCTCTCTCCCACTGGGGTCTTAGCAGTCCGTTTTCTATGCGGCGGACCTGTAATACGTACTTAAGAATATTTCCCACCCCCCCAAAATGTATTCTTTTAAAGGTTCTATCCATTGAAGGACGTTTTGCTGTATAACACAATGGATTTAACTGACAATTAAAATTTTAAATATTGGCAAAAGAATTAAAATACTATTATAATTATTTAAGTTTTTTAATTAAATCTTTTCCACTCAGTGTTACATTTCTGGAAAATCGTCAAAAGTATTTACGAAATTGTAGCTCTATTTTGTTTTAAGAGGTTAAAAAAAATATAGTTTTTAATTTTGTTTCTCTTTATAAACCGAAGGAGACTTTTTTAACTCTCCTTTTAACGTTTCCAAACGTTTTTAAGGAACTGATGAAAAATTAAATTTATTTGATTTAGTTTCACTTAAGTACACTTAAGTCTCCACTAAACGTCTCGAATGATACATTAGCATTAGTCTTAAAAAATATTAGAAAACAGATTTTAAATAAAAATACTTTTAATATTTATGCATTTTGACAAAGTGATTCAGGTGAAGTAAATAATAATTAATGAGTTTGTTATTGGTATTTAAGTTGTATTAGATAATACACTTTCAATGTTTCTGCAATACAAATTTATTGGGAAAAACTTAGTTCAAGAATATTACACACAAACAAAGTAACCTATAATAGTATTTTATATACTTTGGTATTATTCGCATCGTTACATAACCATAAAATAACTAGAAATAGTATTTTTTTCATTTCTGATCAAATGTTATGGAAAATATGAGTAGTAATCTCAAACAATGAAAGTAACATTAATTTTTTTATAAGAATTACACAGCATAAAACAAAGGAAGAGGCTGATGACCTAAAGAATTGTTCTGGAAGGATATTGACCCCCGAACATAAAGAACCTCAGACAATGGCCTGTGGGAAAGTATTACTGAGACAATAGTCTAAATCAAAATTGATTCATGTCCTTAAAACTAACTTGCAATTTATAAATATGTAGGCTCTGTAGTTTTATGATGTTGTTTTGTTTTAATGATAAGAATGGATTGAGTTAAAATATAAAGAATTGATAATTATTTCAAGCTAATTTATAATCTTCTCGTGTCCTGAAAAAATGGAGGATTTATTATTTCTTTAGTAGTTTTATAAATTTAAATACTTGAAACGGTGTAATAGTTAATGAATTATAGAATATTAATCACAGATTAAAGATTTAATTATTAAAATAAATTAATTGCAATTACTGTAAATTATATATATATATATATATATATATATATATATATATATATATATATATATAAATATGTGTGTGTGTGTGTGTGTGTGTGTGTGTGTTTTGGGTCTTACAATTAAAACCTCTTTAACAGCTAACAGCTAATTTTCCAATGGAAGTTCGCAAAAAGAGAAATTTTAGTGACAGACGAAAGACAACTAATGAAATAATGTTTTTGGTACTGACTGATCCTGAACTGGCATCAGCTGTTGCAATTTCAGAGTGAAGTTGTATCTCAGAAATATATGACCTTTATGAGTAATGTTTATTTGTGTGATGCACATGAATTTATTAAGTAAATAAATTCTGATTATTTATTTCTAAGTTTGACATGTTGCTATAAAAAGTTATTGTGCTTTAAAACTAGTGGTTATTCTCGACAGAGCCACGTCCAATAAAAAAATGCAGACTGAGGAAGCGAGTTTTAAACAATAAATAGTTTGCTTTCGAAGTGTTTAGTCTCCGTAACACTGCCTACAGCTATGCTCATACAGTACACATTACAAACACGTTGTTATTTAAAACACAATAAAATTAATGCCAATGATTTTTAGTTGTTTGTATTTCTAAATACTTAAATATTGTAAAATATTGTTTATTTAAATGAACAATAATAATCACATGCACAGTGGAAATAGTAATAACGGAGAAAAATTTGTGCGGGATCAGCTGTTTAAGTGAACATGCATACACCATAGCATAAAATAATTCCCGTTACATTTTAGGTTAGACTCTATGTTTTATATTTGTAGAATAAATTGGTTAATACAACCAAATCCGTAGTTTCCTATGGTGATATGCTGTTTAATTGGTAGTATTTCGTGGCAGGAAATAAGACGCCTAGAAATTATTTGACTAACAAATTACGGTAAAATAATTAAAACTTGTTTAAGTTTTCCGGAACTAAACACTTATAGTCGCTACTTGAAAAAGCTGTAACTAACTAGCTAAGCTTATCTTAATGTTTTATGTAAAACACGCAGCTCGGTAATAAATATCTTGTGTCGTTTATTTACAGAACTCTTTATAATATATTTTTGGGTTATATATTAAACGCGGTCAGTGGCTTTGTGCTTCACTTTACTTAGACGGTCCTTCTTTATGTGCATTTTTAAATGAAAAAAGTAAGCAATATAAAAAAGTGACGGAAGATGTATTTAATTTGGTTTCGAGGCACAAGTATGACTTGCTTCAAGTTGACAAGTTGTGGTGTTCATAACTCTATTCGTTATTGCAAGTATTTTAAGTAATATTTCAAAGGTTCTAAAAATAAATAAAACAACTGAAAAGTATAAATATATGAACACAGTATATTTAAAATTGTAATATAAATATGTATTAATAATTTATTAGTTTTGCACTAATTCAAATATCTTGGGTAATGGATCAGCTGGAACGCCCTAGAGAAAAAAGCTATGGAATCTAGGAGAAATAAAGAGCCTTACAACTTACCAAGGATATATACAACAAGAAGTCCCTCTCCTGGAATACAAAGATAAGGCATTATCATAAGGTAATTAAACCAGAAGCCTTATATGCAGCTGAAACATTATCTCTCACAAACCAGGGCCCACTTGAAAGGTTGGAGATCAAAGAAAGAAAGATATTACGAAAAATCTTAGGCCCCAAATTCCGTAACAACCAATTACTCCATATCAGAAATGAAACTCTTTATCAAAAAACTGAAACACTATCAGACACAATAAGAAAAAGGAGATTGATTTTAATGGGCACATCCTCCGAATCGACAAAAATAGACTAACCAAAAAAATATTTGACTACTTTCACAATAAAAGAGCCAAACCACTTTGGTTTAGAGAAAGAGAGAAAGACATAACAGAACTACAAATCACTGACTCTATGATCATGGACAGAACAGCCAAAACAATAACCAAGGACAAGAAGCAACGGTTCCAAGGCAAAGTCAAATCCAAGCGAACGATCCAAATCTCTGACGAAGAAATAAAAGCAAGATCACAACGAATGAAGCAATACTGGGCTACGAGGAAGGTACAGAACATTAAAAAGTGATGGATTTAGTGTACCCCAAAGTTGGGTGAAGCAAATAAAGAAGAATAATTTATTAAGTTTTTTACAACTTTTCAAACTTTGTTTCACATGGATATTAATGATTTTAAAATTGAAGATCAAAATTTTTATCTTATAGTACGTAAAATGTTTTTTTAATTAATAAAATTTATTTATTTTTCTGAACTTACTTTTGCATGATAAAATTCTACAATTTTGGTGTAAATTACCTTCTTTATATCACAAGGGTTTATGCATAGCCACTTTGAATTTCCATGAAGCAGAGGTTTAAAATAGTTACAGCTCTTAGTGCTTTTTGTCAGAGATGCGAAGCTGACTTGACTGTGACGAATGGAAAGGTACTAATTTGTCAGCTCCTCTACGCTTAATGACAACTTTTCTTTTTTCCAACATCTAACAATCTCAAACATCTACCATTCTCAAACATCTACCATTCTCAAATCTAACATTCTCAAACATCTAACATTCTCAAACATCTAACATTATAAAATATCTAACATTCTCAAACATCTAACATTCTCAAACCTCTAATATTATCAAACATCTAACCTTTTCAAACATCTAACATTCTCAAACATCCAACATTCTTAAACATTCAACATTCTCAAACATCTAACATAATGAAACATCTAACATTCTCAAACATCATATAAAATTAAACTTGCTTCTCTGAAAAAATTATTGGTAAAATGTTTTTTACGTTTTTACGTTATTCAATACGACGGTACATTAAACAACAGAAATATCTTAAGATGATTATGACGTGGGTGTAATTTCTGTAGGTGGTGACGATGAATTTTAAAACTTTAATGTCGTTTAAAAACAGCTTTAACCTTCCACCATAAATACAACTTGCGGTAAGTTTTAAAGAATAAAAACAATCGTTAAAACTTTATTACTACATACAGAATTTGATAAGCTTCTTCCGTACGTAATAAAATTACATAGTGCTTGAAATGGCCGGCCTCCCGCCTAAGCTTTATAACCTTATTTTACTTAAGAGTGGCGTTTAAAATTTAACGGTCCAAATAGTTACATACAAATTAATTTAAAAGTACCTAATTAATGTTTAAAGTATTACAATATTATTAATTAATAAATAATAATTAATATAATAAATAATATACCGAATTTTGTTTCACAACTTTTAATTTTTATTATTAATATTATTATTATTATTTTTATTAGGCCCACACTGGAGCACATTCAGTCATTAGTGAGGTCTCATTTTCTTGGCGTGTTGTTCCTCCCAATACCTCTTCAGCCTTTGTGATCTCCTTTTCCTAAGTTCTTCTGAGATTGTCATGCCCTTCGGTTGCTTGCTTTTCCAAAGTTGAATTTCATTTCCTTGTCCTAGAGTATGGCTTTCTCCTCCCCATTCCTCAACTGTTCCTCGGTTATCCCTAGGTCTTCCAGGTTTTGTTCTATCTTCTTGAGCCAATTATTTTTTATCTTTGTACTCAACTGGTAGTTCAGTAATTTCTTGATGAGCTTTTCTTCTGGGAGTCTGATCAGGTGTCCGTAAAATGCCACGCGTCTCTTTCCGAATACGTCGATAAGGTGTTTGGTCTCCTTGTACACCAGTGCTCCAGGAAGGACCCTGTGGTTCCCGTTCACTATGTGTGTCTTGTTGATCGTTTTTAGTATTCTTCTTTCCACTCTCTGGAGTTCTTCTGTCCTGTTCCGGCTTCTCAGGTTAAAGAGCGTTTCTGCCGCGTACACCACTGCCGGCCTCGTCACTGTGTTGTAATGTCTGATCTTTGACTTTATGTATAGCGATTTGTTTTGTAAGTGTTCCATGTTAATTTTGACGCCGTCCTTAGTTTGGCTGTTCTGTTATCTATTGCCGTTTTCTCCCTGTTATTTCTGGTGATGGTTTCTCCCAGATACTTGAACTTGACGACAATTTTTATCCGTTCGCCTCCGATCTTCATATACCTCTGTGCTGTCCTCCGTGTCGGCATCACTTCCGTTTTTTCGAAGGATATTCGGAGGCCAACTTTCCCTGCGATGTTTTTCAGTGACTCGATCTGTTGTTTAATATAATATAATTAAAAACCAATTTATAATTGGAACAATAATTACTTTTACTAATGATAAATTTATTAAAGTTTGGATATAATTTGATTAGTATAATAAATAAACTTTTATTTTATTAGAATAACAGTGCTATGAAAGAAAAATCAAACTGAAGCCTTCAATATATCGGATAAGCTATGCATTCCCCTTCAAAGTGGATACATTACTCTTGTAATAGATCAAGCCGCCTCGGTGGCCTAGTGGATAGCGTACTAGGCTTTCACCCCGAGGACCCGGGTTCGATTCCCGGCGAGGGCTTGGCATTTTTCATACGCTAAATCATCCCATCGTCTGCATTAGCCCAAGTGTGCACAATAGCTGGAAGTTAATTAAAAAAATGTAATAGATCAACAATAAGCTAATTATTGTAACAGTAGTGTCAAATACACACGAAACTATAACATGTGTTAAAAAAAATAATTAAATTATTGTAAGAATTATTTAAATTTATTTCTAAATCGTGACATTTATCCGTAAAGTATTGGTAAATTACTAATTTAAATAAGGGTAAAAAAATATAACAAAATGATCAAGAAAAACAGTGTAATGAAGGTAAAACTATATTGTTCCATTATTTTAAATTTATAATTTGATTATTTTGAAATCAAAAACACATTTACAAAAATATATTTTTTAAAATACATTGTGTGTAAGAGCTCGTAAAACTGCCTTTTCAAGTTTGTTTCCCAATTTCACTTAGATAAACGGTTTAAAGAATCTTAGTCAAGCTGTTGTGCGACAGTCCATTACACGCATTCTTGGTTATTTTTTTCCTTACTTTGTCAATTAGACTAATAAGGAAAAGACAAAGGTTTAAACGGAAAGAGTAGACCTTGAGCTATGGAAGTTCAGAGACGCAACAGAATAACCGATATCTTAGCTACCTTGAACACGCCGGTGTCACAGGCAAACTTTACCACCAGGAAAAGTGTACCCATACGGTACAAAAAGCCTAGGCGAATTATACCCCCGGTAAGAAAAGCCTAGGCATAGTGTACCCCCTTTGACGTTCTAATATGCCGATATGTAGTAGATCTCATGGAGCGTAAGAAAAACCTAGTCACAGTGTACCCCCTTTGACGTTCTAATATGCCGATATGTAGTAGATCTCATGGGGGTAAGAAAAACCTAGTCACAGTTTACCCCCTTTGACGTTCTAATATGCCGATATGTAGTAGATCTCATGGAGCGTAAGAAAAACCTAGTCACAGTTTACCCCCTTTGACGTTCTAATATGCCGATATGTAGTAGATCTCATGTGGATAAGAAAAACCTAGTCACAGTTTACCCCCTTATACGTTCTAATATGCCGATATGTAGTAGATCTCATGGAGCGTAAGAAAAACCTAGTCACAGTGTACCCCCTTTGACGTTCTAATAAGCCGATATGTAGTAGATCTCATGGGGGTAAGAAAAACCTAGTCACAGTTGACCCCCTTTGACGTTCTAATATGCCGATATGTAGTAGATCTCATGTGGGTAAGAAAAACCTAGTCACAGTGTACCCCCTTTGACGTTCTAATATGCCGATATGTAGTAGATCTCATGAGTGGTAAGAAAAACCTAGTCACCGTTTACCCCCTTTGACGTTCTAATATGCCAATATGTAGTAGATCTCATGGAGCGTAAGAAAAACCTAGTCACAGTTTACCCCCTTTGACGTTCTAATATGCCGATATGTAGTAGATCTCATGGAGCGTAAGAAAAACCTAGTCACAGTTTACCCCCTTTGACGTTCTAATATGCCGATATGTAGTAGATCTCATGGAGCGTAAGAAAAACCTAGTCACAGTTTACCCCCTTTGACGTTCTAATATGCCGATATGTAGTAGATCTCATGGGGGTAAGAAAAACCTAGGCACAGTGTACCCCCTTTGACGTTCTAATATGCCGATATGTAGTAGATCTCGTGGAGCGTAAGAAAAACCTAGTCACAGTGTACCCCCTTTGACGTTCTAATATGCCGATATGTAGTAGATCTCATGGAGCGTAAGAAAAACCTAGTCACAGTTTACCCCCTTTGACGTTCTAATATGCCGATATGTAGTAGATCTCATGGGGGTAAGAAAAACCTAGTCACAGTTTACCCCCTTTGACGTTCTAATATGCCGATATGTAGTAGATTTCATGGGGGTAAGAAAAACCTAGTCACAGTTTACCCCCTTTGACGTTCAAATATGCCGATATGTAGTAGAACTCATGGGGGTAAGAAAAACCTAGTCACAGTGTACCCCCTTTGACGTTCTAATATGCCGATATGTAGTAGATCTCATGGGGGTAAGAAAAACCTAGTCACAGTTGACCCCCTTTGACGTTCTAATATGCCGATATGTAGTAGATTTCATGGAGGTAAGAAAAACCTAGTCACAGTTGACCCCCTTTGACGTTCTAATATGCCGATATGTAGTAGATCTCATGTGGGTAAGAATAACATAGTCACAGTTGACCCCCTTTGACGTTCTAATATGCCGATATGTAGTAGATCTCATGGGGGTAAGAAAAACCTAGTCACAGTTGACCCCGTTTGAAGTTCTAATATGCCGATATGTAGTAGATCTCATGGGGGTAAGAAAAACCTAGTCACAGTTTACCCCCTTTGACGTTCTAATATGCCGATATGTAGTAGATCTCATGGAGCGTAAGAAAAACCTAGTCACAGTTTACCCCCTTTGACGTTCTAATATGCCGATATGTAGTAGATCTCATGTGGATAAGAAAAACCTAGTCACAGTTGACCCCCTTTGACGTTCAAATATGCCGATATGTAGTAGATCTCATGGGGGTAAGAATAACCTAGTCACAGTTGACCCCCTTTGACGTTCTAATATGCCGATATGTAGTAGATCTCATGGGGGTAAGAAAAACCTAGTCACAGTTTACCCCCTTTGACGTTCTAATATGCCGATATGTAGTAGATTTCATGGAGGTAAGAAAAACCTAGTCACAGTTGACCCCCTTTGACGTTCTAATATGCCGATATGTAGTAGATCTCATGTGGGTAAGAATAACCTAGTCACAGTTGACCCCCTTTGACGTTCTAATATGCCGATATGTAGTAGATCTCATGAGTGGTAAGAAAAACCTAGTCACAGTTGACCCCCTTTGACGTTCTAATATGCCGATATGTAGTAGATCTCATGTGGGTAAGAATAACCTAGTCACAGTTGACCATCTTTGACGTTCTAATATGCCGATATGTGGTAGATCTCATGTGGGTAAGAATAACCTAGTCATAGTTGACCCCCTTTGACGTTCTAATATGCCGATATGTAGTAGATCTCATGGGGGTAAGAAAAACCTAGTCACAGTTGACCCCCTTTGACGTTCTAATATGCCGATATGTAGTAGATCTCAAGTGGGTAAGAATAACCTAGTCACAGTGTACCCCCTTTGACGTTCTAATATGCCGATATGTAGTAGATCTCATGAGTGGTAAGAAAAACCTAGTCACAGTTGACCCCCTTTGACGTTCTAATATGCCGATATGTAGTAGATCTCATGTGGGTAAGAATAACCTAGTCACAGTTTACCCCCTTTGACGTTCTAATATGCCGATATGTAGTAGATCTCATGTGGGTAAGAATAACCTAGTCACAGTTGACCCCCTTTGACGTTCTAATATGCCGATATGTAGTAGATCTCATGAGTGGTAAGAAAAACCTAGTCACAGTTGACCCCCTTTGACGTTCTAATATGCCGATATGTAGTAGATCTCATGGGGGTAAGAAAAACCTAGGCACAGTGTACCCCCTTTGACGTTCTAATATGCCGATATGTAGTAGATCTCATGTGGGTAAGAAAAACCTAGTCACAGTTGACCCCCTTTGACGTTCTAATATGCCGATATGTAGTAGATCTCATGAGTGGTAAGAAAAACCTAGTCACAGTTGACCCCCTTTGACGTTCTAATATGCCGATATGTAGTAGATCTCATGAGTGGTAAGAAAAACCTGGTCACAGTTGACCCCCTTTGACGTTCTAATATGCCGATATGTAGTAGATCTCATGTGGGTAAGAATAACCTAGTCACAGTTGACCCCCTTTGACGTTCTAATATGCCGATATGTAGTAGATCTCATGTGGGTAAGAATAACCTAGTCACAGTTGACCCCCTTTGACGTTCTAATATGCCGATATGTAGTAGATCTCATGGGGTAAGAAAAACCTAGTCACAGTTGACCCCCTTTGACGTTCTAATATGCCGATATGTAGTAGATCTCATGTGGGTAAGAATAACCTAGTCACAGTGTACCCCCTTTGACGTTCTAATATGCCGATATGTAGTAGATCTCATGAGTGGTAAGAAAAACCTAGTCACAGTTGACCCCCTTTGACGTTCTAATATGCCGATATGTAGTAGATATATTGGGGGGTAAGAATAACCTAGTAACAGTTGACCCCCTTTGACGTTCTAATATGCCGATATGTAGTAGATCTCATGTGGGTAATAATAACATAGTCACAGTTGACCCCCTTTGACGTTCTAATATGCCGATATGTAGTAGATCTCATGTGGGTAAGAATAACCTAGTCACAGTTGACCCCCTTTGACGTTCTAATATGCCGATATGTAGTAGATCTCATGGGGGTAAGAATAACCTAGTCACAGTTGACCCCCTTTGACGTTCTAATATGCCGATATGTAGTAGATCTCATGAGTGGTAAGAAAAACCTAGTCACAGTTGACCCCCTTTGACGTTCTAATATGCCGATATGTAGTAGATCTCATGGGGGTAAGAATAACCTAGTCACAGTTGACCCCCTTTGACGTTCTAATATGCCGATATGTAGTAGATCTCATGTGGGTAAGAATAACCTAGTCACAGTTGACCCCCTTTGACGTTCTAATATGCCGATATGTAGTAGATCTCATGAGTGGTAAGAAAAACCTAGTCACAGTTGACCCCCTTTGACGTTCTAATATGCCGATATGTAGTAGATCTCATGGGGTAAGAATAACCTAGTCACAGTTGACCCCTTTGACGTTCTAATATGCCGATATGTAGTAGATCTCATGAGTGGTAAGAAAAACCTAGTCACAGTTGACCCCCTTTGACGTTCTAATATGCCGATATGTAGTAGATCTCATGGGGGTAAGAATAACCTAGTCACAGTTGACCCCCTTTGACGTTCTAATATGCCGATATGTAGTAGATCTCATGAGTGGTAAGAATAACCTAGTCACAGTTGACCCCCTTTGACGTTCTAATATGCCGATATGTAGTAGATCTCATGTGGGTAAGAATAACCTAGTCACAGTTGACCCCCTTTGACGTTCTAATATGCCGATATGTAGTAGATCTCATGTGGGTAAGAATAACCTAGTCACAGTTGACCCCCTTTGACGTTCTAATATGCCGATATGTAGTAGATCTCATGGGGGTAAGAAAAACCTAGTCACAGTTGACCCCCTTTGACGTTCTAATATGCCGATATGTAGTAGATCTCATGTGGGTAAGAATAACCTAGTAACAGTTGACCCCCTTTGACGTTCTAATATGCCGATATGTAGTAGATCTCATGGAGCGTAAGAAAAACCTAGTCACAGTTTACCCCCTTTGACGTTCTAATATGCCGATATGTAGTAGATATATTGGGGGGTAAGAATAACCTAGTAACAGTTGACCCCCTTTGACGTTCTAATATGCCGATATGTAGTAGATCTCATGTGGGTAAGAATAACCTAGTCACAGTTGACCCCCTTTGACGTTCTAATATGCCGATATGTAGTAGATCTCATGTGGGTAAGAATAACCTAGTCACAGTTGACCCCCTTTGACGTTCTAATATGCCGATATGTAGTAGATCTCATGTGGGTAAGAATAACCTTGTCACAGTTGACCCCCTTTGACGTTCTAATATGCCGATATGTAGTAGATCTCATGGGGGTAAGAAAAACCTAGTCACAGTTGACCCCCTTTGACGTTCTAATATGCCGATATGTAGTAGATCTCATGTGGGTAAGAATAACCTAGTCACAGTGTACCCCCTTTGACGTTCTAATATGCCGATATGTAGTAGATCTCAAGAGTGGTAAGAAAAACCTAGTCACAGTTGACCCCCTTTGACGTTCTAATATGCCGATATGTAGTAGATATATTGGGGGGTAAGAATAACCTAGTCACAGTTGACCCCCTTTGACGTTCTAATATGCCGATATGTAGTAGATCTCATGTGGGTAAGAATAACCTAGTCACAGTTTACCCCCTTTGACGTTCTAATATGCCGATATGTAGTAGATCTCATGTGGGTAAGAATAACCTAGTCACAGTTGACCCCCTTTGACGTTCTAATATGCCGATATGTAGTAGATCTCATGTGGGTAAGAATAACCTAGTCACAGTTTACCCCCTTTGACGTTCTAATATGCCGATATGTAGTAGATCTCATGTGGGTAAGAATAACCTAGTCACAGTGTACCCCCTTTGACGTTCTAATATGCCGATATGTAGTAGATCTCAAGAGTGGTAAGAAAAACCTAGTCACAGTTGACCCCCTTTGACGTTCTAATATGCCGATATGTAGTAGATATATTGGGGGGTAAGAATAACCTAGTAACAGTTGACCCCCTTTGACGTTCTAATATGCCGATATGTAGTAGATCTCATGTGGGTAAGAATAACCTAGTCACAGTTTACCCCCTTTGACGTTCTAATATGCCGATATGTAGTAGATCTCATGTGGGTAAGAAAAACCTAGTCACAGTTGACCCCCTTTGACGTTCTAATATGCCGATATGTAGTAGATATATTGGGGGGTAAGAATAACCTAGTCACAGTTGACCCCCTTTGACGTTCTAATATGCCGATATGTAGTAGATCTCATGTGGATAAGAATAACACAGTGTACCTCCGGTACTCTAAACCTGATTTTCAGGTTTTTTTTACCCCCGGTACATAAGGACTAGGCTTTTTGTACCGGGGTACACTATGCCTAGGCTTTTCTTACCGAGGGGGACACTTTGTCTGGGAATACACCGGCCCCAATATTTACGTTGTAATAGCGAATAATTATTACTTTTAAACTGGTAAACAAATTGCTAGTATTTACTACATTTCTGTCAATGTTATGCAAACCAAAGCTTTAAACTAATTTTAATACAATTATTTTTGAAAATTTTAAAACTTTTACAAATTTTAGTTGTTAATTACAATGTTTAGAAATACATTTTCAGGTTAAAAAAAGGTACATTTTAGCATATATTTTAGTTTTAATCAGTGAGAAGTATGATTTTGGTTTTCTAATACAAATAAATATATTTTTTAAGGAGTTTTCAACAATAGCTTTTGGTTAAACCAGTTTAGTCAAAATAACCATACTGTTTCTTTATCAGTAGTACCTAATGTTGTACGATAAAAATGTTCAAGACTATTATAGATAATCATTGAATTAAAAAAGCAAAAAAATATGAATTAGTATTTTATTTTATAAAAACAAATTTAGTGTACAGCTGATCAGCGTTAGGTACGAATAACAAGTTGGTAGTTCTTTGTAAATATTGTTTTTAGAGTCATTTCATTCAAACTTGTAAAATAAATTAGCTACAGTAATTTTAATTTAAAAATTATTTAAAACAATAATATATTTCGCCTTGTTTGCCTGTTTATCACTAAACAGGAGTGTATTGATTTAATTTTAATTTATTCAAATAACCTAATCAGTTAAAACTTTTGCTGGAATATCTTATATTTATAAAAGACTGAAAAATGTTTAAAAATAAATCAAGTTTATACGTGTTTATAAATCAAATTTGATAAGTTTATATGTGAATACACAATATGGATTTGTCAAGATAATATGTCTTTAGATAGATTTTTTTTATAAAATACATTTGATTTAGAATAATTATTTATTAAAGCAACACATGTGCAAGAACACATAAAGATATTAATAAACATATTCTTGTAATGCTTACTCATGTTTTATTTGTTTTCTGAAATAAAATGAAGTTATTAAATTCTTTTAATTTAATACGTTTTTACATGTAAAATTAAAATTACGATACAAAAGTTTATTTGTTTTTTTTTAAAGTTAACGTCGGCGATGATAATCTTAACGGTTTTTCGCCGGAAAAAAAATAAAGTTAACGTTCGGTCCCGTTTATTATTATACACTTATTTTTAAAAACTTGGTTACAAAATTACACTTTTTTATTCGCCCCGAGCGCTTCCGTAAACACGATCACAAATTTCCTTATTTAATTTGCAGAACAAAGGTATGTTTCCTGTTAGCAACTACAGCTTGGGCAGTGTTAGGTTGTACTTCCTGCACGCTAGGTTTGTTTGTTACGCAAAAAAAAAAAAAACAAAACAAAAATACAGAGTTGACCAGACATAGAAACACTATAAGTAAATATTAACGTGTAGGTGTATATTGTTATAAAGATACAAGCAACTGATCCTAATGGCAACATTTATTTGACACAGTTTCAATGCTAACAAAGTTCACTGTAGTAAATTCAGTTTGAAACCAAATTGTTGCCATAGGTAACTCAGGTGTAAATGTATTAGTACTGTTTGGTATTTCTTTTATTTACCTTTTATCATGTTCCAGTGGAATATTGAGGTTAGTAAATATTGTTTATAGCGTGTAAATATTGTTTCCACATATAATAAATAAACCATTCAATATACACTGTAAAAATAAAACTAAATACGCTAGAGTAAATTGTTTTTCTCCGTATTTGAAAGTCTGAAATATTTAAAAATGTTAACTGTTTCATTTAAAAGCAAACTCTTGCTTTTTAATTAAAATTAAGTATTGTTTACGTTTATTATCATGTGTTGCTCAGTGCGTTTAATCTAACTTGTAAAAATATAAACAATGTTTAAAAATAACAGATCGGTTTTATACATTTTGAAATTGTACATAAAGCCACAAAACGTCTTACGTCAATAAGTTACCTAAACGTGTACTCTGTGAAGTTGGATTATATTAGACGCTGGAGGAAAGGATAGCACAACCCCAGGAACTGCGGTCTACTGAACTATTGTGCAAATAAACCTCTTAAAAATACCAAGTTCAGCGGATTGGTGCCCTTTATAAGTTCCAGCAACCCACTGTCTAGTTCACTCTGCTGAAGATCCCTAGGGTCTTGGAAAAGGAAAACCGCAAGCCTCGTAATAGCAAGAGCTTCACAATCATGAATTATGTGACCTGCTGTCTGTTCTTCCTTCCTGCACAACCTACACACGGTTTCTACACGATACATATCTATCCTTTTCATGTGCACCCTCAGACCACAGTGCCCTGTAATGAGCCGCATGATCCTCCTGAGTTGTGCTCTGCCCAGGACATCTGCTGCACCTTTGAATCCTTCACGTTTACAATGGGAATGCCCATGAAGGTTATTCCATCTTACCTGGTGTCACCTATTACTAATAGCAGACCTGCCAACGATAGATAAATCCCTTAAGCCGGCTCCGGTCCGATAAACTCAGATGCAGATCTAAGTCCAGCCAGTCGGTTTGCCTCCTACCCTTTGCCCCGGAACCCACTAAGGAGTTACCCAATTGCCCAGGGACAGAGCATTCCCCTGGTTCTTCCCACACTCCCACACCAGCTTAGACTGAACTATAGGACCCGCAAGTGTTTTTGTTGCTGCCTGACTATCGGTATGATTGAAGTCCCATTCAAGTTCTCCCGAACACAGTCATTAACAGCCATCATTTCAGCCTGGAATACTGTTGTATGCTGTCCCAGGGTAATAACTTTCTTTAACCCTTGTTTCAGGCCGTACACCCCAACATCAGTGCCTGTCTTTGTCTTGGAGCCATCTGTACACCATACTATGTCTCCACATTTTTCCAACACACGATTTCCACCCTCAAACGTCAACTTGACATCAAAGGGTCTAGATACCATGTGTCTCTAGTTAATTAAAAAAAAGTACTTTATGTCTGAAGTTTTATTGTTTTCTGTGTAAAGGTTCGAAAATTATAAAGAATTTTTGTATTTCTTGAAGAACGTTTATAAAATAACTCGTTCGTAATTGGAACTTTTCAAATATATTTACTGCTGGTGGAGATATTGTCATGCAACAGCTGATTTTGGACAAAATGTTGCTTTTTCACTTACATTTTGGGGTTATGTTTTTTTGCATAGTTATAGTACAGCTTGTTGTATACCACGCCACCAGAAATATGTTATTGTATGTAGTATTTTTTTCCAATTTTAAAGTTTTAGTTTTGTTTTTCAGTTCGACTAACTTATACGTTAGTTTTAAGACTTTTTATTACAATTATTAATACTGTCATGATTTTATTTAAAATAAAATTACGATAGGTTAATGTCCAATTTAATGATAGAAAAGCACAATCTAAGGTATTGCTTGTGTAGGATTACATAAATTATTACAAGAGGTCCTGGCCTTGGGCGGTATTATGTGGCATCCGTTACATGTAATTTATTAGTCACAGTTATTTGTACTGTCAAGGTTTGAGCCTTTAGCTTGTAGGTTTCCATAAACCTCTTGTGACTTTGAAGATTTGAATGATTTAAATTTACCATGTGCTTTTCTACTAATTACTAAACACATTATCTTAGCATTTACTTTCTTCGATTCATATTATTATTTATTTTACTTAATTTATTAACACTTTGCCTGTAAAAAGTCGTCTTGTAATTTTTAATTTCTTAATTTTTTTCGAATTGACTAATACTATTGCAAAATTTTATTTTTTATGTAATTATTTAAATTTAAAAGAAACATAACTTAGCACGGTCTTACCATGGTATAAGTATTTTCAAAGTACAATGGAACTACTTATTTTACTCCACGCAAATATTTTACAAACCGAACTTTTTAAATTTTATATTTTCCAAATTTCCGTATGTTTTTGACAGTTTCACACTTATTGTCCTTTCTCCGTTCAAATTCTTCTCACTAAAATCTGTCAGTTGTTGTTAGATACAATATAGTTGGTTTCTTTAGAAATGTGTACCTGATTTAATGAAATTCTGTTTTATATAAATCTAATCCCAGCATTCATTAGCTTTAACAATTTTTTTCTTCTTCATCCGGATCACCCACTTTGGGGTACGCCAAATCAATTACTTTGATGTGCGTTAGCCGCCTTCCGCTGTATCCAATACTGCTTCATTCTATCCGAGGCTGCCTACCTTCTTTCATCCGAGACTGCCCCCGCCCCTTTTAGATGTTGGTTTTCTTGGAACCTTAGGTTTTCATTATGTAAAAGTTTTCGCAGTTTAAGTACATCGTCAATCATCTCATCTGATATCGCCAGCTCAGTTAAGTCCTCCTGGACCCGCCTGAACCAATTACTCTTCGTTTTCCGATCTCTGAAGAAAGCAAAGATCCGCCTAGTAAGTCTACTGCTGTTCATCCTACTAATATGGCCATAAAAACTAAGTCGTCTTTTCCTCATGCTATCTGAGAGTCTCTCAATTTTGAGATACAGGTTTTTATTAGAAATCAACTTTACTTCATTATTTCTAACAATTTTTTTAATAACAATAAATTTAAAAAATATAAAACTAAACATTTATAACACAATAACCAAAGGTTTATGACATTTGTCAAGTTATCTATATTTATACATAATATTGGTCAAAAACAACAGGCAGTGAAGGCGCTATACTTGGCCAGTATAGTGTGTTAACCGTAAACTGGTTCGAATATTGCATCGGGCGTTACAACTCGCTCACGTTTGGTCTGTGGTAGAGTGGAGACCAAAACCCACCCTGTGTAATCGGTCATGTAAAAGGATCCCGACTGCCGTTTACAAATTTTCCTCTCTTCGTCACATTTCTTCTTTCACCTCGGTGTTGTTTATTTCACTGCCTTTTGGATATTTTTGTGGTTAATTATTGTCTCATTAACTGGTTGAGTTTTAAAATTGGAAGCCTAAATGAAACTATGCTCGATGTGTTGTTTTTTTTTTTAAATTGTGAACATGTCCTACAGGTGGTGCTTAAGTATGGCCTTTTGGTGGTTTAGGGACGTATTAATTATGAATTGTCTGAATGCGTATAAACGCTTTTACTCAACATTCACAGACGTAGAAATATTTGACACGCTTTGCAAAACAAAAGATATATTATTTGACTTTGGGATTAGAGTAAAGCTGATGGTTTTTGTATAAAAGTTTTCGTAATCTTTAGAATACATTTGAGTTACTTTATTTATTTCAAATAAATCGTTCTGCTTTATAAATACTTTTTTAATTTTATTAATTTAACACACAAGTTATTCATAAAGGTTTGCTTACCTGTATAAAATATTCACATGTATTAATTTGTGTATTAAGTAATTTCTAAATGGCTGAAATCATCATAAAATTGTTGGAAGTACTTTGCTCGTAAAAGCAGTAATCCCTTGGGCAAATTAAAATTTGTATTTAAATCTGTGCATATGTTATTTAACTTTGTAATAAGGCAGGGCTAGAGAAGAGGCGTTTATTATATACACACAGTTGGCGGAAATCATGTTTTGTTAGTAGGCATATGTTGAATTAAAGAAGGCAGTTAGGCCAAAGGGCTTTCTGAATTTATTTCCTTCTTGGATGCATTGTATAAAATTGTAAGCATTTTCCTTAAATTGTTTAGAATTAAGTATCACTTTTTATCTAGTCTATTTTATGGTATCTACTATTAATATTAATTTTACATTATGTTTGATAAAATACAAAATTTAGACATATTTGCCAAACATATAACAGTAAAAAATAGAGTTACACTAGAAATTTTAGCTCGTTAAGAATTTGTATTGCGAATTTCAGACAAAATGTATAACAGTTGAGTCCGTACCAATATGCAAGTTGTTGTGAGCCCCATTCTAATTCGATTAGTAAGTGGTTAAAACAAAATGGAAAACTATACATAATTTTCGGTTATTGAAAATATTTTAAATAGTTTTGAATATATCTCAGTTATTTTTAGAAAATTAAATTTTTAATAATTTCAGGTAGCATGCAACTGTCTACCAAATTACTGGAAAAAATACCTACAATATTTTTTTTATAATGCCCTTTTTTAAAAAAAATCTTATACTAAAATCTCAATTAGCTTTCAAGCTGCATATATTAGTATTATAACCATTCAAACTACGTTGAAGTACAAAACAATTTACCCTCACAACCGTCAAATTTGTTTTGTTACTGTCAATGAATTTTAATAAACATAAGTGCTTATGTATAAATATTTTAGCAGTGATTATTTAGTGAATCAAATTTTAGAAAAAGTGAAATATAATAAATAAAGAAAAAAAAATTTACTAAATTTTTAAACGGTTAAACGACTTTTGCCAGTAACCAACTTATCAAAGCTGTTACTAAAATCGATTTTTTTGCTGGTGTGATTCAAATTGTCATACGTTATCATAATAAACTTTCAAAATACACTGAAGATATAAATATGAACCCTGACAACCGTCAGATTCATTTCTTTGTTTTAAATTGATTTAAACAATTCAAAACACTAATATATGTAAATTTTAACCATGGTGAAATACCATTTTCAAAATTGTATGGAAATAAGTTTTTTATGATTTCAAACAGCCGCCATTTTGAAACTGTTGAATTGATTTTGTGGGTATTAAACGTGTCTGAAATATTACCAAAATCAATTATTGATCGATTTTGAATCAAATAGGTTAAAAATACAAACATGTGGGTGCTAAAAAAAACACATTGTTAAATATGTAATTTTTAACAACACCTTATAAATTGATTCAACTCAAAGTTCCGCGTCTGGGTCTTTGTGGTAGAAGGCTATTTTCCAATGGAAATTCGGAAAAACATAAAATGATAGGCCTAGTTATAGAGAAATTAAATATTTGTTTGCCAAAAAGTATTTAATAGAGCATCAAATTAATGGTCACTGCAGTGCAAAACATTACAAAACATTCTTTATTTCTTAGTTTTTATACTTGCTGCTAACTAGCCCTGAGTCAAAAACGACTAAAACAAGCCTAGATGAAACAGTAACATATCTACAACATATTATATTGTCTTGTTTTATAATTTTCTTACATGACTAATTGCATTCTCTATCAATTACTAGTTTTAAAAAAATATTTTTTTTCACAAAAAATAGGAATTAACTGACTTTCTTTTAATTAAATGTAGCTTTTTCTGTTGCTTTTCAAATCAAAAAGAAGATACAGCAAAAACAAATTAAGAATAATAAATAAAAAATGAAATTTAACAAATAATTATATTGCAAACATATACCAAATTATAATAATTAAAATAAAAATAAAACTATTTATTTCGTGATTCTACGAGGTCGGTTTGATAAGTAAGTGACTTTTTGAATAAAACAATTTTTTTTCGGCAAATAAACATTTTATTTTTCTACATAATCACCTTTTAGCTCGATACATTTAGTCCAGCGTTTTTCTAATTTTTTTATTCCCTCCAAATAATAGGTTTCCTCAAAGCTCTCAAAATACGCGTTTGTTTCGGTAATAACTTCTTCATTCGACTCAAATCTCTTACCGCCCAGCCATTTCTATAGGTTTGGAAACAGAAAATAGTCGCAGGGGGCTAAATCTGGAGAATATGCTGGATGGGGTAGCAGTTCGTATCCCAATTCGTGGATTTTGGCCATCGTGACTAGACAAGTGTGCACACATGCATTGTCTTGATGGAACAGCACTTTCTTCTTCGCCAAATGCGGCCGTTTTTGCTTCAAATCGACGTCGAATCTGTTCAAAAGCTTTGAATAATATTCGCCGGTGATCGTTTTACCTTTCTCGAGGTAATCGATGTGAATGACACCGCGTGCATCCCAAAAAACTGTAGCCATGACCTTGTTGGCTGACAGACTGTGTTTGGCCTTCTTTGGTCCACGTTCACCCCTAGCAACCCACTGTTTCGGTTGTTCCTTGGTCTCTGGCGTGTTGTGATGGATCCATGTTTCGTCCACAGTAACAAAACGGCGCAAAAATTCGTTCGGATTACGGCTGAACATCGCTAAACACTCTTTTGAAGTGGTCACACGATTGCGCTTATGGTCGAGTGTGAGCAATCGCGGCACCCATATCGCGGAGAGTTTTTCATGTCCAAATATTCGTATAAAATATGATGTACCCGTTCAGTTGAGATACCTACATCATGAGCCAACTCACGCACTTTCATTCTCCTATCATCCAGTATCATTTCATGGATTTTATCGAAGATTTCCGACGTGATCACTTCTTTTGGGCGACCTGAACGTTCGGCGTCACTAGTGCTAGTACGACCACAACGGAACTCTGTAAACCACTTCTTAACCATTAAAATTGATGGTGCCGAGTCCCCGTAGTATTTATCAAGTCTTTCCTTAGTTTCAGTGATGGATTTTTACGTAAAAAGTAATGTTTAATCAGCACATGAAATTCACTTTTTTCCATTTTCGTAAAAATTCACGAGGTTGTCTGCTTTGAACGGCTATCAAACACGAACTGCACGACGTAGCTTGCTCAAAATTAGAAAGTTGCCCACTGATAGATTACAGTTGACGGCAGCACTGTTGCATTTGGAGTAACTGCGCGGGAAATTCATAAAGTCACTGACTTATCGTAGTTGTAAAGGTTCATTTTTATTTAAGTATAGCATTTGTTGATCGAGTAACAGGCCAATGGCTAATATTGGTAGCTACGTAGACAATGCAAGCTTGAGATTGCTTTATTCCCGCTTAATACAACCACAATCAGTAAATGAACTTAGCTTCCTCAATAATCCTTACCGCTCCAGTTCAAACATTGCCTAATTGGATTTAAGTTACATCAGAACCGTACTAAAATAAGCATAACGTAGAGATTATACGTATTATAATATTCTTAACAAATTATTTTTAAAATTTACCTTCTTAAGTTGGCAAAGTTTGAACGAAACTTTTTTACTTACGAACAACAATCGATGATAGATTAAACATCACGATTCCAGTTAAGATATAACTAGTGTTGGACCTGTTGTAATCATATTTAACCTGTTAGAAGAACTAATATTTAGTGTTATAAATTGTTATTCGTTTATTTAATGTCATGGTATAAAAACAGTAAACGTATAAATTAAAATAATTTGTCTTAAAGACTAATTAAAAAGGCTTCATTATTGAAAAACGATTAAAGTGTTTTGAAACATAAGCTAATAAAAGCAAAGACAAAATCTGTAATAGCCTAGCTTATTAATGTAGATTAAAATTTAGACTACAAACACAAAGCTTTATGCATAAAAGATACAGTAAGAAATTAATTTTAAGATTTTGGAACTTACAAAGTGCTTTGTATAAAATACATTTAACTTATACGTGGGGAGCAAATGAGATGATGATAACAGCTGATTATGGAATTGAAACTAAAATTACACGGGTAATATAATGCCATAGATAAACCACAAAATTGATATTTATAAAAAGAAAAGGATGTAAAAATTTAATAAAGTAATAGTTCAATTGAAGGTTGAAATGATAAAATTAGTTTTGAAAGCTAAATAGAATTTATAAGTAGTGATACTAATAAATAAGACCAGTGAATATAATTGCAAGACCAAAAATGTAAAGAATAATGAAACATTGACGTCATATTAAATCGGGTTTGCCTAAAATTCAAGAAAAATAAATTTAAAAGAATTCTTTTAATTAATAATTAATAATAAAGTGACTTTAAAAGCTACAAACAGAAGGTGAATCATTTAAATTGTGTATATACGAGAAGAAAACATTTTTACAGAACTTTCTGAATCATAAGTAATAAAATGTTTAAAGTGTATAATAAATAATCAGTTAATGTGCAATTAGTTTTATGATATCTTTTAAACTTTAAATGTAAACTCATAAACTTTAATAAACTTAAAATTTATGGTAATAGATTACACAGTGATATACATGTAGACTTTGAGTGTATGAATACGTATTTGTAGTTTTAAATTTGAATATAAATATCTGAGTTATAAGTAATAATAAATAAATACGTTTTAATAAATAAGAACAGTGAATGTAATTTCAACATAAAAAAATGTAAATAATAATGAAACAAAGAAGGCCAATCGACGTCACAATGAAAAACGAACTAAGAATATACTTTAATAGTTAGTTGAATAAAAAGAATTAAAGCAAAGTACCACAAGGTTTCATATTGTTACTCGTGTTGCATAAGATTTATACAGCTGACATTCCAAAGGCACAAAACACAACCGTCATTAGAGTAAATCTTTCTTCTTATGACACACCAGAAGAAGTGGCATTAAATATTCAAAATTATGTTAATAAATTAATAATCTGGCTTTAAAACTGGTGAAAAGATAAATCCAGAAAAATCACATCATGTCACCTTTAATATAAGTAAAAAAACTGACACACCAATTTCGCTTGATAATAAAGTAGAATATTTGAACCTACACTCAAACAGAAAAATGACAAAAAACGCCTAGTTTTAAATTCAAGACTCAAACTTCTCTACCGACTTGTAAAATTTTAATTCCGTTTTTTCTACCTAAAAAAAAAAAAAATAACAATTTACAAAAAAATTCACAAAGAAAAAAAATTCGCTAAAAACGGCAAGGTAACTTTTTTTACCTTACATTGTTGGGTAAGGGGAAGGGTAAAAGTAGTTCCTCATTTTTTAAGGGGAATAGTGAGGAATAGTTTCCTTACCTTTTTAAACCTCAACTTTTTTTGCGAATTTTTTTCTTAATGAATATAAGCAACAACAAAAACAACACAAATATCAAAGTTATCACGAGAAATAACACACACTTTCATACACGGCACAGAATGGCGGACTGATGCTTACTCGGACGAGGAGTGACCAACATTTCAGGACAACAAAATGTTTCATTTTCGGTTTAGTCTATGGCCAATATATCACTTTGTAGTAGAACTTTCACTCTACAATTGTGAAGAAAATAATTGATCTATGACAAGATTAACACACAATTTTATTAAATTCTAAGCAGTACAAATTTGGAAATTTAATATTTGTTTTTCCTGAATAGTATTTTGAGAAATGAAATTATACATATTTAGTTTATTTTGTTGTATCCACTATCTTCTTTTCTGTTTTAGGTGGTCTTTAGTTATTAATAGTTTTCTCTTTTTAATTGAAAGTGTATTGTGAAAAAACAATTGGTCATTTATTGAAATTAGTTTCTTTTGTTCGTCGACACATTAACCGACCTTTTACCCGCACCAAATAGAATCATAAACAAATAATGTGTGTTGGTTATTAAATTATTTCAAACCAATATTTTTAAGACATTATTAAGACAAATATTTTTTGAAAGTGTTATTCTGAGTAATACTATCATTTTAGTTATTAAAGTAAGTATAACTCTACAATTTAATAGGATATATAGCGTAAAAATTAAAGTAATACAAGGTTTAGACAATCTAAATGCTTAGTAATA
>CM040188.1:64327688-64435188 GCA_022606455.1 Callitettix versicolor | reverse complement strand
AGCAACGAGACTTGCCAACAGTATCCTTAATTATATACAAATAGTCAAATGAACAACGTCGTGAATCACACAAGTCAGAATAGACCTACATGACGCAGAAAGAGACTCAACAGACATTGAAGACGGGAACGCATAGAGGAGAAAGATGCTCGGGTGGAGAATCCCAGAGAATGAAATCCCAAAGAGAGCGGGGGTAAAATGAACGGAGGAGTGGAGGAGGATCCGTGGGGACAGGATAAGGGAGGTTTGGAGGATTAGAAGGAACAAGACATGAGTCGGAGTGCTTTGCGTGATCCAACAGGGTCTATACGCAAATAATAATAATAATAATAATAATAATATATATATATATATATATATATATATATATATATATATGTGTGTGTGTGTGTGTGTGTGTGTGTGTGTGTGTGTGTGTGTGTGTGTGTTTTAGCATGCTCACGTCTTTCGGAATTTTGGTCAAATAGACTTAAATTTAGCACACAAATTGTATATGCTAGGAGGTAAGACAAGTTTGTTAACAAGAAAAATAGCCATAACATAGAGATTATAAATACTATTAAAATATCCTTAACAAAATATTTTTAAAATTTCTTTTAATGAATATTCTTTTGAATTTAGAAATGAAATTATACACATTTAGTTTATTTTGTTATACCTAATATATTTTTTCAGTTGAAATGTTTTTTAATAATAATTTAATGAACCTTTATTTTAGTGTAAAGAATTTTCTACCAGACTTAGATTCATACAATCATATAAGCAACTTACAGCCTACTGTCACAGGATCGACTCTCACCTCTCCGCGTCTTCTAAAAGTGTATGCACTAAATTTATGTAGTGCACAATAAATTAAACATTTCGGCAGTGCTAAACGTTATAACGAAATCAAGTAAAATCAAATTAAACTACTAAATTTATAATTTAGTAAAAGTTTTAGAAAATTCGTAGAACCCAATTAAAAATATAAAATCCGATATTTTATTATCTGATTTTAATTATTTAAAATGTATAATTGTAAGTGTTAGGTATGCAAATAGATAAGATTAAATTTCGCTATTAACTTGTGTTTTTTAGAAATATTAAAAAAAATATATTATTTATTAATTTGTAACCTGCCATAATTAAAATGATTCAAATTTTAAAAATAATTGAATTAAATTCAGAAAAATTAAATATTAAATAGAAATTATTTATTACTGATTTATATAAAAAATTGCTGCACAACGGTAAGCTTTTTTTTACTATTTATGTGATAGATCAGTGCTCATTTCAAGATCCTCGTTGAACTTGTTCAAAATTTGTACTAAATAAATTGAAGTTAAACTGTAGTGTAATTACACTTGCCGTGTAATGTACTGGCAAATACATTACTATCATTACTCTAATCTGCACGTGGAACGGAAAAGGGAAGGTGATAAAATTATTTCTGAAAATAATAATTTTAGGATTTTTTTTTCTAGGTGGAATGCTAAAGTTCCACCTGTTACGTAAAAAAAAGACTTTTTAGTTCTACTATATTTGAAATTTATTTGAAATTTAAAACAAAAGTAACTTGGTGCTAAATAAATCATTTTAGTCAGTGTTAGCATTTTCGTCAACATTATTGTGTTATCCTAAAGTGTATACAGAACAATTTTTGAAATTATAGTCGTGTGAAATGAAAACAAATAATATTATTTACAGTTCTATTAAAAAGAAACGATTTTTTTTATAAATATCGGTGAAAATATGTTATTTCGTTTAAAAAGATATTAATACCGTACACTTTTCCAAGTCATACTAGTTACGGAAATTAAGAGTCAGCTGTTTATTACTTAAATTTGTTTGTTTTTATTCTGATAATAGCACCAAGAAACTCTACCACGGCAGAATACAGAAATAATGTAAAATTTTACAATGCGGACCAAGTATTTCATTAACAAATTTAACAAGTTACATAATTAGGTCAATATTGCAACTTGTGTTCTATCTTGAAGACAGTCTCTGCTCTAATTCACAAAACTTTGGCCACGATCCAAGACCACACTATAAAGGATCTGTTGAGAAAATACAAGTTTCCTGGGTATATCAGGTTTTGTAAAATAATAGGTTGAAATATTTGAACAACTAATTAATAATTTAATCATTAGTGTCGCTGTAAACAAATGTAATAATAAACTAACAGTTATATAATATTTACTGAATACCTCTCATCGGTAACAAAATAAATTGAAAAATCAAAAGTCAAAAAACATTTTTTTTAGTATTAGGAATATGTTTAAAAAAATTAATAAATTGGTTAAGTATTGTCACTAACTCATTAATTCAACCTACTTGCAAAAAATAAAAATATATATATATATATATATATATATAATAATAATAATAATAATTATTATTATTATTTGCGTATAGACCCTGTTGGATCACGCAAAGCACTCCGACTCATGTCTTGTTCCTTCTAATCCTCCACACCTCCCTCATCCTGTCCCCATGGATCCTCTTCCGCTCCTCTGTCCATTTTACCCCTGCTCTCTTTGGGATTTCATTCTCTGGGACCTTCCAACCGAGCATTTTCTCCTGTATGCATGCCTGTCTTCAACGTCTGTTGAGTCTATTTCTGCGTCATGTACGTCTATTCTGACTTGTGCGATCCACGACGTTGTTGATTTGACACTTTGTATATACTTAAGGATTCTGTTGGCAAGTCTCGTTGTTGGGAGTCTACTGATGTGTCCATAGAACCGAAGCCTCCTTCTTCTGATATCTGCTGCCAGGTTCGATATCTCCTCTGTGGTCTTCCGGGAGTGCAACCTGTATCCGTCTTCTGTTAATCTCGAGAAAAGAATCTTCCTCAAGATTTTGCGTTCTTTCTTCAAAATACCCTCCATGGTAGCTTTTGTGTGGAGTGCTAGCGTCTCGCTTGCGTATAATGCCTCCGGTTTTATGACTGTGTTGTAGTGTCTGATTTTTGTGTGCGTCGACATACATCTCTTATTGTAGATATCACGCGTTATACCAAGAGCTCTCTTCATTCTCAGTAGCCGAACCTTTTGCGCAGTCTTCTCGCCACCTTTGGGTTCAAGAATTTCTCCCAGATATTTGAAGTGCTTGACTCTGTTTATCTTACCATTTTTTGTGTTTAGTTCTTGAATATTTAATTTTGTACAGAAGAATTCGGTTTTTTTAAACGAGATCTGTAGTCCGACCCTCTCTGCACATTACTTTAGGACTTCTATCTGTTTAATCGCTGTTGTTTCATTATCTGTGAGTATGGCTAGGTCATCTGCAAAAGCTAGGCACGCGATTTCTGTGTTGTCGAAGTCGAACTGGTTTCCAGTGCCCTTCAATTTTTAATTCTTTCTCCCATTCCCTGATAACTTTGGCCAACACCAGATTGAAAAGGAGAGGCGAGAGTTCATCTCTTTGGCGAACTCCAGTTGTGATAAGCAAGCGTTTGGAAATTTCCCCCATAAATTTCACCTTAGCGATTGTACCTGTCAGTGTTTGTTTGATCAGTCGCAGTGTTTTAGGATCAAGTCCGTGTTCTTCCAGGATATTAAACAAAGATTTTCGATCAATGGAATCGTACGCTTATATATATATATATATATATATATATATATATATATATATATATATATATATATATTACTTTTTGTAGCTCCAAAAATTCAAACAGCTATTGATCTGGGGCGGTAGAAATTCCACATTTTATCGAATTTTTTTTTTCTTTCAGGAAAATGTAATTTAAAAAAAAACAAATTTATATAATTGCATTATAATATGCATAATGTTTTATTTATATTAACTGAAATATATATAAATCAACAAATTACCTTCAGTTCTAACAACCAAACACGTAAAAACTTATTTTTCATCTTTGTTTAAAATAAAAATTGTTATTTACTACTACTATTATAATTATTTTTTTCTCTAACGAAAAACCAAAAAGCACGCGAAACGTTTGTCTACTGTAATTAGAAGTGTTAAAATGTAATATTTTAAAAAGAATTATTCAGCCAGTAATATTTCATGAAATAAAATTAATTATGCATTACTCTTGGAAAAGTAAAGTAGAAGTCAAACTACAAAGCACAAAACTGATAACTTTTTAAAATACAAAATTTGTAGAAGGCTAGTTATAACTATGGTGTGTTTGAAGTAAGGCATTATACGTTTTTATTCAATTTATTTGATTACTTAACCATGTGAAGTAAGGACTGACATGTCCTTCTTAACAATTAAGCTGGAGGCCAACGTTTAACGCTTACAGCCTGCTAGGCTTGAACCTGTGACCTTTAGACCTGGAAGACCCCCCTAACCGGCTGAGCTACAAAAACAAACACATTGATGTCCAATTTTTTGAATGTAGCTCAGTACAATGAGAACACAAATATTTTTGGATATAGTTAAACGCTTTTGAAAAACAAGAAAGTCTTTAAAAAATAATTGAAAAATATGCGATAATTTAAAATATATTTAGTCTGCATTCGTTAATAAAAACTTAAAATGCCTGTAGTTATATTAATAAATTGAAATTGTTACGTATAAGTGAACATACCGCGAGTGTATATATTATAAAGATGTAAACAGCGAACACTTTACCAAGCAGTATATTCATAATAAATTGCCTGGCTACCGCTCAACGAAAGTGCTTTGGCGCGCTCGTACTTTTCCCGCCAATTTAACCAGTAACAATAACATTTAGGGACCAATATTAATGAAAATTGTATGCTATTTCTCCATGAAAAGGTCAAAATTACGATAGGTCTCATCGTTCAGCCAGTATTACAGAAAAAATCCAGCAACTGCACTAGTCATTGTTAAATCAGCCGCCATCTTGAAACGGCTTGAAGTGAATGTGAAAAAATCTTACACACATAAGTCGTTCGGGCTTCATAGGCGGTGGCGGTACCTCACCGAATTTGAAAATCGGTCATTGCGTTTGACAAAAACTGAGTAACGAACAAACAAACTAAATACCCAAACTTTAGGTTCAAACGGAGCCCTCTTCACTCCTTCAATGGGCCTACCTATTTCTAGTATCTCTTGATTTTTGCAACACCCTCGTCTTGATAATTTACACTAACAGTGTGTAATTTACACAGAGTAACTTGTGTAAAATAGTTAAAATATTTACATCTAAAAAAATGTTTAAAAAACAAATTATTTTGAAAGGACAAAATGAGAAACGAAAAACCGTCCAATTATAACTTTGCAGTAAACATTTATTTTAGTGTTCAGCTGAACAACGAGCTGAGACGTGCATTCATTGCTTTTTGAAAAATCTTTCAAATTGAAAACACATCATCAACATCCCTTGACACCGCGTGTTCTGAAACCCTCGATAGAATACCTAACTGAAACAATCGATTTATAAAACTTGGGGAACTCGTTCGTTTATTTATCGTCGTCTTTGTTTATGAGGCTTTTGAGTAACAGTGTGCTGTGGCACCTTGGCCGACCCGTAAGTAATGTGTCTTTCCCGTAGACACATTAATGAAGATTATAAAACAGACTTGTTTGAATTAGTGTTGCCCTAACTTGCCTTTATTCTCCTGGTTATTGACTTACATAAAGAGAGCGCTAACGAAGACCGTAAGTTTGGCTGAAAGAATGCATAACGTCGAAAGTAATAACTCTATTAAAGCGTTAGTAATAATAACAAATTATCTTTTTTATTATATTCGTATTAATGTTATCACATAAATTATTTTTTCCATAAATTAATTTTCTTTCCATAAAATTCTTCTTATAACAATTGATTTCCTATTTTCAAATGTTGTATTCCAACAATTTTTGGTTTGTTAAAATAGGCTTAAAACCCGATTTTAAATATTTTATAAATTACATAAAGTCCGTAATGTTTTTCAGAATGTCCATTTAGTATCGAAACTTAAGCAGGGTAACATAAGCAACGTATTATCTTAAATAATTATATGTATTATATAAAAAAAATCAATTTTCCTGGGTTTTAAAGGGAACTTTAAAAACAAGGATTATAATTCCCGATTTTACTGTTGAAGTGCTAAAGACGAAAACGGACTGAAAAATATATTGTTCAAAGTTCAACCGACTTAAAGTTCCAAAATGTTGAAAAAACTGAATATTTTTACATTGTTTGTATTGGCATATTGCACCTCTGTATAAACACATGGTAAGCCCTATCTATACCCGGGACCTCAAAATGAGCATCGATCACGTTTTGAGTGGTCATTACGATTTTTACATACATTTTATAGTGTCTTAACGAGCTAATGTCAATTGTAGATTTGATTCAAGCTTGCATTAAAATCGACTATGATAAAAGCTTGGACATGTTTGTTAACCGGCAAATTAGTTTAGCAATTTCTTTTGAAAATGGCAGCCATTTGTAATATTAAAAAACTCGTAACTTTTTTCTGTTAAATTTTTCTGAATGTCTAATTTCATAATCGTAAAGCGTTAAAAACTGTTTAAAAATCACCTTTTTGAATTTAAAAAATCCTTTAAATTAGTAAAGTTTTTGACAAATGTGAATTATTATTTTCGTATTTGTAGATTATAATGTTTGTTGTGATAGTGAAATGAAAATTTCAAAAGAGCGAAAGAAAAATATGTTTGGGAATTCGCTTCTATCACGTCAGCGAGACAGCTGTGTGCTGTTATTATTTTCCTATTTATAATATTTTTTATACGAACACACAAGCAAACTGGAACATTAAGATGTACCTACCTAAACAGTTTATGTGTAAATCATAGTATTGCTTTGTTTCTAGAAACGCATAAGTTTTATCCTTTCATTGTGATACACACTATACATATTTTATACAAATATCGAATAATATACAATCGTAATAATTAAATAAACTACAATAATGAATTACAGAAACAAAATTATGAAACGTACATTTTTTATATTTACATTTTTAAAACATTAACCAAATCTATTCAGTACATACAATAAAAACTATAAATATTGTTTATAAATATTTTATCTGAATAGTGGAATATTTCGTCCAATTTTTAATCTATTGGTGATGTGTTCGCTAAGTACAAACGCAATCATTAAAAAGAATCTTAATTTTCTGTTTTCCTTTTATACATACATACATGTTATTAAATGATTATATTAAAATTAAAGTTTTGATTTATAAAAGTAGAATAATATCTGTGATAAAACTTATTTACTAAGCTTAAGTAAAGAGAATTTCTGTTTTATAGATCATAATTTTACGTATGTATAAGATATCTTACAAGATAACTTTTTTTATAAAATACATATCTTATTTAGGATTTTCGTATATCAGCCAAATTTTGTAGACACATTATCTCTCATAGAATCACATTTAAGGCCTGGTCAATTCCTGTGTCCCTTACTCATTTCAAGATCGTAGACTCGAAACTGCAGTTACTGCCGCAATCGTCTCTAGTTACGTTAACGCAGATCTCTCGTCCTCATTAGTATAGTTTGCTTTAAGCGTAAATGTTAAAAAAAACTAAACGCGAGTTGTTATTAAAACATATGAAAGTAACAATTGTTTCCAGTTATGCTTTTCTTGGTTGTGTTTGTTTTAGCAGAGAAACAGATTTGGTTGTCTCGTCATTTTTATTAATTATCAGTAATATTTCAGAGTATAATTCAATAATTAATTACAGAGTAAAATTTAATAAATAAAAAAAATATTTTACAGGATTTTATATGTATATTTATTTAAAACGTGCATCAAAGTTGCCCGATTTCATTGTTTTCCATTTTGCCATTATCCTTCTTGAGGTTCGGTCGCTCATGGCTTGAGGTTCGGTTACGGCTTGAGGTTCGGTCGCTCATGGCGTTTCTAATTCAATTTCGTTTTGATCTTCGTCTTTTTTTCTTAAATTGTTTTCTATTCCACTGTTTGTTTTGAGAATCGTATTTGTTCCATTCGTTGAACGTGGCCATTGTTTACCTTCATTCGGTATCTATCACAACTGTTTCCGTTATTCCCATTTGTCGTCTGAATTCTTTATTTATTATTCTCTCTAGTTTTGTTACTCTAGTATACCTTTATAGCGAGTACATTTCAGTACCTTATATTTTTACCTTGTTTTATTCAGTTTTCTCCGTATATTTGGTTTTGGATTTGTATATTGACTTGATTATTGTATCGTATATTTTGAATAGGACAGTGTGATGTTGTTACATAATTTGCATTTAATTACAGCATTAAATTCTTAGCACGTACGTGAAATAGTTCAAAATATAGTATTGAGCTTATAAAATGTGTTATAAAACTAACGGAAGCTTGTGATGTTTTTAATATAAAATCGGTAGATTTTTTTATATGCTTAACATCTTACTCTACGCCAGTTAGACATGAGGGATCAGTGTTAACAGTAAGGTAAAAGAAACGGCAGTAACTGCGGCTAGAACTACCACTAGTCTGGTTCAAAGGAACAGCAGACTGACCGGTGCTTTAACCACATAGACCACCGAGTCTCCCCTAAAGTCGTTCGAGGAAGAATAGTGAAACATTATAAGACAAATCGTAAAAATAAAAATTGTAAGAAAAGCTTTCTCCTTTACGAGACATGGTTTACCTCTCCAAGCACTAACAGTTGGGTTCTACAAGAGTTGTACATTGTTGCCGCCTCGGTGATAGCGTACTAGGCTTTCACCCTGAGGACCCGGGTTCGATTCCCGGCCAGAGATTGGCATTTTCATACGCTATAAATCATCCCATCGTCTACATTAGCCCAAGTGTGCACGATAGTCGGACGTTAAAAAAAAAAAGTTATACATTGTAACTAATTGTGTTTGGTTCTGCACAAAAGTTTCCTATTTAAGCAACAAAATTCACCTGAGTATTTGGAAACAGTTATTTTTCTGTACCACTATTGAGATGTAGTTTAGTTTCATTATAATGTATGTAAACACGTATTTAAAATGGTTTAAACGTTTCTGTTACATCAAATATAAACAAGTAATTTGAATACGAAGTGATGGCCTAGTGGATAGCGTACTAGGCTTTCACACCAAGGACCCGGGTTCTATTCCCGGCCAGAGCTTGGCATTTTCATACGCTATAAATCATCCCATCGTCTGCATTAGCCCAAGTGTGCACAATAGTCGCACGTTAAACACACACCAAAAAAAAAAAAAACACAGTTTATAAAAGAAATCGTTGCTGATTTCTAAGTTACAGATTGCAATAAGTTAAAATTATTGCAGATTTTTTTTTGATAGACATACAGTTAATATTTTCTGGAATCCTTTTTTAGGTTTAACTTAATTTTAAAGTCTGATAATTCAAGAAAAATATGTAATTAATTTAGTGTCCGTAAATATATTACTTTATTTTTAGAAATGTTTTACGTTTGTTCAGTAATGACGTAAAATATTCTTTTTGAGTTTAGTTGCGCGTAAGAAATTAAAAAAAAAGAAACGATTCAACGATAGTGATGGAAAAATTGTAAAGTCAATAAAGTATTCTTTAAAACACAATTAAGCATAAAACAATTACGCTTTAGTAAAGAACACAAGTAACAATTATTTCTCCGTCATGTGCAACCCGTTTACGTTTTAAAACACATGTTTATTTTAAGGGCATTACAACAATGTAAAATAGTTGAACAACAATTGTTCAGCAACCTTACAAAATGTGCGAGCGTAGCAATCTACGGGGTAGCATATGTTGAGAACAGAAATGAGCAAGGGTGGTGCTTGTGAACGGGCAAAGAATCCTCTAGTATAAGAATGTTCTTTAATGAATAAAAACATCGTCCTTTGAAGGTATCGTTTGGCAAAATATAACCTTACAAATGTCACGTGATCGTATAACAGCATTAGTTAGCGATGGAAATCGATAAGGATAGGTAGTACAGTCACTTTCAAGAATTTAGCAAATGTAAACTTAAAATATGTAAAAACTTACGTTATGTTTTTTAAACATTTTTATTTAAAAACAAAATAATACAAAAAAAGTTTCCCTCATTTTTCTGTATAAAACCTCAATTAATTACAAAAAAGTAAGCAAAAGAAATAATCACAAAGTATTAAATTAAAGCGATGTAATTTAAATTGCAAATTGATTTTAAAAAATCTATAAGTGGGTTTGAAAGAACTAAGTTAAAACCAATTACAAATCATAACTTTTTGTAAATTTAAACATCACTTTATCTATTTGAAAACCATATTTTAAATACTGTAACTTTAGTTAAACAATGATTTGCATTACGTGTACAAATATAAATTTATCTTTAATCTTAACAACTAGAAAACAGCAATTGTTCATTTGAAGCCAAATGACTAAAAGTTTTCCCAGTGTACTCTATTGGGAAATGTTTACAACAAAGTTTTAAATTACTTTGTACAAATATTGCGCAAACTAATTTGCTTTTCAGTGATACACATTGTTTTATATTAAGAAAGGAATTCGAATTATTTTATTATACACAGTTTTAAGACAAGTTATTTACGTCATTAATTTAGACAAAATAAATACTTGAAAGAAAGGTTTTCGTTCTTCAGTAGTTAGTTAACTTTTAAAAAATAGAAAGTAAACTTGTTTTTCTCATAAATTATCCAGAATATCAAGTACAGTTAATTTTTATTATACTAGAAAACCATATAAAAAGTGACCCCCCCTCAAAAAGTGATCTATAAATCAGGATCGGTTTGCATTTCAATGTCCCGAGTCTGCGTCAAACTACGATGAAAATTCATAGCTAATTGTCCAATGAGAATTTCCTAATTATACTAAAAGTTTTATTGACGTATAACGTTTTTAAATTCGTTCAAGTAATTTGTGCAGAGATAAAATTTCTGTTTCCACTTAATTAATTCTATGCGCAGTGCGCACAAACAGGTTTTATAAAACTTTTGTTGAAAATGCTTTGTTACAATGAACGGCTGGAGGGTTTACAATTATATTACTATAATTATGAAGAACCAGAATTAAGTTGCTTTGCGAAGGTCGTAATTTGTTATTGTTTCATTTTTGAATTCTAATTATTTCGTATAAAAACGTTTGAGTAACTTTTACTTTTAAATTGGAAAATAATAAACTAATAACATAATGTTAAATAATAAATATTAATATTTACTATTTATAAATAATAAATAATTTTACTTTTCACATTATGAAATAATTTCAAAAATAATTAATTATTATAATTTATTTGAATAATGAACAGACTTTAAAAACCTTGAAAATTTAAATTATATGGTGATACAGAAGAAGTACGTTTTAATCACTGAATCGTATCATGAATATTTTTAAGCAGTCTTAATAATTAAAGAATGCAGCTTTTACTTTTACTTTTGCATACTTTTGGGACTATTTGTTGGCGAATTTCGAAACATTTTTATGTTACTGTTTAAATGATTATCAACTTACAAAGAAATTTCTGTACCGTAAAAAGTTATAATTTTGAAGTAGACTGCAACTTAAATTCTAATTTACTATGTACAAAAAATATTTGTGCAACTAGTGAATAAAGTGGAACTTTGTAAACGAGGAAAAATGTTTCTTACAAAGCTTGCCGAGTGCGAAAATTTTCTCGAGTTTATATTATTTATAAATAGGCCTACTTATTAAACAAATACAAATTCAATCACAATATGAGCTTATGTTATTCAAACTTCTCAAAATATCTAGGAAGAAAAATACAAAAAACATTTAGGTTATGGTATCCTAAAATAAATAAAATGTTGCCAACTATAATATAGAAAACAAAAAAATTACCTTCAATTCTAACATGTGTAAACATATTTCTCATCCGTGTTCTAAATACACATTGTAGTTTCCTTACAATTTCCTCGGAATATTATTTAATATCAAATATGATTAATCTTGCAGTAAACTTGTACAAATGAATTGTTAAAATTTATTTATGTTCAGTTTTCTTTGAGACGTGAAGAAAAGAAGTGAGGCAATTTCAAGTGTACGCAGTTTTATGGTTAGTTAGACAGTCACTACTGAGGAAATATATTTCAGATAGATTCTACCAGAAAAGTCGCGTATGCTTGATAAAATAATAAAACTTGAAATAAAACAAAATTAGGTTCAGTTAATTAGGAACATAAGGGCATCAAGTGTACAAGATAAAGACAATTTATTTGAGTAACAAAAGCTGTTGTTAAGGGAAGAGGAATAAGAAGACATGTTTAGAGCAAAGAGGGAACTCTAACTTGAACAATGGCGTGAACAAGTCAGTTCACTTTCAAAGTTGAAACTTTGACAAAACGTGTTTTAAACTTTCTAATTGATAACCATAAAAAAAACCCGAGAAAACCCTCTTTGTAAATTTAAATAAAAGTCCTTATTTTTAAAGAAAACTTAAAATTTTTAACGCTTTATATTAAAAAACATGAAAATTAAAACGTTATGGTTTTAGGGTATTTAATGGCTGATATTTTTAAATACGTGAACATAGTTCGGATAAACACATGAAATAATTACAGAAGAAAAGAAAATGTGAACGCAAAAATATTATTTTAATTCTTGCGTTCGATTATAACAGTTCAAGACAGAGAGTAGGATTTTTCCAGGATCATAGAGAACTTAAATTTGCTTAATAAATTTACTTAATTTTAAATGTTTTGTACAAAGGACAAATACTGCAAAAAACGACAAATGATCATAATATTGAGGTTATAATTGTAAATCGTCATTCATTTATTTTGTTTGAAGTTATAAAATAATAAACGTTTAGATTGACATATTTCAGAATTTTTAAAAATGTGCAAAAAATATTTAGAAACAAGAAATGAGTCTAGTAAAGAAAAAAATTGCGATAACATAGTTTGGTTAGCAATAGCTGAAAGTTACGACGATAACAGTTGACTAATGAACTGAATCAATACTTTACATCAGTTATCGCTAGCCATAGATAGACCAGTGAAAATATGATTTATATAAGGAGCAATGAAACGTAGAAGGCCGATGATATTTTAAAAAGTATTTTCTATGATATTCGTAGAAGGCCGAAAAAAGTATTTTTAAAAGTTCAGTTTGAAATAAGCTACTAAATGTGTAACAGAAAAAGTATAGATTCTAACTAGAATTTTATAGTATTAAAACCTAAAAATATGATATTGAAATGAAAAATATTAAAACTAAAAAGAAATTATATATACTAAACATATTATTCAATTCAAGAATAGTAAAAACTGAAGGTAAGCTTCAATAAAATAACCTACAAATAAAAGGTAAAAGGAACTGTATATTTTAGTTATGAGTTTACATATAAAACACATAGAAATAGAATTTTTCTAAACTATTAATATAATAAATTTCATATTAATAACAAAACAATTAGTTTTGTTAAAGAACCATTCACATTTTGTGAGATTTTACGAGAGAGACATAAATTAATAAACTAAGGTAACTCGAACTTTGAAGTATTAGATTTAAAAATAATATACCTTTGGGTTGTATAGCCTATGTAAATAATACTTGTGATTATACAGTAACCCCAGACTGAAGTGGTTAAATTGAAGACAAAACTGACTTTTATTCACAGCGTGCATTACATTTATAGCAAAACCGATTTTTATGAAATAAACAAAATAAATTATTATGCTTACATAATTACATATATTATTTTAATTATAAATATGTATTTATTTATTATTATTTATTAATTATACAACAGTACTGCTACAACGAGTTTAAAAGATTGCTTTTACTACTTAATTATTGTTTATTTTGTGATTTGTCATTATTTAATTAAATTTTGGCACAAATTTTGGTAATATAATAACATAATTTGTCATTCAGGAAAATGTTTTTATAATGACGATTTTTGAGATCGTTTAACTGTTTTTTCAATCTTTGACAGCGTTTAGTTTCATAATTAAATTAATAAACTCATAATTTCTGTGTACGTAATGTTATTAAACTTGAATAATTTATAAAAGTTTGCCTCTATCACGTCAGCATAACAGTTGGAGACAAACATTGAGATTTTGATTTTGTACAGTCTTTACTTCAGTGACACATTTTAAAATATTCAGTGAGAAAAAAAATGTCAAAGCTAATGTAAAATGTTATTTAAAATTTGTAATAATTTTTAAAAATTAACAATTCATTGCACCTTTCAGTTCAATTAATTTATATTTAGTATTATTTTTTAAATAAAAGTTTGAATAAAAAATATGTACTTATTTTAATTTTTCGGCTTTATATAGTTAGGCTTTTCTTCGTGTTTATTCACTTTTCGATATATTACTTATAAGTAACACTTAAAGCTGTAGCCTAAAAAAGTAAATTCTCATATTGATTTGATAATTAATTATTTTTATTTGACAATCACTGAGCTTTTGTAGTAGATTTATAAATTTTAAAACTTGGTTTTTTGCATTTATTCGGAGATTGGAAAATAAGAATTACCCCAAACTGTGAGAGTAGGCTACTTAAATGTATGTAACAGTGAAAGTTTTCCAAGTACTTTTGATATTTTATTTTTTAAGTATAATTTGTAAGAATCTGATATATTCAGTTTCTTTGTTCATGGTTTTAAGTGAAAATATTAACAAATACAATTAGATATATTTTATATTATTTTTTAAATTAAAAAAAAATATAAAACATTGCATGTCGGTAAAAAAGAATTGTTAACATGTTTTTCATCGCAAATTATTGTGTAAATCTCTTAAAAATACATGATATTTTTTTTTCCTTTCTGAAGTCACAATATTAGTGTGTGTGTGTGTGTGTGTGTGTGTGTGTGTGTGTGTGTGTGTGTGTGTGTGTGTGTGTGTGTGTGTGTGTGTGTGTGTGTGTGTGTGTGTGTGTGTGTGTGTGTGTGTGTGTGTGTGTGTGTGTGTGTGTGTGTGTGTGTGTGTTGTGTGTATGTGTGTGCGCGCGCGCGTGTTTGTGTATCTTAAACCAAACACAAAACCACGTCTCAAACTTCTCTCAGATATTTTTCTCTTCTCGTTCCATGTCCGACATTTTACGACTGCAAATAACTTGTCTTTACATTCTTATGCTTTGGTTAGTTTAATTTATCTCCCGCTTTTATTACTTTGTTTTGAAATTAGGTTGACTGTTTCAGATAAAAACAAAGATTTTTTTTAAATTATTGTCTTCAATGATACAGATAATAAATGCTTTCAGATAACTCAAACGAGACTCAAAGCAGGCTGTAAAATTAACTAAATGAGATATAAAATCAAACGAGACTTCATAACAGAAATTCATACTCAACTTTAACCTTTTAAAAGTGAAAGTGACATTAATTAATTACATTAAAAGGAATTTACTTAAGTAAAATAGGAATTAAAGTCTTATTTTAAAGAAATCTTCATTTAACAGAAGCGTTTATGATGAATACAAGAATACTGAGATATAATTTTAAAGCTTCTTGTGTGTCCTTGTGTAAATACACACATTAGATATTATCACACTTGATACTATCACCTATTGATCATACTTTCTCTCTATAGGAAGTACATATGGTGATAAAGGAAAACTGGTCTTGAGTCATTAATTTTTAGCTCTCGTATTAGTTTACGGAGATATAAATTTCATTTCCAGAGGTGTCTTATTAATATTATTATCCCCTAAAAAATGATACTTTTTTACTGGAATGTTTGGCCATCTGTGGGTGCGCTTTTTGTTTTCAAATCCCCCATTTTTATTGATCAAACGTTCTTAAAAATTAAGGGAACGGAATCCAGTTGTTTCAAAATATATCCCAACAATGTCTTTAATTAAAATGTAGCATTGAAGTAGGTGACGAAAGAAGACATATATGTCGCTCATTATCTTCCAAAAATTCAGGCAGCGCAGCTGATGGTTTTATCCCATAGTACCTCTCTAGCTCATATTACTCCACTCATCAATTATAAAAAAATATTCATCACACATACTCTCTCTCTCTCTCTCTCTCTCTCTCTCTCTCTCTCTCTCTCTCTCTCTCTCTCTCTCTCTCTCTCACACACACACACACACACACACAGTTTTATATATATAACAGCAGGTCTATATTTTGCGCGTAACAATTATTATATTAAATTAATTTTAATTAAAATTAATTATAATTACTATTTCCGTCCGAAATCGAACCGGTCGTAATAACCACTACACTACAAAAAACTTTGAAGAAATGATTTAAGTAAATGAATAATCGTAATCACTTAAGTACAGATTTAAGTACATGAAATGAATTGTTTATTTAATTTTGATAGTTATATTAAAAGATCATTTGCTTTAATTTGATTCGTAAAAATTTCACCGAACAGCTGCTAGCCTATAATAAGTTTCAGGTTATGTTTTTAAGAAGTGGCTGTATTAATTTGTCGTGTTTTCGAACAAATTATATTAATAAAAATTAAAAAAAGGATGAAAAAACATAATACACGATTTTTATTTTTGGTTTAAGAACAGAAATCAAGAAAAACATTTTTGAGGCTACCGAAATTACAAATAAATGGACATAATTTCTTATGTAAAAGGAAGATAATTAAAAGGATATCACTTCATCCTATAGACAAGTCTTTTGTGACAGCGGTACTTTACTCAGCTTGTCTGGGCACTTGGTTGTAACCTGCTGAATATGTTTTATAATATTACTACTGTAATATTCGACAGATTTGTTTCATAAGTAATTGTTAAACAAAATTTGCAGAAGTTTATTAGCCAGAAAATTTAGATTATTCCTTTGTAGATTTCCGTCTGTCAGAGTCGTTAAAAGTTGCATTTTTACTGGTTGATTCTATAAAAAAAAATCAAAAAATCTAATAAAAAGTAATTTAGTTTTGTAACAACTTTGAACTGCTTTCATTAATTATTTCGGTTCGAGTCTTCGCTTCTATTTCTTCTCTTGTTACAGGTTGACTTTAGAAGTTACCTTACTTTCGAGACAACCAAAAAAATTCGCGTACTATTAAATCAACTGACCTGGTTTTAGTTTCTGAATGAACTGCAGTTGTAAGGATTGCAATGTAAGTTCTGCACTTGAACTTTGAAACCGTAAAGCCAATGTATGACGACGAATTAAGCGATGTAGACTTTTCATACAGCTCAAAAAATTTCAATTTTGTGTGGCGTAGAGATCCGCACATCGCATGTAGGATCTTTTTCGTTTGTGAATATTTTCCCTCAAAATTACGTTACTATATGTAAGTACCATATAGTTCTGGTGAACGGTCGTGACATTCAAAATTTAGTAAAATTATTTGTTCAAAGAGTTCAAACTATCATTTTTTGCATAAGATGCCTTTATTGGCAAATTATATTGTCTATCTAAGTAAACATGATTAAATTGGAAACTGGCTTGCTATTTATTCCAGCACATAATCTGAAATATTTCCTCTTTCCGACAATCACGCTTTAATTCTTTAAAAAAAATAGTTTTCCTTTATTTATGTTATTTAACCGTAGCGGGTCAAAGGAACATTTTAAAAACCAGGATTCATAATTTCAATATATCACATTGAATGAGTTATGTTGGTAGCAGTGATTTACATTTCGACAAGGTCGGTTAATGCGACGACAAATGCCGCCAGTCTGCAACTGCCTGCATAAAAGCAATGCAGCGTTGTACGTAAGGAATATTAAGTACATTATAAAAAAGGACATAATTTCCAATTAAGGATAAAGTAAAGTACCTGCGGCTGATGGTGGCCGAGCAACAACTGGAGTGGACGTAATTGATTGTTATTTCTCCCTCAAATCCGCCGTCGCTGATTTATTTTCAGTACGTTGAACAAAAACACGAACAGGAAATTGATTGATTTTATGTTCAGAGCGAGTGAAAGCCTTTACAAAGGGAAAGGTGTTCTAAACTATAATTTTAAGTTTATACTTTACTTACATATAAGTTAGTTACAAGTTAGTAAGTACTAATAAGTGATGGTGGAAAATAGATTTTTGGTTTTCCAAAAATTATCGTTTTCTTTGTTGACCTTTGATTAATAAAAATTGGTGTTAAAAAAGAGAAAACTAGTGTTAAATTGTAGCTCAACTTTGTGTGAGTATATGATATTACTAAGAAAATAGTTAATCTATCGTACTTAATATTGTTTTAAAATCGACAAAATATTCCGAATGAGAGCTCAAGAATTCAAACAAACTGTGGAAGAAAAGTGGACAAAGAAAAGGAAGAAAAGTGGACAATTTTTTTTAAATCATCCAAATTACTCGAAGAATTACTTAAGTTTTAAGCTTATATTAAACAAATTATTCAGTATACTAAACTGAATAGTGAGGAAAAATTTACTTGGGAAAATAAGGAAAATATTTTTCAGGTGTAAATTACAAAAATTACAACAAGAAACAGCTTTTGGTTTTTTTCTCCTTCAATTTAACCAATAACTGTATTTTTTTTTATTTAATATATGTTTGAATGACGTAATCTGTGAGTCGCTCTTGTACAATACATGATAAAACTTTGAAAGAAAAATACTTGTCTTTTATCGTAACATTTAAATCGATTTTAAAATTTTTTTCGTTATTTTCCGAAACGAAATTTTCAGGAAGAATAAGACGCCTTTATTGGCAAATTATGTTGCCTATCTAAGTAAACATGATTAAATTGGAAGATGAAGGAAACTGGTTTGCTATTCATTCCAGCACATAATCTGAAATATATCGTGTACAAATATACCCGAACGATTTGTATTGGGTATTTTAGAGTTTTTTCAGTAATTAAATTTAATATGTACCAATTTAATTTGTGTTTTGTTTGTTTTTCAAATAGGAAAACTCAAATTTTAAAATTTTTGTCCATTGACAAAGGTTAATTAATTAATTACCCGAGGTAATTCCTAACTAAAATAAACAGTGTAATTTTTTTATTAAAAAAATGTAGTCAAACTCAAAATGTTTTACTACTTGAGATTTTTTTAAAAATTAGTCATATCACTTAATTAAACGAAAAAATGACTTTGTCAAAACACTAAAATTTGAGTATCATTACTAATCAGAACTGAAAGAGCATGATCCAAAATTTAAATCCAAAATTTAAAAAATTTTTTCTTCATTGACATAGGTTAAATAACCACAAAGGCGGAATCTTTAATAATTTCTTAAAAATTCTTGCAAGGCAAGGCTGTCGCAATATCCAGGTTTCGTGATATTAATCTCAACAAAATCCTTAACCAAAATAGACATTGTGTATTATTTTTATAACAAAATTTTATTAAAAAACAAGATCCATTACAACTTCAGATTCTTTGTAATTGGTGAAATCACTTACATTAAACGAAAAGATTAACGTTTGAATAACAACACTAACCATAACTGAACGAACAATGTGCCAAAATTTGAAAAAAGTAGTTATCCTTTCAAGAAAAACGTGCACTATTCAATTTTTGGCACAAACACTTTGATTATGAATCATATTCATGAGTTGATTTTCAAGTGTTTGTTAATAATTACGAAGCTCTGAGTTTGAGCCTATAATCAAGTGAAATGAAATAATGTACATTTGTAAAGAACATTACAAATACTCAGCTCAGCAATGCGCAACAATTAATTACATCCTCAATTGGTCCTGCCTGAAGGACCGCAGATGTTTTATTTCCGTAATTGAAATTGAAATAAAAACTTTTATGTTATTATTGTCACCACTCATATTACAAGAGTAGGCTACTTTATAAATAAATATCCGTACAGCTTTATACATTCTCTTGTTTTTACTGTTTATTGGAACATACAACATCATTTGTGTATGAAACAATGCACAAAGTTTTGAAAGTGCGGATCAAATCTTGTGCCTAACTTAAAACTTAAACATGCAACAGAAAAGTTAGGCTGGTTGCCTAGGTCTATGTTAAAAAACTTAAAAAAACACTCAGAGAAAATTCTTTTAGTCAAAACAGAAATAAAACTAAGACTTACATGTAATCAGAAAACTACAAAACACCGAAAACGAAACGAAAACGTTATGACATAGCTGACAAAACAGAGTAAAGTGTACAGACTGCCTGGGGCGTGGAAGAAAAAAATCGAAATTTTATTAACAATAATAATGAACCTGATTGATTTTTTTTTATTTTAAGGCGAAAAGCACATTAAGGCTATTATCGCCTCCCTAAATGTAATGTGAGTGTAAAGTGTTAAAATCGTAAGTGTAAGCGTATGTTAGACTCGGGTAACGCGAGGGACGTCTAAACCCTCTCAATAGGTGCAGCTAGAACGCTTGATTGCACCTGATTGAACATAACGCTTTGTAATACTGTTATATAGTTAAAAACTTTACAGAAAACACATAAATGGATAATATATCTTTATTACTGTAACCCTATGTGGATCACCTTCGCTATTAACCGGCCTAGTCTTTAGTCTATGGTTTAAGAGTTATACTCATTTTAATCGGTCTTCATGTTTAGAATTAACTGTCTGCAGTTTAAGATTAACCATCTTCGTTTTATATCGATCTAGTGTGTTTATGTTTGACGATAAGGCTACTCGATACGGATGAGCAATGCGTTTTCGCACCTAAAGCGTCGGCCGCACAAACTTTTTGATTTTACCCAGAGCGGTCCCTGAGGTTGTGTTCAATAGAACAATCATCAACCGACTGATGTCCGATCATGCAACACCTATTCACAGTTAATGACATCTCTATTCTTTCTCACACTCTTAGGCTAGGACCTAGTAATGATCGTTTAATTTTTAACCCTTAAGACTTGAGCAATTCAAAATTTAAAATTATGTTTATTTTCACTTAGGATCATTTTAAATAGCTAAAGGTACTTTTTACACTCATAGGGTTGTTCGTTATTTTTATGTATTATGCTTCAATAATTGTCATTTACGTTATTATCAACGTGTATTATTTTTACATCGTGAATGTGCTCTGAGATTTTGTTTTTAGTTTTTAAGTTTTTTAAGCCATCTACGCTTGTTGCGTTTATACGTTTTAGGTTAGGCAAAGATCCATACTCTTAAAAGTTGATCCATACTCTTGAAATGTCTTGCAATGTGTCATATACACAAGCGATGGTAAATGTCTTAAAAAATGGTAAAAATAATAACAGATAAAAACAAAAGTTACAACAATTTTTTCTGTAACTTAACTATTAACTATTTAACTGAACAATAATTAACGTATTATTTAGTTATACGGACTTTTAGATAACAAAGTATTTTTATCAGCGAAGCTTAATATACACGGAAATATATAAAGTGTTCAACGATCCATATTTTTTTTAAAATGTAGAATTTTCAAAACGTATTTTAGATGTTATGAGCGGTGCACCTTTTATATTCGCGATATACTCTCATATTTTGTAGCAGGTAATGTGACGCTAAATAGCTCATTCTAATGGAAGTACGATAATAGTATTTTATATGGCGTATTTGAGTGAGCGATAAAGGTAAATGAAAAGCATTGTTGTTTTATAACAGTAAAAATAAACGTGTTCTTGCATAAAAGTATACAATCACCGTGTGGCTGTGAAACCGGAAGTAGATAATGGCATGTGAGATAACCCGGATATTGTACTAATAACGACCTTGATATTCCTACATATTTTTCATCTGTGTCTTTGTTTGGTTTTCAGGACAGGTAAATTACACGGATTTTCATACACGAGGTGTGTTCAAAAAGTAACGAGAATTTTTAAATTTCGCAGGCTTGGAGAGTCCGATTGTCAAACATTTTTTTAATAATGTAGGTATATTAAAAAAGTATGTTAAAAGTTTCAGCTGTTTTCATTGTTGACTATGTCTGTGACAGCCACTAAGGTTAGTCATGTTTTTATGAGCGCGGCGATTTTCGTTTGTTAAAAGAAATGAATCAAACAATTTGTATCAAATTTTGCGTAAAAAAATGGAATAAAGTGTAACAAAGTGTGTGAAATGTTATTTTGAGTCTGCTATGAGTAAAGCAAGAGTTTACGAGTGCTATAAGCGTTTCCAAGAAGGCCGTGAAGGCGTTGAAGATGACGAACGCCCTGGACGCCCCAGCACATCAACAACCGATGAAAACGTGGAAAAAGTGAAATAAATGGTTATGAACAATCGCCGAATCACAATTAGAGAGGTCGCTGATAATGTTGGTGTATCGAATGGATCATGTCATGACAGTGTTTCCCATGTTTTATTTATGAAACACGTCGCAGCAAAATTCGTTCCAAAATTGTTGAATTTTTTAACAATTCCAGCGGCGAATGGAAGTTGCTCAGGAGTCACTAAATGAAGTCAACGACGATGCAGAATTTCTGAAACGTATTATAACAAGTGACGAAATATGGGTTTACGGATATGACGTCAAAACTAAGGCTCAATTATCCCAGTGGAGGCATTCTGGCTCGCGAAGACCGAAAAAGGCTCGAAAAGTGCGGTCGAACGTGAAGGTTATGCTCATTGTGTTCTTCGATATTAATGGCATAGTGCATCATGAATTCCTGCTATCAGGTGAAAAGGTCAATAAGGAGTACTACCTACAAGTTCAACGCCGTTTGCGTGAAGCAATCCGGGAAAAACGCTCGGATCTGTGGAAAAACAATTCATGGCTTTTGCACCACGATAATGCACCAGGTCACACTTCATCGCTTGTTCGTGAATTTTTGGCCAAAAACATTACTGTAACGATGCCCCAGCCTCCATATTCGCCGGACATGGCTCCGTGTGACTTTTTTCTATTTTTAAAAATAAAGAGAACCTTAAAGGGCCGTCGTTTTACAGCCGTAGATGACATTAAAAGCGCATCGCTGAAAGAACTACAGGTTATCTCAAAGATCGAGTTTGAGAAGTGTTTCGAGGATTGGAAGAAGAGCTTAATCTCTAATGGGGACTATTTTGAAGGCGACAACATCAATGTAGAAGAATAAATAAATATTTTGTTCGCAAAATTATTAAAATTCTCGTTACTTTCTGAACACACCTCGTATACTAGAAATGCATCTGTAATAATCACAACCGTAATTCATACAGACAATAACAACGTAATAGGAAAAACACTTATCAATGTGTAATATTTGTAAAATAAGTTTTCTCTTTGTAGTAAATTTTATGTCCTATCTAGTCTGTTCGTGATCAATATCTTAAGGTACTACTAAACAAATTACTAAAGTGAAATTTAATATGAAAGTTTTTTTTTAGTTTTAAATGTCAATGTTGGTTTTATATTTGGGTTTAGATGAGGCCACCGAAAACGTAATTACAAACACTTAAAACTATATGGCAAATTATACTTTTCTCAGACATAATGAAAAAATAGATTTTGACAGTCCTGTCCAGAAGGGCAAAAAAGTGCATGTTGCATATCGCTGTAGACTAGCCGACCGATTTTGATTAAAATTTGGGACATAAGTTTTCATCGAACTTGTAAAAAAAATTTCAAAATCTCTCGACTACTTTTATTTTCATAAACAATAGTTTATGATTCCATTTTTTTGTCCAAAGACTGTTTAGAATAGAATTTTCACAAATCAGCTATAACGATAAAGTATAATGCACATTGTGTATGTATTAAGCCTAATAATGTAGCCTAATATTTACAGTTTTAAACTGCAATTCTTTAGTTATTTACTGAATTGTAGACTTTAGCCTGTATAATATAGGCCTACTTTTTAACAATGCGACACAATAAACTAATTACAGTTTAAGCAGTATCGTAATAAGTATTAAAAACATTTTGATAAAAGTTTATAATTTTGTCAAACAGTACGGGAACGTACGGGAAGTTCGACACGAGTTTAAAGTAACGAAAGCCTTTTACTCAACAAGTTGTAAAATATATATTTGCTTTCAAAACCGTGTTTGCAGACATGAACTTGAAGTAAGACACCCTCTCTGAATATTTCGAAACCCTTGTAAATAATGCATTTTATCAAAAACAACAGACATCCGCTTTTACTAAAAATGTTAAAAAACTGATTCTTCACTGTCCTGTATTATTAAAACTGTCCAACAGGTGTAGTATCGATTAGAGAATCATTATTGCACAAAATTTCATCACAGAGATTACCCAAGTGCTTCTCCAGGGACTTACTTTATCAGTAGATAACTGTCTGGGCTGAATATTAATTTACGATAGCATAATAACGTATAACCTAAAACGTGTTTCGTCCCAATCTGTGACTATAACGCAAAATTTACAGTCTGAAAACTTACATTTGAACAACTGGCGGAAGTTAAATTTGAATAATAAATTAGTACTATTTTTGTTTATTGCTTTATTATTAACCGGCATAAAAATTATATTCTTCTAAAATGTAGTATAAATAATAGAAATTTATTGTTAAATTATATTGCCAAATATTACAATTAAATTGTTTGGAATGGTTAGTTTTTCTAAAACCTAAATACCAATACTATTTCAACCATTCAAAAACAGTTCACTATAAACACTTTTCTTATAGTGTGTGTATATATATATATATATATATATATATATATATATATATATATATATACACGAGGTGTGGCTATTTAATAACGAGACTGACGTTGTATAAAAAAATATTGTCATTTTGTACATAATTACTTTTTATCACCTTCAATATACACCCCTTCTCTATCCCTACAACGCTCCATGCGAATTTTCCATTATTAGAAACAGTGCTGGAAGTCATCATCTGTCAACTCCTTCAGGACTCTTGCAGCTTTCACTTTTACAGATTCCATGGACTCAAATTTCGTCCCTTTTAATGCAGATTTCACCTCAGAGAACAGATAGAAGTCCCATGGTGCAAGGTCTGGTGAGTAAGGTGGATGTTCTAACACTGGGATGCTGTACTTGGCCAGGAACCTCTTGACAGATAACGCGGAATGAGCTGGCGCATTGTCTTGGTGGAAAATCCATGATTTGTCCTTCCACATTTCGGGGCGTTTTTTCCTTACTCTTTCACGTAGTTTACCAAGTACCTCAAGGTAGTAATATTGATTAATTTTAGACGTTCAGGAACCCAGTGAAGGTACACAATCCCATGAATATCGAAAAAAACAATCATTATTGCTTTAAATTGTGACTTTCTGATTCTTGCTATTTGGCTCTCGGTGAAGTTGGGGTCTTCCTATGGATGGATTAGCTCTTTGTTTCCGGATCATACGTAAAAAACCACGATTTATCACATGTTATTATCTTTTCCAATAAATTTGGGTCATTTTCAATGGCATCTAAAGTGTCAGTACAAACATTATTGCAAGCTGCTTGTTGTTCAAACGTGAAAATTTTGGTCACTCTTTTGGCACACACTTTTCGCCAGTTTAAATTGTCACGTAAAATTTGCCGTACAAATTCTTTATCAATTTTTTTTTCGGCAAAAACCGTTCAGGTTATCATCGCCAAAATTCTTTATCAATGCCTACAGTTTCACAAATTGCACGAATACTTAATCGATGGTCAGACCGAATCAAATTAGCAACTTTTTCGACATTGTCATCCGTTTTTGACGTTGAAGGGAGACCTGGCCGCGAATCATCTTAAACGTCTTGTCAACAATCTTGAAAACGTTTACACCATTCAAAAACCGTGCCCGCGATAAACATTCACTGCCATACACTTCTTTCAGTAAATTATAAGTCTCAGTACCGGTTTTTCCATGTTTGAAGTGAAATTTTTTGCTCTATTATTACACTAACCATTTCTCCCGGCTAAACAAAATAACATCACTAACGGAAATGAAGGTTATGACTAAACAGTGTTGGTTACACAAGCGAGACTAACTGCATTCTGAAGAAAAAGCTTCACACTAAACAGCTGTCGGTCAATGGCGGTTGGCGCATGCGCACTTGTTATGCCGCAGCGTCAGTCTCGTTATTCAATAGCCACACCTAGTACACACACACACACACACACACACATATATATATATATATATATACATTATTGCTTTTCCCGATCGGACAAAGCGAAATTTTTTCACAAATTAGAATCTATAAGTTTTATTTTTATACAATTTTAGTAACAAATCATGGAATGAAAAAATTAATGGCATAATTTATTTTAACTGAAAAATAAGCTGGTTTAAATTGGTACGATGTTTTTCATTGATAAGGACGCACTCGATTAATTTCAATTAATTGCACATTAAGTTTATCAATGCAAACAAAAACCACCAAGTGTAAAAAATTTCCATCCATGTCAACGAACCAAAAATATAAATCATGTATCACGTTTTTCTCGATTCCTCGTGTTTGTTGAAGTTACTCTTCACTCATAACTCGCTTATTAATTGTAACATTTTCATCGTTAATTTAATTTTTTTCTCTTAAACTTTGTTTTAATTTAAAACTAATTTAATATGCATCATGCTTAGGGCTTTTTGCGATGTGTGCCACTGTCATATCGCATATAATAATATATTTAGTGCGTGGTGTGCTATTATTGTGATTACATCTCAACAGCTGATTCGGCATAACAGCTGTTGCTTCAATATTATTTCAATTTAGGTTATGTTAAAAATTCAATTTATAAATAAAATAAACAATAATATTATTTAAAAAAAGTGTTTTAAATACAGACCAAAGATTAAGACAATTAATTACTATGACAATTAATAAATACTTTAAAACGAAAAAATTAAATTAACGCTGAAAATTTTACAATTAATAAAAGAGTTATGACTGGAGAGCAATATCAACTACTTAATAACAATAACTAGTAATCGAGAAAAACATTACACATGATTTATATTTTTGGTTCGGTAATAGAAATTTTAATTTTGTTTATAACTTTATAGTCAATTTTTTTAGAAATTGTATTTTTAACATAACCCATTGAAATTATATAAACGAAATCAGCTGTTTAGAAGTAGTCACAATTACATTTGTATACATACAATAGCACCCAACTCGTTAAATGTGCTATTATATGCAATATGACTGGAACGCATTGCGCTGAATCCAACATCACAACCAGTCCTAAAACATACGTAATACATTTTACAAGTTCTTAAATCACTTTTGAATTCCGCCAAAACTAGTCATCTGTTTTTTTTTTTTAATTCTTACCACTTTTTCATGTTCTTTATGTTAATAGTACTGCCAACTCTACAGAAGCTTCCGTTTTTAAGTTATGGATATATGAAATCCTCTACCATCACCTCGCATATATATATATATATATATATATATATATATATATATATATATATATATATATATATATATTACACACATGATCTTACACGTATGTATTAAGCACACACACACACACACACACACACACACACACGCGCGCACGCACACGCACACGCATGCATACCCACGCACGCACGCACACACGCGCACACACACCTACACACACACACACACACACACGCACACGCGTACACGCGCGCACACACACACGCTTATACGCACGCACACACGCGCACACACACGCGCACACACGCACATTCGCACACACGCACACACACGCACGCACAAGCACACGCACACACGCACGCACAAGCACACACGCGCACACACACACACACACACACACACACACACACACACACACACACACACACACGCGCGCGCACACGCACACACACGAGCGCGAACACACACACGCACGCACGCACGCGCACACACACACACACACACACACACACACACACACACACACACACACACACACACACACACACGCACGCACGCACGCACGCACGCACTCTCACACACACACGCGTGCACACACACACACACACACACGCGCGCGCACACGCACACACGCGCACACACCAACACGCACGCACGAACACACAGCCACACACACACACACCCAAACAAACATATACGCGCGCGCACACACACACGCACACATCCAAACAGACACACACACACACACACACACACACACACACACACACACACACACACACACACACACACAAGCACGCACGCACGCACGCACGCGCACAAACACGCACCACACACACACACACACACACACACACACACACACACACACACACACACACACACACACACACACACACACACACACACACACACTAGCCACTTGGGTAACATGACGGGATTCTTTGATCTCAGATTTTTACTTTTTGGCAAACGGAGTGATAAAAAACAAACACATACTTGGTTTTAAGTGAATTTATATAAACTAATAATCGATTAAAGCTCAGTTCAAAAAATAAATTCCACATTCAGATTCAGATAATTCAGATTTTTGTGGTGTAAATAACGAATACAATTTCACTGCATTTATTGATAACACGTGAATCAAATTAAAAAAAAAAAAAATACGTAAAAGAGAATGTTGATTTATATAAAATCTTTCACGACACAGTGTTTTTGCTTCAGTAAGCCAGAGGTCCAGTGTATGTAACAGACGAAACATCCCGCAGGCAGGCTCCTGGTTAAGTGAAGTTTAGCATAACAACGACGCTGTCACCTGCTACTAATGTACCTGTCTTTGTTAAACTTGATGTTTTGTTTCCTGATCGTTGCGTGCGGAGAACGACATTAAGCATAAAACAATTTTTAAATATATTTGTGATTTTTCTAATGGGGTGCATTATAATTTTTAGTACAAATGTAACGTGAACATTGCCACCTTATAATGTAAGATATTGTAGCCTAAGCTGATTTTTGCCGAGCATTGTAATGCAAAGAGTTTTTGAAAACGCGCGCTGTTTCTTTAAAGCCTAAATCTACCTAAAATGGGAATGTACTCGTATAACGAGCACCGTAACGCGATCGACAAATACAGTAGGAACACATTTTTTAATAACAAAATAATGAATTGAAAAGTACAATAAACATTAAACTACAAAGTAAAAGCTGGATAATTTAATGTAAAAATTTAGGTAAAATAGGTAATATTTTTTTAAATTATTACCTTAATTATTTTTTAAAATGAATTATTAATTATTATTATCATTATTAATTTAATTAATTACTTCTCTATTTGTTTCACCCAACTTTGGGATACACTAAATCAATAACTTCTTAATAATGTTCTGTGCCTTCCTCGTAGCCCAGTATTGTCTCATACGCTGAAATCTTGCTCTTTTTTCTTCGTCAGAGATTTGGATCGTTCGCTTGGATTTGACTTTACCTTGGAACCGTTGTTTTTTGTCCTTGGTTATTGTTTTGGCTGTTCTGTCCATGAGCATAGTGTCAGTGATCTGCAGTTCTGTCATGTCTTTCTCCGTTTCTCTAAACCGAAGTGGTTTGGCTCTTCTACTGCGAAAGTAGTCAAATATCTTTTTGGTTAGTCTATTTTTGTCCATTCGGAGGATGTGTCCATAAAAATCAATTCTCCTTTTTCTCATTGTGTCTGATAGTGTTTCAATTTTTAATTAATTATTATTATTATTTAATTATTTTTTAATTATTAAAATTTTTAAAAATTAAAAAAAATAGGCAATAAATGTAAATTAATAAAAGCACTTCTGTTGTGAAATTTTAAGCCTTTGGATTTTCAAAGGTATATTAACAACTTTATATTCATGTTACCGAAATAAAAGTTGCTTTTAGTTTGGTATATACTGAATTAGTATTTGTTAGTTTTTATTAGTTTTAGTGATTATTTTAATTACTTTATTGCTTTATTTTAATTAATAATGTAAAGGTGAAAATGTTTACGTTTGAACTACGTAATTTTACTTTAAGTTAAAATTTCAAACATGTAAAAGACGCCTAAAAAACACAAGACAACGTTGTTGTTACAGAATCACCGTTTTGAATAATTTATCACCAAAGTGCTAATTTTTCAATAGTCTTTATTTATGTTAACTCTACTGTTATGTAAATTATTATGTTATACAGCAGCTATGCATGTAGTACTCAGCCAAGGGTTTAAATTAGTAATGGATATACTGTTGAGTAAACACTCGCACATTGACGTGTTATATTCAAGGACTTTCCCTCGAATCAAGTAAAGCTGGCGTCAGCAGATAACACTGTTCCTCGTGAACCAGTAGGTAGTGTGGTCCTGACCAGGCACAATGAGGACCATAGCGTCGCTATAGGCAGGTAACGAAGTCTAGACCGTAGCTCGATAAATCTTTTTAAACGTTTCTCTTTGCCTTTTAAGTTGTCTTAGCCAGCCTGTTAGTATGAATCCTTTTAACGCCGGATTTCCTGACGTACCCGAAGCCGTATCACAAACTGTACGAGGGAAAATGTTTTAACTGATAGCACCGCTAACAATTTCATCGTAACCACAATCCGTCTAGGATTATCTGGGACCATCATAAGCTCTTGTTGCACAAGTAATGAATGTACACAAGTAAGGAATGTGCACCAATTAGGAATGTGCACAAATAAATTAATTTAATAGCGTGCATGCACAGTGTTATTATTAAAATTTATTGCAACCATTTCATAAATGATTTACATGATTATTTTTGTTGCTCTAGTGTTTTTAATAATCTAGAGACTTAGAAAGGTAAAATGGTGTTTGCAGCGAATAAATTCGTTATGAATGATGATTGTCGATGTCGACAGCTTTTCTCTTAAAATTTATTTAACATGACGATTTCATTAAAAAATAATTTTACACAAATTTTAGAATTACAACGATTTAAAATGATTTTCACTGGACATTGTAATTCTATCGTGACAAAAAATATCTTTCCATTGAAATCACGATTAAATTGGAGTGTTAAAGTTGTGTGAGTGAAACAATAAGGGATGTTAAAAGAAATTCGTTAATAACTTACAAGAGATAACTGCTTAAGTATGTTTGTTCAGTGCGTGTTGTACGTTGAAAGTAATTAAACCAACAACATCGACGAATAAGTAGCTTCAATAAAGGAAAATACGAGGGCGGTTTAATAAGTCAGTGAGTTTTTGAATAAAACAAATTTTTTTCGGCAAATAAACATTTTATTTTTCTACATAATCACCTTTTAGCTCGATATATTTAGTCCAGCGTTTTTCTAATTTGTTTATTCCCTCCAAATAATAGGTTTCCTCAAAGCTCTCAAAATACGCGTTTGTTTCGGTAATGACTTCTTCATTCGACTTAAATCTCTTACCGCCCAGCCATTTCTGTAAGTTTGGAAACAGAAAATAGTCGTAGGGGGCTAAATCTGGAGAATATACTGGATGGATATGGATATGGTAGCAGTTCGTATCCCAATTCGTGGATTTTGGCCATCGTGACTAGACAAGTGTACAAACGTGCATTGTCTTGATGGAACAGCACTTTCTTCTTCGCCAAATGCGGCCGTTTTTGCTTCAAATCAACGTCGAATCTGTTCAAAAGCTTTGAATAATATTCGCCGGTGACCGTTTTACCTTTCTCGAGGTAATCGATGTGAATGACACCGCGTGCATCCCAAAAAACTGTGGCCATGACCTTGTTGGCTGACAGACTCTGTTTGGCCTTCTTTGGTCCACGTTCACCCCTAGCAACCCACTGTTTCGATTGTTCCTTGGTCTCTGGCGTGTTGTGATGGATCCATGTTTCGTCTACAGTAACAAAACGGCGCAAAAATTCGTTTGGATTACGGCTGAACATCGCTAAACACTCTTTTGAAGTGGTCACACGATTGCGCTTATGATCGAGTGTGAGCAATCGCGGCACCCATCTCGCGGAGAGTTTTTTCATGTCCAAATATTCGTGTAAAATATGATGTACCCGTTCAGTTGAGATACCTACAGCATGAGCCAACTCACGCACTTTCATTCTCCGATCATCCAATATCATTTCATGAATTTTATCGACGATTTCCGGCGTGATCACTTCTTTTGGGCGACCTGAACGTTCGGCGTCACTAGTGCTGGTACGACCACAACGGAACTCTGTAAACCACTTCTTAACCATTGAAATTGATGGTGCCGAGTCCCCGTAGTATTTATCAAGTCTTTCCTTAGTTTCATTGATGGATTTTTGACGTAAAAAGTAATGCTTAATCAGCACACGAAATTCACTTTTTTCCATTTTCGTAAAAATTTACGAGGTTGTCTGCTTTGAACGGCTATCAAACATCAACTGCACGACGTAGCTTGCTCAAAATTAGAAAGTTGCCCACTGATAGATTACAGTTGACGGCAGCACTGTTGCATTTGGAGTAACTGCGCGGGAAATTCAAAAAGTCACTGACTTATCAAACCGCCCTCGTACTACGCATTGTATTGACAGATATTTAGAGGACCTGTTGGATTGAAAATATTTTCGTAGGAAGTTGTGATTAAAACATTAGGTGAACGAACGATGTTTCAACTACAACTACGACACATCGCGGAGCAGGTGCTTCCTAATAAGTGAGGAGACACATAGTACCGTGTACAACTGGTCGTCAAGGCTGACCCGCTGCGGGTACACAAAACCCTGAGAAACGTGTTGACCCATCGGCCACCGAACCCAGCACTTTAGACTTTATCGAGGGAAATACTAACATGGAGTTGGGCGACTGCTCTATTGTCCCCTAAAACTATACTTTTCTTATCCTTTCCTTCCTGTACTATACACTTACATACTTACTATACTCAATACGCTTCCCCCAATGCTAAAAAATGAAATGTTTCACACATGAAAATTTGCACAGTTTTCTATCCGTTTTGCTTTTGCTTGCCTGCAAGTTTGTATGGTACAAACTGGGAAAAAAAGTCTGTTCACAAAAATGTTTACTTCTATCAAATCTGTTTTCGGTCATAAGTCTTAATTTCCCCGCCACATATTTAATCTCTTTGACTGTTACGTCAGTGATATTCTCAAGTATTTGTACCACTGCAGTGGGCTAACTCTAACCAGTCACAGATACTGATACGGCTCTCTGAAAGAACTTCTGGTCATGTTGCACTCGAACTATCTGAAGTATTCATTGAAAAACTTTTTAAAAACAAAGTGGTTAAAACGTACTGTGTTTGTAACTGTGTGTATTTTTTGATATGATAAATATTTTCAAAATATATTCGATTCCTTTAAACTTATTTTTGTCTCTTTATTAGTGATAAATTAGAAGTCTATTACTTTATTAAAATTGTAACGCATTATTTGTATTAATACTTATTATTATATTAAAATGTTTAATATTAAACGCACCGTACGTTATTGAAAAAAAACTACGCTGAGTTACTAACCTCTTTGAGTTTTATAATTTCTAATTTTATTTTTCTAAATAAAAAAAAATAATCAAGAAAACAGATATTCACATTTAGCTCGAACACATACTTAGAAAAAATAAGAAGAAAACGTTAGATAAAAACAATTATGAAAACGGGGCCGTTAATGGAGAATAGGAAATTTAAAACAAATATAAATATCACAAAACAAGTAAACGTTTATCGCTAACTGCAGGTAGTTATTGAACATAATTTCTTAGTTAATTTCAAACCTTTCACACATAGTGTATTTCGACTATTGATTTTACATTTAACAATTCAATTACTTAAACTAATAATTTAGGAATGTGGAAGCATTCTGTCCTGACACGTTAACATTCTAAACGGAAGCAGAGCACTGAGGGAAAATTATTTATTCAGCTGATTGTGACTGATTGTGACGATTAGGTTGTTAATTATTTCGCACTTTTAGACAAGCTGGGTGTTGAAATATAGACAGTTAGGGTGAATATAATGAAATAATAACATACCAGTCGATGTTACTTCCAAAAACAACTTTTTTGCCAAGTTTGAATCAAATTGGATTTAAATTGCAAACGCGAACGTGCTAACACACACACACACTCTCTCTCTCTCTCTCTCTCTCTCTCTCTCTCACACACACACACACACACACACACACACACACACACATACACAACACATGTATTATATATATATATATATATATATATATATATATATATATAATTATTATTATTATTATTATTTGCGTATAGACCCTGTTGGATCACGCAAAGCACTCCGACTCATGTCTTGTTCCTTCTAATCCTCCACACCTCCCTCATCCTGTCCCCATGTATCCTCTTCTGCTCCATTTTACCCCTGCTCTCTTTGGGATTTCATTCTCTGGGACCTTCCAACCGAGCATCTTTCTCCTGTATGCGTGCCTGTCTTCATTTCTGCGTCATAGAGTCTATTTCTGCGTCATGTAGGTGTATTCTGACTTGTGCAATCCACGACGTTGTTGATTTGACACCTTGTATATACTTAAGGATTCTGTTGACAAGTCTCGTTGTTGGGAGTCTACAGATATGTCCATAGAACTGAAGCCTCCTTCTGATATCTGCTGCCAGGTTCGATATCTTCTCTGTGGTCTTCCGGGAGTGCAACCTGTATCCATTTTCTGTTAATCTCGGGCCAAGGATCTTCCTCAAGATTTTGCGTTCTTCCTTCAAAATATCCTCCATGGTAGCTTTTGTTGTAAGTCCAGGGTTCCCAGAATCCGAGTTCCTGGTTGCCACCCGCAGACGGGTGGATTGGTTACCAGCTGGGGTATTTTTATCATTACTTGCATGAATCATAGTTGCTTGTAATCTTGAAGGTCCAGTGTTTCAACTGGGATTTTTAGAACGAGAGATTGCTAGTTCCTGGAGCGTTACGTACAGCCGCATCCTCTGGATGAACAGACGCTAGCCAGGTTCCCGGTGGTTGCCACTACCGACGCACCCCGGATTTTGGTATTCTTGGTTCTTCCGCCCTCTTTGCCGTTGAGAAATACATCTTCATCCGCCATTGAGGCCGTTGACCACTTCACTTATATATATATATAGTAATGATATTTAAAGACTAACCTATTAGAGGGATTCACTTTTGAGGTTATACACTATTATTGGATTACTTTGTTTAAATTTATAAAAATAATAAATATGAGATTAAGATAATAACTAAGAATTGTTTAAAAAAAGGCGTAAATATTTTGAAACGAAAGACAATAAGAGCAAAGAAAAAATAATAATAGACCTACTTGATTAATGTAGCTTAGCTTCAAAATTAGATGATAAAGTAGTGCCTTAAAGATACAGTAAGAATTTATGTTAACTTTTAGTAATTTGAAACGTGATTTTTATAACATAAATTTGACTAATACAAGATAGAATATAAGCTTATCAGCATATATGGTGATAACAGCTGTTTATCGAATTCAAGTGAAAATTACACTGGTTAAGTACAGGACCATAGATAAACTACTAAAACTAAAAAGAGAAGGAAATAAATATTCAACAAAAATGATAAAATTAGTTCGAAAAGCTAAATAGAATTTATAAACTGTGGTACAAGTAAATAAAAACCTTGCTTATAATTAATTTCAGATAAAAAATGAGCAAAACCAGGATCTATGTAAGTCTTGGCTCTCTATTAATAAAAAAAGACGAAAACGTAGAAGGCCAATTCTCTCTCTTTCTCTCTCTCTCTCTCTCTCTCTCTCTCTCTCTCACACACACACACACACACACACACACACACACACACATATATATATATATATATATATATATATATATATATATATATAGGCATAATTAAGCATAAAGCTCAAGTAAAAAGATATAAATTTAATAATAGACCGCCATTTAAAATTTATAATTATTAAACTAAAGTGACTTTAAATGGACTAAGCTAAAAATGGTAGGTAATACCAATCCAAATATTTTAATTGTGCTTGTACGAGAAGGAAATATTTTGATAGAACTTTGTGAATAACATAATTAAAAAAATTATCAAAATTTATAACGAATAATTAATTAACTTAAGCACTGTAATAAATTTTATTGTACTAGATTAGACATTGATATACTGGAGAACTTTGAGTGTATGCATTTTTATGTAGTTATAAATTTGAATATAAATATATCTGAGTTATAGAAACCGAAGCCGATATTAGGAGTAATCAAAGCAAATAGAGGATCAATAATAATTAATTTATTTGCATTATTCAAACTTATTGTGTAATATAATTATTTAAAAAAATATTTCTGGAATAAAAATTTTAAAAAAGTCACCTCTCTAGTAGCCTATTTTGCAATGGAAATGAGCCAAAAGTATTTATTGAAAATATATTGGTAGACAGTTATTTACAAAAAATAAATCAATAAATGAAAAAAAATCTTTTAAATTTGTTAGTCACTTAATGTGAAAAAAAATAATTAAATTTGTTTATTAAAATTTTGAGAAATGATAAAACAGTAGATTAATAATTACTGTATAAAAATAATTATCCGCATCGAAACATATGAAACAATTTTATAATTAAAAAACTTTTCATTGAATCGTGATAGGACAAATATTTTAGAAAACCCGCTTTTTTTCGTACAAACCGGTCTCATTTTGACTTCAATATATAAAATATTCAAGTTAAATATGTTACTTAAAATATCTTTTTAAGTGAAAATAAATCTGTTTTGTAGAATAAAAAGATGGGGTTTTCGATATAAATGACTTAGTAAGACTTAATAAAAAGTCTTATAGAATCGTAATAAAAAAAAATAGAATCGTTTTATAAATTTCGATAGTAAATAATTACTCTTACATTACAATTACTTATTTTATTTATATATATATATATATATATATATATATATATATATATAAATAATTTTTATATACCATATTAATTTTATTGTAAAAACAGAGTTAAGTTATCAATATTTTAATTCATTATGTTTATAATTTACGAATAACAAATAATCAAAATTAATGATAAAAGTAATTTACTTCCCTTCACTCAAACTACGATTACAATTTACATCTTAATTAAAACATTATTTTTACGATGAAAACCTCTTCTGTTAGTTGTCCAATATATTCGCGAAAAACAAATAAACAATTTAAAGTTAATTATACAGTTTTCGATAATTTTATTGGAATGTACATTTAAATAATTTATTACTTTTGTTTTAAAATGAACTAGCAGCATCCGTACGGCGTTGCCCCTGACATTCGAACGTGTTCACACTTTTTGTTCTACTGAAACATACGTAATTTTGTGCTAAATATTTTAACACATCTAATTAGATATTTCTGCAATCCAACTTCAAATTGTCGTAAGACATTATTCTCTTCTAAGTGAAAAAAACCGATCTGCGAACACATAGGTATGGCTGTATATCGTACACACACACACACACACACACACACACACACACACACACACACACACACACACACACACACAAACTCATTCCTTTTATTTATAGATTGTCTACATAAAAAAATATATGTTTCTTTACAAATTCAAAAAAATTCTGGTGAAACATTTTAGGGAATAATTATAAAATAATATTATGTTAATGTTTTTGTAAAGTCGCGTCCACTAAGTATTTAATGGTTGAAGGATAAAATGTTAGGCAATTTTTAAAGTCAGTTTTCAACGTAATTATTTATTAATTAATACTTTATTTTTAATAAAGTATTATTTGTTAAAGAAATACGTTATACTGCAACTGTAATACTTTTGATCTTCACTGTACTTCTTCAAAAAATAATTTTTACGTTCCGCCTATTATTAACAGTTATTTACGTAAGTGTTATTCTGTTATAAATTTGTGCAATGAAAAATACGTGTTACGATTAAAATGCGTGATTTTTTACTTTAATTAAAACATTTAAATTATTGTCGTAAATTTAAAAAAAAATGTTCAGCTTATAATAAATACGATAGCTTTAATTAACGTTAAAATGTGAATATTTTATACAAATTGAAAACTTAAAAGTTTAACTTACCATAAATTAAATTTGTCCCATAGGAAAGCAAACTTCACACACACGACAACACACCGGCAAAGCGCAGACTGACTGCCCCACCATCCTGTGCTCAATGATCACAACCCCCCTCATCCCCCAACACCCCTCTACCTTCGTATAAGATCAACTGTTATGCGCAACACCGACACCTTTGTATTTGTTAGACCAAAACAAAATGCACTGTAAGGGTCTTTAGCTGTTTCATATCTTTAAGAACAGAAATATTTTAAAGTATTATACAGTAAGTTACTGTTATAACATAATGTTTTTAGGAAATAAAAATGTGTTCGTTTATTTTTACAGATTATGTAAATTATTCTTACTCTGCAGTTTTTTTGTTATATTTTTTTAAAATTTATTAGTTATATATTTTTATTATTATAAGTCAATAATAACATTTTATTACTAACAAAATAAAATTTATAAAACTTATTTCAAATAAAAATTTATATTGGATTTATTTACTAACTATATGTATAAAAAATATGATTTATTGCATAGCAATTTTTTTTTTAGCTTAGATACAAAAGACGATAATGTACACAAAATCACAAATGTCAACATAAAAATAATGTTCAAAATTAACTTATTATATAAAACTTATTAAAGATTACTATAATTTTTATTTTGCCTGTAAAAATAAATAGATAAAAAATATTCAAGATTATTGAAAGAAACAATTCATTTAAATTTCTTTACATTATGTATTCATTTCAACAATTTTGAATCAACATCAAAATAAATTGTTAAATTCAGGAGATTTAAAAATATATAAAAATAAGACTGATATCAAGTTGTCCGGTCAGTGCTTTTATGAAATATATTCCTAATTTTACCAAAAACGTCCACCTTTCGTAATACCTTATAAGAGAAGGAATTGTTTACAATGATAAAACTTTTGTTACTCTGACAAAAATAGTTATTTTGTTAGGAGTTACACAAATAATATAGTAAAATATTCGAGCCCAGCCTGAGGTTATCGTTCCCTTTAGTGCAAACAAAGTTCTAGCTGACCATACCCTTGCCCTTTCCACAATGTTTTCCTTGTTTACTGATTAGCAAACTTCTTTGTCTAATGGACGAGCGCAACCCCAATAACACGAAGGAAGGGTTGGAAATATTTTCTGGAGTTTTCAAGCCCCATTAAGTTATGACGCGAATCTAACGAAATTCATTCAATTCTGTGATATGTTTCAATACGCTAAAATTGCATTTCGAAGAAATACAGTTCAAAATATTTTAAGGTTATTAAATAAGGACAAATCATTCAATAATAGTTATTATTTTAAATAATTCATTAACTTTAGCAAATAATTATTGTTTAAAATCTAGAATAATTATATCGCTCTTGTAAAAAAAATTGCAGCACAGTTAAAACAAGAGAGAGGGATAGAGAGAAAAAGAAAAAAAGGAGAGAGAAAGAAAAGAGAGAAAGAGAAAAAGAAAGAAATAATAAAAAATATTATACAATGAGTAATTGATTATTAGCAATAATTCAGGGGTTAACTAACTGTACTGAACTGTACTTAGATTATCTTTACGCGGGAATTTACGACACCTAGTGACATCGGTCCTCCTTAACTTAATGTAAAATTACACTGAGTTTTTTAAGAAAGAATCTTCGGTTTTCTTACATAAATCTCTTTGTAATCATTTTATCACAAAATGATCTATAATCCTATATCTATAAAATATATAATCTATCAAAAAATCTATAATTCCTATAAGTTAAATTTTAGTCTTGAAATTAAAAAATAAAAGTTTCAGTTCCTTGCGAAGTTTACACTCTCTTTCAAATATATTCTGATTTTCTTTTTAAATATAACGCTTGGAAAGAAGAATATTGCTATCTAATGTAGTGGCTAAAAGCATGACTTTATTGCCAAACATTACGTAGAACCATTTGATTTTTACTAATACCTGACAATAAACTGATAATAAAATATAATCGGACAATGAGAATATCAGCTGATGTTATCATTCGCAAAAATAATGATTTTCACGCCTTTTGCATCCCTCATCCTAACCTTTCTTTTTAGCCAGATTAGTGCAGACGTACTTGGAAAAAAAGAATTGAAACCAGCAAATTAGATATAAATTTCTTAATAATTGGGTAAATAGAAACAGATATTATGTTTGTAGGAAATTGCAGGAACGGGTTGCAGACGGACTGATAGACGGCTACTGAACCAATGTATTTCCAAGCTGCATAATAAGTAGTAAACAATTACGATATTTGGCAATAATGAAGATATGACCACCAAACTTCTTTATAGTTACTGAAAAGCAAAACAAAAACAAACAACAGATAGTAGTTTAAAATTATGATATCAAATAAATTCCATAATACTTACTATATAACATTAATTACCAATAATAATAATAATAATAATAATAATAATAATAATAATAATAATAATAATAATAATAATAATAATAATAATAATAATAATAATAATAATAATAATAATAATAATAATAATAATAATAATAATAATAATAATAATAATAATAATAATAATAATAATAATAATAATAATAATAATAATAATAATAATAATAATAATAATAATAATAATAATAATAATAATAATAATAATAATAATAATAATAATAATAATAATAATATTAATAATAATAATAATTATCATTATTCACTCAGCTGATCCAGCTGAGTGGATCAGCTGGAATGGTCTAGAGAAGAAAGCCATGGAATCTAGACGAAACAAAATGGAAATAGCTTTCCAGCTCACAAAAGACACCTATAACAAAAAATCACTCTCCTGGAATGCCAAGATAAGACATTATAATACTGTAGTCAAGCCTGAAGCCCTTTACGCTGCGGAAACGTTGTCCATAACGACTTATGGACCAATGGAAAAGTTGGAGATCAAAGAAAGAAAAATTCTACGGAAAATTCTAGGTCCCAAATTCTATAATAATAAACTTGTGCACATTAGTAATGAGACCCTGTATAGGAGGACCGAAAAGATGTCCCATACAATAAAGAAAAGGAGGATTGACTTCTATGGTCACATCCTACGAATGGACCCGAAAAGGATCACCAAAAGGATCTTCGACTTTTTCCGCAATAAGAAAACCAAACTGAACTGGTTTAAGGAGATAGAGAGGGACCTACGAGAGTTTCAAATTACAGAAGAGATGCTTGCAGATAGATCCGCAAAGAGTATAATCGAAGGTAAAATGAAGAGGTTCCAGGACAGGGTCAAGACCAAAATACCATATAGGATTTCTGAGGCAGAGAGGACGGCAAGATCTGAAAGGATGAAGAAATACTGGGCGGACAGGAAAGCACGACACACTGAACATTGATTGATCAATCGTCCCCCAAAGTGGGTGAAACGTAGAATAATAATAATAATAATAATAATAATAATAATAATAATAATAATAATAATAATAATAATAATAATAATAATAATAATAATAATAATAATAATAATAATAATAATAATAATAATAATAATAATAATAATAATAATAATAATAATAATAATAATAATAATAATAATAATAATAACCAAGGACAAGAAGCAACGGTTTCAAGGCAAAGTCAAATCCAAGCGAACGATCCAAATCTCTGACGAAGAAAGAAAAGCAAGATCACAACGAATGAAGCAATACTGGGCTACGAGGAAGGCACAGAACATTAAAAAGTGATTGATTTAGTGTACCCCAAAGTTGGGTGAAGCAAATAAATAATAATAATAATAATAATAATAATAATAATAATAATAATAATAATAATAATAATAATAATAATAATAATAATAATAATAATAATAATAATAATAATAATAATAATAATAATAATAATAATAATAATAATAATAATAATAATAATAATAATAATAATAATAATAATAATAATAATAATAATAATAATAATAATAATAATAATAATAATAATAATAATAATAATAATAATAATAATAATAATAATAATAATAATAATAATAATAATAATAATAATAATAATAATAATAATAATAATAATAATAATAATAATAATAATAATAATAATAATAATAATAATAATAACAATGATAATACCAATAATATTAATAATAATAATAATAATAAATATAAATTTTTAAAATAATAAAAAATAAATTATAAATAAAATTAAAATAATATAAAAAAGAAAAGAATTTAAAATAAAAAAATACATTAACATGCACCAGAACTTTAACGTCCACTTGACAATAATTATTTATTATTACGTATTTCAGATGGAATGAAAGCAAGTACAACGTAAATTGTATATTACAGAGAATCGATAAGTGGAAAACTTTCACGGTCATCAAGGTTGTATAGCACAACGCGCGTGTAATAAATACTGTATCTGACAACACTTTCCAAAGTCTTCCTACGCACATGATATAGTGGGTTTTTAGAAAAATAGTCAAAACGCAATATCGATATGTTAATAATCATTCAAAATTTACACCAACATCTTTATCAATACAAATATTATTACTTAAAAACACACAAAATTATGAAAATTTTGAATATTTTTATTAAAAAAATGACGTTAAATTAACACGATCTATAAGAATTTTGAAATCAGCACCGATCCCGTGTGTGTGTGTGTGTGTGTGTGTGTGTGTGTGTGTGTGTGTGTGTGTGTGTGTGTGTGTGTGTGTGTGTGTGTGTGTGTGTGTGTGTGTGTGTGTGTGTGTGTGTGTGTGTGTGTGTGTGTGTGTGTGTGTGTGTGTGTGTGTGTGTGTGTGTGTGTGTGTATGTATATATGTATGCATGTATGCATGTATGCATGTATGTATGTATGCATGTATGCATGTATGCATGCATGTATGTATGTATGTATGAATGTATGTATGTTTTTTTTGTGTTTAACGTCCGACTATTGTGCACACTTGGGCTAATGCAGACGGTGGGATGATTTATAATGTATGAAAGTGTCAAGCCCTCGCCGGGAATCGAACCCAGATCCTCGGGGTGAAAGCCTAGTACGCTATCCACTAGACCACCGAGGCGGCTGTATGTATGTATGTATGTGTGTGTGTGTGTGTGTGTGTGTGTGTGTGTGTGTGTGTGTGTGTGTGTGTGTGTGTGTGTGTGTGTGTGTGTGTGTGTGTGTGTGTGTGTGTGTGTGTGTGTGTGTGTATGTATATATGTATGCATGCATGCATGTATGTATGTATGTATGTATGTATGCATGTATGCATGTATGCATGCATGTATGTATGTATGTATGAATGTATGTATGTTTTTTTTGTGTTTAACGTCCGACTATTGTGCACACTTGGGCTAATGCAGACGGTGGGATGATTTATAATGTATGAAAGTGTCAAGCCCTCGCCGGGAATCGAACCCAGATCCTCGGGGTGAAAGCCTAGTACGCTATCCACTAGACCACCGAGGCGGCTGTATGTATGTGTGTGTGTGTGTGTGTGTGTGTGTGTGTGTGTGTGTGTGTGTGTGTGTGTGTGTGTGTGTGTGTGTGTGTGTGTGTGTGTGTGTGTGTGTGTGTGTGTGTGTGTGTGTGTGTGTGTGTGTGTGTGTGTGTATGTATGCATGTATGCATGTATGCATGTATGCATGTATGCATGTATGCAAGTATGCATGCATGTATGTATGCATGTATGTATGTATGTATGTTTTTTTTTGTGTTTAACGTCCGACTATTGTGCACACTTGGGCTAATGCAGACGGTGGGATGATTTATAACGTATGAAAGTGTCAAGCCCTCGCCGGGAATCGAACCCAGATCCTCGGGGTGAAAGCCTAGTACGCTATCCACTAGACCACCGAGGCGGCTGTATGTATGTATGTGTGTGTGTGTGTGTGTGTGTGTGTGTGTGTGTGTGTGTGTGTGTGTGTGTGTGTGTGTGTGTGTGTGTGTGTGTGTGTGTGTGTGTGTGTGTGTGTGTGTGTGTGTGTGTGTGTGTATGCATGTATGCATGTATGCATGTATGCATGTATGCATGTATGCATGTATGCATGTATGCATGCATGCATGTATGCATGTATGCATGTATGTATGTATGTATGTTTTTTTTTGTGTTTAACGTCCGACTATTGTGCACACTTGGGCTAATGCAGACGGTGGGATGATTTATAACGTATGAAAGTTTCAAGCACTCGCCGGGAATCGAACCCGGATCCTCGGGGTGAAAGCCTAGTACGCTATCCACTAGACCACCGAGGCGGCTGTATGTATATATGTATGTATGTATGTATGTGTGTGTGTGTGTGTGTGTGTGTGTGTGTGTGTGTGTGTGTGTGTGTGTGTGTGTGTGTGTGTGTGTGTGTGTGTGTGTGTATGTATATATGTATGCATGTATGCATGTATGCATGTATGTATGTATGCATGTATGCATGTATGTATGTATGCAAGTATGCATGTATGCATGTATGCATGCATGTATGTATGTATGTATGTATGTATGTATGTATGTTTTTTTTGTGTTTAACGTCCGACTATTGTGCACACTTGGGCTAATGCAGACGGTGGGATGATTTATAATGTATGAAAGTGTCAAGCCCTCGCCGGGAATCGAACCCGGATCCTCGGGGTGAAAGCCTAGTACGCTATCCTCTAGACCACCGCGGCGGCTGTATGTATGTATGTGTGTGTGTGTGTGTGTGTGTGTGTGTGTGTGTGTGTGTGTGTGTGTGTGTGTGTGTGTGTGTGTGTGTGTGTGTGTGTGTGTGTGTGTGTGTGTGTGTGTGTGTGTTTCATATACGTATAAGTGTGTTTTTATTGTTACCACTCTAACGTTAGAAATGTTATTTGTATTTGATTCAAAGTTGACACAAACATCCTTATTGGTAAATAGCGTGGAAAAATTCGCTGTCCATGAAAATGTGTTTAACCTTTTCAAACTGGCAGCCATTTAAAATTTTTAAAATCACAACGTTTTATCTTACACTTTCTTTGAAAATCTGATTGTACTTCATAACTAGCGTTGAAGTCTGCATAAAATATAATTTAAAAATTCTAAACTCTAATTTATGCGGATTTTAAATCTAATTCTTGTAGTAAAATAATCAAGTGTAAAATTAAAAAAATATTGTTCGAAATAAGCCTCCATTAGGTTAGCGAGACAGAAGGATGTAGTGATTATTATTGTAGCTTATCAATACAATATGATACAATATTATTGTAGTTTATACAATATGATTGTATGTATTTATATATTATAATTAGGCTACAATATATGTAATAATAGTAGTAGTAGTAGTTGTTGTTGTTTATTATTACAAGTCCGCAAAACATATCAAGATCAAAAGTTTCGTTAATTAAGAATGTTACTTCTATGTACGAGTTTGTTTTACCATCTATTTTATAGTTTTCAAAATGTAAAGGCATTTTTTTAAAATGCCCTTCGATGTTTTTAAGCTGAAAAAACTTTTTTTCCATTTACTAATAAATGATATATGAAATTAATGTAGAGTTCAATTTAAAATCGATCTGCTGTGTCAGATTTTCAAACTTCATAATATTTTTTGATTTATCTTCAATTTTCTTTCGATTTTTGAAAAAAATATTGTTTTTAATATTTTCAGGTGTAATACCATAATTAGATGTAGAACGTAATTTACAATCGATCTGTGAAGAAAACAACTCGTTATCTCTGACGGTTACAAAGTTATGAAGGTTTTAATGCTAAAAAAACGCCTTCATTTTAACAATTCCCAGTTGTAGGCTTGCAAACCTTTTTTCAAACGCTTTTTTCGCACCTAATCTATACAACTAGCGATTGAGAGATTATAGTCGAAAGTCCAAAGTTTCATACGGTGTTTTCGGATTCTAAATATCTCTTATAGTTTTTGAGTAATCTTCACCTGAAAACCATCGATTTTCTAGTTTTGCAAAAAAGGTTTTACAAACCTCGTAAAACAGGTTTGTTTAAAAATTGATTATTTTGCCACATTTAGGGACTTGATTAACTGTTTTTGTTTACTTTCGGGTACTACAGCTCAGTTTACTAGTCATATTCAAATTTAAATTGCACGAAATATAAATTTTATTAAATATAAATAAATAAAATTTACAGCATCATTGAAGTTACAGTGTGAAACTCAGTTTCAAGTATGTATAACGTATAGCAAATGATTTTTTCCACATACAAAACATGGCGGACTATGAATTTACCCTAGCTCCTGTATGTATTACTTATTCCTACAAATCAAACACTTCCTATTCCTACAATAAACGTAGGAACGTTTCCCCTTCCGTCCTCTCCCTTTTCCCTAGCGGATCTGATTGATTGCTGTTTTGTCAACTAGGAATCCTTTTTAAACGAAGTACATTTTGTGATGGATAATGTAAACAAACAAAAACTAGTTTTATTTACAACTAATACGAATCGAACTAATAGAAAATAACACGAGCCAATAATGTCAGTAAATTACATATTATCTATGATTAGATATGTAGCAACTTCAGTAAAGTACATAACATAAGGTTTTATAATTGTAGGCATACACGATAAATCTAGATCCATTAAGATATACCAAAATATTGATTATGAATCTAAACTAATCAGTAACTAAACCAATTAATTGCATTGTTGTATGTTCAGATTCTGATCATTAAAACATATCCTTTTAATTTACAAAAACAAACTAAAACTGAAAACAAAGATTTAGGTCAGAAACTAGTTTAATTAAGAGTGATGTTTGCTCAAAACTTCTGTAAGCAAAACACATTTGTAAATTGAGTAATTAGTTACACTGTAATTTTTTAATGTTAGAAAGATGTTATTATACTCATTAAAACAACTATGTGACTCTCAAGCAAAACTATATATGTATATATATATATATATATATATATATATATATATATATATATATATATACACACAAACACGAGGTGTGTTCAGAAAGTAACGAGAATTTTTAAATTTCGCGTGCTTGGAGAGTGCGATTGTCAAAAAAATTTTTTATGTTGGTATACATGCCCTTGAAGTATGATAAAATATTCAGCTGTTTTCATTGTTGACTTTGTCTGTGACAGCCATTAAGGTTAGACGTGTTTTTATGTACTAGGCGATTTTTGTTTGTTAAAAGAAATGGATCAAAGAATTGTATCAAATTTTGCGTAAAAAATGGAATAAAGTGTAACAAAGTGTGTGAAATGTTAACAAAGGCCTATGGTGAGTCTGCTACGTGTAAAGCAAGAGTTTACAAGTGGTATAAGAGTTTCCAAGAAGGCCGTGAAGGCGTTGAAGATTACGAACGCCCTGGACGCTCCAGCACATCAACAACCGATGAAAATGTGAAAAAAGTAAAAGAAATAGTTATGAACAACCGCCGAATCACAATTAGAAAGGTCGCTGATGATGTTGGCATATCGATTGGATCATGTCGTGATATTGTTTCCAATGTTTTGTGTATGAAACGTGTGGAAGAAAAATTCGTTCCAAAATTGTTGAATTTTGAACAAAAACAGCGGCGAATGGAATTTGCTCTGGAGTCACTAAATGTAGTCAACGACGAAGCAGAATTACTGAAACGTACAGGTGACGAAACATGGGTTTACGGATATGACGTCAAAACTAAGGCTCAATCATCCCAGTGTAGGCATTCTGGCACGCCAAGACCGTAAAAGGCTCGACAAATGCTGTCGAACGTGAAGGTTATTCTCACTGTGTTCTTCGATATTAATAGCATAGTGCATCATGAATTCCTGCTATCAGGTGAAACGGTCAATAAGGAGTACTACCTACAAGTTCAATGCCGTTTGCGTGAAGCGATCCGAAAAAAACGCCCGGGTCTGTGGAAAAACAATTCGTGGCTTTTGCACCACGATAATGCACTAGCTCACACTTCATTGCTTGTTCGTGAATTTTTGGCCAAAAACAGTACTGTAACGATGCCACAGTCTCCATATTCGCCAGACATGGCTCCGTGTGACTTTTTCCTATTTTCAAAAATAAAGAAAACCTAAAAGGGCCGTCGTTTTACAGCCGTAGATGACATTAAAAGCGCATCGCTGAAAGAACTAAAGGCTATCACAAATATCGACTTTGAGAAGTGTTTCTAGGATTGGAAGAAGCGTTGCTACAAGTGTATAATCTCCAATGGAGACTGCTTTGAAGGCGACAACAACAATGTAGAAAAATAAATAAATATTTTGATCATATATATATATATATATATATATATATATATATATATATATATATATATATATATATACATATACATACATTTTTCGTTCGAAAATATCGAAAAAACAGACGGGTTTACAAAATTATAAAATTGAATTCTTTATTGGTTTCCTATTTATAATACAAAAAGTATCTGTTATTGAAATCAAAATCATGTATCTTGAGCTCTCTTCCATTTTTATTTTAATTACGATAATTTGTTCGAAAATACTGCAAATTAACATAGTTAGTTTTTATTAACATAATCAGAAATGTATTAGGCCTATAGCCTATTTTCTTTCCAATGAAATCAGCTGATATTTACGAATTAAAATAAAACAACTGATCTTTTAATATAACTACAAAAGTTTAATTAACCTTCATTTCATATACTTAAATCGGTCAAATGTCTTCGTAGTTTCCGTTGTGTAAACAATCCGTTATCGCATGTACCTCACACGGGCAAGGTCCTCGGTTCGATCCCTTCGGAAACACAGGAACTTTTAATTATAATTAATTTAATGCGAGATTTGTGACGTGAAAAATATATTCTCTTTATTTGTTTCACCCAACTTTGGGGTACACTAAATAAACCACTTCTTAATGTTCTGTGCCTTCCTCGTAACCCAGTATTGCTTCATTCATTCTGATCTTGCTTTTCATTCTTCGTTAGAGATTTGGATCGTTCGCTTGGATTTGACTTTGCCTTGGAACCGTTGCTTCTTGTCTTTGGTTATTGTTTTGGCTGTTCTGTCCATGAGCATAGTGTCAGTGATCTGCAGTTCTGTCATGTCTTTCTCCGTTTCTTTAAACCAAAGTGGTTTGGCTCTTCTACTGCGAAAGTAGTCAACTAATTTTTTGGTTAGTCTATTTTTGTTCATTCGGAGGATGTGCCCATAAAAACCAATTCTCCTTTTTCTTATTGTGTCTGATAGTGTTTCAGTTTTTTGGTAAAGAGTTTCATTACTGATGTGGAGTAATTGGTTGTTACGGAATTTAGGGCGTAAGATTTTTCGTAATATCTTTCTTTCTTTGATCTCCAGCTTTTCAAGTGGGCCCTGGTTTGTGAGAGATAATGTTTCAGCTGCATATAAAGCTTCTGGTTTAATTACCGTATGATAATGCCTTATCTTTGTATTCCAGGAGAGGGACTTCTTGTTGTATGTGTCCTTGGTAAGTTGGAAGGCTAATTCAACATTATTTCTCCTAGATTCCATAGCTTTTTTTCTCTAGGGCTTTCCAGCTGATCTATTCCCCAAGATATTTGTATTCTTTCATTATCTTAATGTATTGTTCTCCCACTTGAAGCTATTTGGTGGTTTTTGTATGTTTGTCAATATGTTTGTTTGTCTTTTCAAATGAAACTTTCAGGCCCATTTTTAACGCTTGCTTCTGGAGTTCCAGAGCCAACTCCAATGTCTCCAATGTCCAATGGAAGAGCTTTAGCTTCTTCCAATGTCTCACCTAGTAAGGATATGTCATCCGCAAAAGCCAAACAATTCACCTTAATGTCTTTGTTCTTAGTTCCTAGTCTGATTCCACTATGCGTATTCACGTTCCACTCTCTAACTTATTTTTCCAGAGCACAATTAAATAACAATGGAGAGAGTCCATCTCCTTGTCGGACTCCTGTTTTAATCTCAAAAGGGGTGGAGAGTTCTCCCCTGAAAAATGAAAAATATATTATTATATATTTTTTATAATTTTCTAACCAATATAACAACACTACAAAAGGTTAAATGTTGATGGTCTAAAAAGATGAATGTAATTTTTATTTAAAATATCAAAAATAATTTTTTGTTTAGTTACAAAAAAAATCTTTATTTATAAAATACGTTAAATAAAAACGTAGTTGAATAGTATTTAGATAAAAAATATCCGTCTAAATTACCTGTTATAAAATGTGTATATTGTTTATCTGTGTATAATTTCTCGCAGATAATTTAATAAATAGATAACAAACAACGAGATTTTAAACAAAAATTACATTCTGGTTATGAATTATAAATAACTGAAATATGAAGCGAAATCAATACGTTTGTAATTGATGTTTATCCAATTTGTCGACCTTAATGGAACATGGAAACGAATCTGTTTTATAAAACCCTAATTTGGATTTATCATTTGCAATTTAGTTTACATTGAACTTTTGTTGCAAAATTTTACGAATTGAATTAAACGTGTTTCACATCTTCGCAATGTATTGTATAGTTTCGGTTCTACAATAGACTTGGAGAAAGCAGCTTAAGCTCAGCTGTTGCGGTCAGACTGGGCAAAGTGCGATTTGTAGCGCCATTTTGAATCGGCGAGTCAGTAGAAATGCGGCGATGTTAGTGTAATTTCCGATATGGGCGAATTGAGAATGGGTTACCATAAAATAAATTGTGTTAAAGGTTCAAAATTACATTCAATACTACAGTAGCATTATTTTACATAATACATGGTGTGACTATATATTTAAAACAATATTTATACGGATTAAAACCAAGTAGAGTGTTAATTGGTCACTATGTTTAGTATAAAAATCTGCCTTCACTAGCTTTGTCAATTCTACTTTCGTTGACGCGTTTCGGAGAACCTCCATCTTCAAAAACTATATTTATACTCTAGATATACTGGAGTATAGATATAGTTTTTGAAGATGGAGGTTTTGCGAAACGAGTCAGCGAAAGTAGAATTGACGAAGGTAGGGAAGGCAGATTTTTATAATGAACATAGTGACAATAATCCTAGCAGAAAAGAAGAAGAATATAAACAGAATGTTAATTGTTTATTTTCCGGTGAAATTTAAATTAAATTAAATTAAAAAAATGGAAAATTTTCCAATTGAAAATTGAAATAAAAAGAAAAAAGTTAATATTTATTAACAACATGTCAAAGAATGAAGGAATCATACTAGTAGTTGAAAAACAGTAGATCTCGAATCACCGATTTGACGCGTTCGCACATGTATCGCCAGTTTAACCGATAACCGTAATATTTGTGCAACACATTACTGGTCCAACTTTATTTTTTTATGCTCTATCCCCATGAGAGATCAAAATCATGACAAGTCTTGCCGTTCACCCAGTATTACAGCAATAGTCAGCTACTAAACTCGTTATCGTTTAATCAAAGGCTGACATCATAAAACAGTAAATGGGGAAAATATTACACATACGCCTTTCGGACTTTATAGAAGTATAAAATGTCAAAACACTCCGCCAATTCGTTTGGCTAAAACTGAGAACATGTTTTAAACCAGAGGCCACTATAGTGAAACAAAAGTAAATGTAATAGTTAGTACCTTCACAGAAAATGTCAAGTCAATCAGTCGGTGGGTTCGGCTAAAACTGCATTCACTCTTCATCGTTAATTTAGATGTCGCCATCTTGAAACAGAAGTGAATAGGAAGAAATCTTACACATACGTAGTTACGCAAACTTTACGCAATTCCAAACAATCGGTCAATGTGTTCGCCTAAATCTTTGTAAACTCGTTATAGTTAATTTAGAGATCGCCGTTTTTAAACTGGCTGGATGGGAAACATGTTCATTACACAGTTTGGGATTTATAAAACGTGATTCGTAAAAAATTTCAAAACAGCCAATCAATGTGTTTGCCTGGAACTGCGTACAAGCGTAGTGGTGACCACCTTGAAAAGGATGTGAGTTGGATAACATCTTACAAATATGTACTTTGGGTTTTATACAAGTTAATGAAGTATGTAAAAAATTTCAAAAGAGTCGGTCAATACGTTTGGCTAAAACTGCGGAACTGAAAGTAGTTAATTTAGAAGTAGCTACCTTGAAAAGGAAGTGGCTGGAAGACGTCTTACACGTACATGCGTTGCGCTTTATACAAGGTACCTTCGTATAAAATTTGAAAACAATCGGAAAGTGTGTTTGGTTAACGGTACACTCGTCACCGTTAATTTAGAGGTGCCAACCTTGAAACGGAATTGAAGACAGACAGACACACACACACACACACACACACACACACACACACACACACACACACACACACACACACACACACACACACACACACACACACACACACACACACACACACACACACACACACACACACACACACTCACACACACACACACACACACACACACACACACACACACACACACACACACACACACACACACACACACACACACACACACACACACACACTCTCTCTCTCTCTCTCACACACACACACACACACACACACACACACACACAAGCAAACACACACACACACACACACACACACACACACACACACACACACACACACACACACACACACACACACACACACACAACACACACACACACACACACACACACACACACACACACACACACACACACACACACACACACACACACACACACACACACACACACACACACACACACACACACACACACACGCACACACACACACACACACACACACACACACACACACACACACACACACACACACACACACACACACACACACACACACACACACACACACACACACACACACACACACACACACACACACACACACACACACACACACACACACACACACACACACACACACACACACACACACACACACACACACACACACACACACACACACACACACACACACACACACGCAAACACGCAAACACAGACACACACACACACTTCTTCCTTTTATAAATATAAATAGGTATAAGACGATAAGATAATTATTAAAACTAATGGATAATATTGCAATGATTTTGTGTTAAATGAAATATTAAAAAAAAAACTGATTTCGTTAAATAAAACTTGCAAATTTTACGCCAAGTTCATTTTTTTGCCAAATTTGATTTTTGCATATCGAAATATCAAGCATACATTGTGTTGTTACTGTTAAGAAATTATGTTAATGAAATGTTTCATGTTTCGTGTTTATTTCAAATAAAAAATCACTTTAAATTTTACTTGAAAATTATTCATATTCTGAATTTTATTGAAAAGAGTCTTATGATATGTATATGATCATTAATTTAAGGAAGCATTACATTAAATAAATATTGAAATACAGTTTCATCAAAGTACTTTACAAGTATTCCTCCCTCGAATCAATACGTAAAGTAATAAAATAATAGTTGTAAACCGTGCTGTATTTCGTCTTGTATTTATAATGAGCAGCTCAATAAGAAAATAAAGTTTGATAACATTTTTAAAGGATCTCTAACATAGAAATATTAGTGGTTTTGAAATGGACGTTAACAAATAATATTCCAAGAACAATAGCCATTTCAAACCACAAAATTAAAAAATATATGTGCTTTACTTACGATTTTATTTGGAAATCCATAAATATTTCTCTAACCAAAAAATATTATTTTCTAAGTTTTAATTTAACTTAACTTAAAAAATAATAATGCAAACTTTTCAAAAATCACTGTGTAATTTATTTCTAATAGGCTATCGTGACTTACACATGAGTGTGTAATGTTAGTAATTGTTAGAATTATGCTTTCGGATGCAGTTCGAATACATTCATTAATGCACATATAGCACAGTTTGAATAAAATCGTTGCTTTTAAACAGCCATTGTTTTTATCGGGTGTTTCGTAAAAAGCAAACAGTTTACAAAGGCACAATGCGGGCTGTACACAGTACATGTGCTGGTCTACAATAGCCCTTGTATATTCACATTGAACACAGTTGAATATTTAGAATTATTTATTTGTTGTTGTTACTCTTTATAACGATAATCGATTTTATTACTATACTTCACATTTATCCTAATAGGATTATTGTCATTGTAAGCATTGTGATTACTTTAATGTTGTATAAAAGAGATAATTTATCAATTTTAATTTATTTTACTTCTAATAGCTATAAAAATGAATTCCCTTAATTGATGAACACATATTTTGCTTAAAATGTAACTCGTTAAATCCTTTCGAAGTGTACGAAAAAACCAACAAATTTTTACCTTTTGCTTCCGTTTCAATATGGCAACCTCTGAATTAACCCCAAAAAGTGAACACATTTTTAACCAAACGCATTGACCGATTGTTTTAAATTAAGTACGAAGTTAACTTTGTATTAGGCCCGAACGAGTTATGAATAATATTTTTCCTATTCACATCTGTTTCAAAATGGCGGCCACTGATCTGATGATGAGTGTGAGGAAATTTAGTCAAATGCTTTTGTAATTTTTTTTTAAAATTTGGTACAAAAATACCTAGTGTAAGACTCAAGCGATGTGTGTGTGTGTGTGTGTGTGTGTGTGTGTGTGTGTGTGTGTGTGTGTGTGTGTGTGTGTGTGTGTTTGTATGTGTGGTCAAACATTTGACACACAATTATCTGACAATTTTTAACGTACGTGGTGAACAAAATATCAAAGAACACCTCGAAGCAAGACTTTAAAATTTCTAATTAACATTTTTTAATTACATATTTATCTAAAAATTACACATGTTTACGTAAGGTGAATACGTTTGAGTTTCTCGGGGGGGGGGGGAGGTGTCACTGCTAGTTTACAATAACAAATGTAAAAGTATTAAACAAAAATTAATAAAAGGGGACCCCGTGTCGTGTCACATTAGTATTTGAATTTATGTCTTCCCCAAATCGTAATTAAATTCTAAACCTAAAGCTGAACAGATAATCTAATATGGAAGTCAAACCTTTCACTCAGTGTCTATATTTACAGTAATCTTATTTGCAACGGTAAATCAAATCACGTTCTAAAATAAGAGTGAATCAATGGACAATATTGATTATTAAGTATGTTTACACTTCTCTACTTTATCGTTTTCAGTAAGGTAGCAAACCTTTTGGTCATTTAAGCAACCCACAAAGAACTCACAAGTTCATGTCAGCTTCCATCCGAACCATCCGACGTTTGTTTATTGTGGGCCTCGCCATCAGGTGAACTCTAAGCGAGTTGCACACAGTTTGCAACTCACCCGATGCGGGATTTGAACCCAAACACGTTTAACGCCTTATGCTGCTTCAGACCGTTTAGACGTTTGGCATCTGAAAGGTCGAAGCTTTATTTAATTAAGCAATGATACAAGCGGTTGGCCATACTGTAGTTGTATTGTCAATGTTATACGACTTATTGCCTATACTGTTTATTGTATAAAACTTGTCGGAGATAAAGAATAAAACCGTGTGACCACCAAATGCGGAGTGGTGTGGTTCTGAGCGAAGCGAACTACGCATTAAAAAATAACCTATTGTGGCTTTCTGCCTCTGAAAGCGAAACAGCTGAGCTGAGTCAAGCGGCGTAGCTAGGGTCTACTCCGCGAAGAGCGACACTGACTAGATTCGGTTTTCCAGCTGACTCCGCTTCCCCTACCACTCTGATCACGGCTTAAAATTTATTATTTCTCATTACTTTGCCTAGGTAATGATTTTTGAATATAGTAGTTTCTTAGAATCGATTACAGTAGGCCTAAATATTTAAAGCAGAGTGGAATTGAGCTGAGCCGAAGGGACTACGCATTCAAAACGTAACCGAGGAGCCGCCTCGGTGGCCTAGTGGATAGCGTACTAGGCTTTCACCCCGAGGACCCGGGTTCGATTCCCGGCGAGGACTTGGCATTTTCATACGCTATAAATCATCTCATCGTCTGCATTAGCCCAATTGTGCACAATAGTCGGACGTTAAAAAAAAAAAAAAATCAAAACGTAACCAGTTTTTAATGTAAGTGAAACTGAGCTGAGCGGAGTCAAACGGCGTAGCTGCGCTTGTCTGTCACGGTTCGGTTTTCAAGCTGACTCCGCTTCCCCCACCACCTTGATCACGCCTACAAACTTATTATTTTTAGTTACCTAGGTTACGGTTTTAAACATAATATTTGCTATAATCCGTTAAAGTAGACCTAAATATTTAGATTTAAAAGTTATAAACTCGTTCTTTAAACATGACTGAACTCAGCAGTCTCGCTTTTGATTACCGTTCAACTCCTCTCGCTCGTCTCATTTCGGAGTAGCTCCGACCCGCATTTGGTGACTGCCCGGCCTAACGAATGCTGGGATTAAATTTATATAAAACATATCTCCAGTAAAATCGGGAGGGCATTTTAAGTGTTAAATGTATGCCCTCACTATACTTAAAGGTTCTTGGAAATGGAATACTTTATGTCGTATAAATATATAATAACTTGTTATATTGTAAACCTTCATTTCAAAATGACAGAGATTTTATATGATGACCGATTAAAGGTGTATTGTGTTTCGGAAAATAACAAAATTAATGGCAAAATGAAAATTATTACTGTAATACATTTTAATCAAAAAAAAAAGATGTTATCTGTTTTTTTAATTGATAAACAGTAATAAAACTAATATGTTATGCGCATAAAATTAAAAAAACCTTTCGTAGAATTAGGTTAAAAATAATATTGAAGCAAATAATGAATCATTAATTAAAAGTTACACAGAGGATTGAAACGCTTCTAAAATACATATTTATTCGCCATTTAAAATATGCGTGTAATTATTTTTTGTGCCTTTCTAAATAGGAACTGTACAACAGTAGTTAATTGTGATCGATTCAGTAGTGAATTATTTATACAAGTGACAAGTAAAATCGGGTTATAACTTTACATTGCTTGACAAAAACTAGGTTATGTTCTTGTTGTACTCGTAAATACCCTTCATAATATGGTATTTAATAAATTATTTTTGTTAATAAATTTTCGTGTTATTATAAATTTGGGGAAATAATCGCTCGTTTTATGTTCGCTTTAATAGACAGTTTTTTTTAAAGTTAGGCGTAATTAATACTTATGTACTTCGGTTAATTACGCCGTATTGTAAATAACAAGAAATGCAGATAATTTTCCGTCATTTTGTATTTTTCTGAAGACAAAGCACATATTTTTGGGTTAGTCAGAAATAATATGCTGTGTCAGAAATACTTATCAAAAAATTACATCTCTCTTTTTATTTGTTTCACCCAACTTTGGGGTACACCAAATCAATTACTTCTCAATGTTCTGTGCCTTCCTCGTAGCCCAGTATTGCTTCATTCGTTGTGATCTTGCTTTTCTTTCTTCGGCAGAGATTTGGATCGTTCGCTTGGATTTGACTTTGCCTTGGAACCGTTGCTTCTTGTCTTTGGTTATTGTTTTGGCTGTTCTGTCCATGAGCATAGTGTCAGTGATCTGCAGTTCTGTTATGTCTTTCTCCGTTTCTCTAAACCAAAGTGGTTTGGATCTTCTAATGCGAAAGTAGTCAACTATTTTTTTGGTTAGTCTATTTCTGTCCATTCGGAGCATGTGCCCATAAAAATCAATTCTCCTTTTTCTTATTGTGTCTGATAGTGTTTCAGTTTTTTGGTAAAGAGTTTCATTACTGATGTGGAGTAATTGGTTGTTACGGAATTTGGGGCCTAAAATTTCTCGTAATATCTTTCTTTCTTTGATCTCCAGCCTTTCAAGTGGGCCATGGGTTGTGAGAGATAATATTTCAGCTGCATGTAAGGCTTCTGGTTTAATTACAGTATGATAATGCCTTATCTTTGTATTCCAGGAGAGGGACTTCTTGTTGTATGTATCCTTGGTAAGTTGGAAGGCTAATTCAACTTTATTTCTCCTAGATTCCATAGCTTTTTTCTGTAGAGCATTCCAGCTGATCCATTTCCCAAGATATTTGAATTCTTTCACTATCTCAATGTATTGTTCTCCCACTTGAAGCTTTTTTGGTGGTTTTTGTATGTTTGTCAATATTTTAGTCTTTTCAAATGAAACTTTGAGACCCATTTTTAACGCTTGCTTCTGGAGTTCAAGAGTCTGTTCCTTAGCTTCTTCCAATGTCTCAGCTAGTAAGGCCATGTCATCCGCAAAAGTAAAAAAAAAAAAAAATTACATCATTCTGTGAAAGAAATAAAATTATGTTTAATATCCTAACAGATTATTTCACAATTTTGTGCTTTTACAACCATTATATTCTTAGAAACACTTAACAAAACAACCAGTTTAACTTACTCGTGGGTATACAACGGACTGCAGGCAAATCGACGATTACCAGAACGTTTAGGAGTTAGTGATTTCAAGGTGAAATAATCTATTAAAATATAGTTACATTGAAAAGCTAAAATTCAATAAGGTTACACAAGATATACTTTCATTACATTGGAACTTTGCAGTATCACTCAACAGAAATCCTCGGTTTAATACCTTCAGCTGGGACCAGATTAGGATCTATATTTCCGGGATTTATTTTCCTTTCAAGTTTATAAAATGTCTTCTTTTAGTATTATTATTATTAATAAACAATTTAATTAATAAGTTTTCGTGTAAAAGTATAAATTTTAATTATTTTATTAACGAAAAGATACATTTATTGCAACTAATTTGTTTTCTGAAAATAAAATTAATAACAATAATTTAAGTAAAGCACCGTAAATAATTGTAACAATTGACAAAACATGTTTAAAGTTTATTTCTCAATTAACATAATTTCAGTACCGACGCTAAATGATGTATTTAAAAAAAATCTGTTATTTAACCAAAAATATAAATCCTGTATCATGTTTTCTCTTCCTTTTTATTTTAATTACGATAATTTGTTCGAGAACAGGACAACCTAAAATTTATTTTAGCCTATCAGCTGTTCAACGAAATCAACTAATCGTTTCGAATTAATATATAACAAATGATCTTTTACTATAACTACCAATATAAAAATGTAATTAACGATTCATTTCATATACTTACATGGGTTAAACTTCTTCGTTGTTTCCGTAGTGTAGTGGTTATCACGTGCGCATCACACGCGTAAGGTCTCCTTTCCGATCCCGGGCGGAAATACAGGAAATTTCAAATATAATCAATTTAATATGAGATTTTCAACTCGCAAAATGTACTATATATCAAAATAAATTTGTGCACACGCATCAAGAAAAAACCCAGCATGACAGCCGGCCCTAAAACATGATACATGTTAACATGCATCACGTTGTAAAAACAGACAAATGTTACCATAGTTCCTTACCACGAAGAGTAAATTAAGAAAGTGTACGTCAGTATTTGACATTTTGTTATCACAATTTCGTTGCTATATTAAAGATTTATTTGAAATTTCTTTAACTCCTTTTCAAGCGATGACAGACTCCCTATATTTATGGAGTCCCTATACAATGGACCTCTTGACACAGAAAGGCCTGTCACAAACAGAATCTCTCGTGGCTCTACATATTACAAATAAATTTTGTCTAACGTTAAATATTTATAAATAGTATTAATGTGTAACATATTTTACTGCCGATATATTGTGGACGCTATTCGGTAACTACAGTAATTCAAATGAGATTTAAACACAGTACAAAAAAGTAAAAAAAAATATTGCAACACACGGCTGCTTCGCTGACGTGATATAAGCGAATTTCCATTTTCCCATACGTTTATGAAAATCTGTTTTGAACGTCGTAATAAATGTAAAAAGTTTAAATGATTAGCATTTTAAATTTTCAAATATAGTTGAAAATATGAAAATTAAACTTGAACGCCGTCATGGTATATATTTTTAATATACTGTATTACGAATGTTTAAAATGTATTTGTTGCAAATTTTAATAGTGATTACAAAGGTGAAGTTAGATTTTCAATGTGTTTTGAGGTAAACATGTTTTTTAACACTTTGAACTGTCTCGAGTTTTCAAATATTAAACTGATCGTCCAAAGGAAAGAACTAAAATGCTAAAGTGATAATATGTTATAGCTTATATTTATCAACCACACCGGGTAGGCGAAGTAGATCTGGACCCGACAGATTTCCCTATCTACTACTTTTATATATATATATATATATATATATATATATATATATATATATATATACATAAATGCATGATTCATTGAAAAACCCTGGGATCACTGAATACATTCCCAATGGAACTGCTTCGAGGGAGAAAGTGGAAAATAAGAATTTAGATTGGAGCATCATTTTTTTACACAAGAGTTCTATGAACCTTTGGGTAGCGTTTCACATATAGATATATAAATATATACCTATAAATAAATATTAATGTCAATATATTGATATATAAAAAGGTTTTCGTGTACATTACATAATGTCGGATCTGGTGTCTGAGACTTACTAGTCCATAATGGCCGTATGAGTAGCTCATTTCAAAATAGAAATATATTTAATAATCCCTTTTATAAAATATTAAAATCTGCTTACGAGTTAAATATGCGGTTTCACATTTTCTAGTCAGATGCAAGTACGTAAAGTTTAGATTGCTAAACAGGAAAATATTACAAAATAAGTTGTACTATTAATTAAATTTTTCCATTGTTATATTCCTTTTTCTTAATTAATTTTTTTCCTTTTCTATTTAAAAATTCATGTTAACTTTTTTATTAATTACTAATATTTTTATGTACTTAATTCTACATAACACATTGCCTGTAGATATTGTGTCGAATAAGATATTAAATAGTTCTATTCTAAGGTGCGAAAGGAAAGTCCAGAGTACGACTGGTTCTCGGGTTTACATATAACTAGTACCTAAACGTACCTAAAAAAATACTGAATGTGTCGTGTTCATACAACAGCTGTTTAAATAACGGACCCTTTCTAAAGTGAAGTTAACAGATTCTTGTTCCTTAGTACACGTGGTTTACACTTATAAGGCAATCAGCTGTCACAGCAATCAGCTGTTTTGGATATGTGGTGGAAAAGAATTTTCAAACTAAAACAACAATTAATGACATTCGTAAATGAACATTTCGATACGCGCAAATCAAGTTTGCACAAAGATATATTTTGTCAATATTTCGGTGACGTTTTTTCACGCAGTAAAATTCTTTCTTCGTCTGTTTGAAGATGTAAGCTTTTAAAAATCATAAAAGTTTTAAAATGATATTGTAATAAATGTACAGTAAAATCTCTCTATTTCGTATCTCTTTATAACGAAATCTCTCTATAATAGCAAAATTGTTGGTACTTCCCATTCCTATAGTAAATATATGTATTGTAACTTTCTATTGAGACCGAAAAAATTCCAGGAAGTTCTGTAATGGCGAAACTCTTACACACTTCCTAATCTTCTACCGTATTTTTCAGTATATCAACAACTTATTCGAGTGTCAAAAGCAGTGCGTAGTGCGTGAAATGAATCGAGTATTTTGTGACATTTTACAAAGTAGTTCATTATTTTTTTTAACTTTTACAGTACAGTGACTAAACGGAAAATTTTATCGTTAGACGTAAAGGTTAGGGTTCGGCGTAAGTTAGATAAGTTCGGCGTAAATTAGATAAGTTGGGCGCAAGTTAGATAGGTTCGGCGTAAGTTATATAAGTTCGGCGTAAGTTAGATAGGTTCGGCGTAAGTTAGATAAGTTCGGCGTAAGTTAGATAAGTTCGGCGTAAATTAGATAAGTTGGGCGCAAGTTAGATAGGTTCGGCGTAAGTTAGATAAGTTCGGCGTAAATTAGATAAGTTGGGCGCAAGTTAGATAGGTTCGGCGTAAGTTAGATAAGTTCGGCGTAAGTTAGATAAGTTCGGCTTAAGTTAGATAAAGTTGTGGAGCAAGTAGATGTTTTCCGAAAGTTTAATTTAGTTAGTTCGTCTGTTGGTATGATATTGAAAAATAGCGAAAACCTCTATGAAGGAAACAGCAACAAAAAAGTTACAGTATTTTATCCATGAAGTGTTATTTAATAAATATTGTTTTAAAGACTGTAGGCCATATAGTTTTATTTCAATAATCCTTGAACTACATACATCAAATTAAACACAGTGTATATCACGTTTAACAAATAAAAATATATTTTTACACGTTTTGGTTAAGCTCTCTCTATAGGGCAGATCTTCGTATAGCGACGAAAACTAACGTTTATACAATGCCGCTGTAGGTATATTTTACTGTATATATATATATATATATATATATATATATATATATATATATATATATATAAATCTCAACAGACGTTGAAGACAGAAACGCATACAGGAGAAAGATGCTCGGTTGGAAGGTCCCCGAGAATGAAATCCCAAAGAGAGCAGGGGTAAAATGAACGGAGGAGCGGAAGAGGATCCATGGGGACAGGATGAGGGAGGTTAGATAAGTTCTGGGATAATCCTGGGAGGTGTGGAGGATTAGAAGGAGCAAGACATGAGTCGGAGTGCTTTTCGTGATCCAACAGGGTCTATACGCAGATAATAATAATAATAATAATAATAATAATAATATATATATATATATATATATATATATATATATATGTGTGTGTGTGTGTGTGTGTATGTATTATAATGACATTTTGAAACAAGTTTTACAAATAAAATACATTTGTATACATTTTGGTTAAGCTCTCTCTATAGGGGAAATCTATAAACTATATATTAAACAATATATATATATATATATATATATATATATATATATATATAAACTATATATGAATATAATATAATAAACTAAATATAACGACATTTTGAAACGTGTTTAAGGTCATGGACAGCGTCTTGGATCTGGGAATTGTTTTGATGGCCTCCTTGATGCCTGACGACGCGGAAGATTTGCGAATATAACTTATATAACATGTTCAACGTACAGTGTTTTACAGTATTACCGCTAGGATTTAGCTGAGGTCGCCAATTCGTGACGGCAGGATACACTGGGACGAATACAATTAATGTGTTGTCACCGAGCGTCACTTCGCCTGAGAGCTCGGGAACAACCGCCATTTGTAAAGCCACGCAGTCCTAATCAAAAAAGTTACTCAAAATTATGTCAGCTGTGATGCTCTTGTTTAAAAACAATATTTTCCTCAAGTGTTTCAGGCAATGACAGTTTTTTCCTGTTTAAAACATAGGTTGGGAGAAATGCAAGATAAGGCATGCAAATTACAAAACAATGTATGATTAAAACGGATTAAGTTAGTGCGTTATTGAATATCACACGTTTTAACAAATTTAAAAATTTCTGTAATCTTCGCTTCGACCTTTATTGGGTGTGTATTTTGAATTAGTGTTCACTACCAAGAAGACCGATTCAATAGTTCATTTTCCAATAAACATTTGCTGATATGAATTTATACATATTTTAACGTTAATTATGTAAGTGGAATCACATTTTAGAAGAATTAAGAAAAATGTTTTAAATTTTATGGCAGTAAGTTTTCTCTTTCATAATTTTTTGTTGTAAAATGTATTTGTCAAAAGTTCAAAATTTTAGGTAAATTGAGTATCTCTACTACAATGGAAGAAAATCATAAACTTCTAAACGCTAATAAACGGTTGTTTTCTGTAGCAGTTAATTACCTAAACAAAAATTGAGCGTATATCTTCTAAAAAAAATGTATTTTGACAGAAATCTGTAGCTAGTTTCTCGAAATTATTCATCAGATCGTACTTAATTTGTAGTTTTGTATTCTCAAATATGGCCTAATTAATTTTTTATTTATTTATAATTAATACCAAATTAATTAATAATTAATTAGCTAATAAAATAATTAATTAGCAATATTTCTAATTAAATTTATTTTAAATAAAATAAATCAAAAATACAGAAGTAAATTAAAAGTGGGTAAACTTAATTGACTTTTACGATTTATTTTTGAATCATAAATTATCTTAATTCCAAAGGACTTAACGTATAATTACTTAAATTGTTTTTCATTTATGAAAAACTGTGATCAAAAACTGAAGAACAAATTTTGATAAATTAGACCGATTTTCAGATTGTCTGTTAATAGCTTCCAAATTTGATTTTTTAAAGAAATATTTGTTTTGTATTATTTTAGTATTTCGGGTATGAGTCAGTTTCAGTATTAAATAATATTGCTTAGATTTCTAGAGATTATGGAGTTATGTTCATCGCGAAACAAAGACGTAGTTGTTTTACTTGAGGAATTCACGAATTCCCTTCCACAGAATATTCTAGAAGCCATTTTATAACAAATCCCTGTGAAACTGAGGTTCCCATTCCTTCAGATTTATCTTGTCACTAAGGCATTTGAAGGGCTTATACCACAGTAACCGTGTTCTGTCTCGAACAAACGGGACGTTACATGTTACATCTTGCATACTCTGCAAGAAATACTACACCGAAGTGGTCGTGGTGAATTCATGTGAACATTAATTACCACTTTGATACATTTGTAACGGCAAGACTTGATTTTAAAGTTAATTAAAGGATTAATGATTAATAAGAAAAACAATTTTTGTAAGGTTGAACGCAATATAATTGCTGTTTTTAACAAAGGAATAATTTGGCTTTGAACATAATTAAGGAAGCGTTAAATGAAATCCATTTTGATATTTATGCATTCACTTTAGTCAAAATTTAATAAATCATAATTAATTATTAGTCCAAGTCAGTTGCCATAATTTATTTTACCATTAGTTTTTAATTTTAGGATAGAACGAACGTAATATATGCTAGAATCCTGTTAAGCTACTTTAAAATAATCCTGTTAAGCTGGTATCCTGATAATCCTTTCCTCTGAGACTTGTTCACTATTACTCTCTCGTAATCCTGTTCTAGTGACTTAAAGTAGTTTAGAAAAGAGAAAGAGAAAGAGAGAGGGAGAGAGAGAGCATAGTGGAAATATTTAGTCTGAATACAGTTAGAATGAATTTGCATGAGGGCATTTAGAAGTGAGTGTAATTATTCCACTTATAAAATTTAAATTCCTTTTCTTCTACTTCGATTTATATAAATCAACCACTTTTACAAGTGGCCGCTCTGAAAATGGAACCACTAATTGTAATGGCATTCTCTTGATTGCCAGTCTCGGAAACTGCTCTGTGTTTCTTTGAACATGCTATGGAGAATAAATATTATATTTAAAATTTTATTGATTAGTGTTTTGCAAAGTTAATGTAAAACATACGATTTTTCGTAAACATGTTTCGTATCGATAACTAGATGCAAACAGCAACTAGAGCGACAATGATTTAAAAAAAACAAATCGATAGGCGAAAATCAAAGTTTGTGTAATTGATTTTAATTATAACTTCGATAATTCAGTTTTAATTTAAAATGCAAAAAAACAACTTTGATTTCCTCAGTTTCATTTTTATTCAAATTTTAACATTCTAAATACTTACGTATTCAAATTTCAAGACATATAAGATAAAAAAAATGATGCATTCTTTAAAAATTCGCTTAGTCGTTATTTCGAAAGGGAAGAAGGAATTCGCTAGGTAATAAATTCTTCAAAATAAAATAAATTCGATTCAGAATCAAATCAGACTATCACTCAAATATCTGATTTTTACTGAATAAAGCAATACAGAATTTCAATTGGAATAAAAGTTATTCCCTGATTGCTCGTGGACTTGATTTGAGCACGGATGACCTTCAGAACACCTTTTCGCGTGTGGTCTCGTTCCCAACTTTACTCAAACTTTTTTCAAATTTGTAAATACTTGACTTTTTCGTAACAATTTTGACTAGTTCGTTACCCAGAAAAAGTAGTTCGGCAGTTTGAAAATTGCTGCAATTAAAAATCTTGAAATATCATAACTATCTTTTTTAAACATTTAAAGAAGAGTACCTTCAACATTGTTCAGATATATAAGCCTTTAATATTTATTTAAAATTTTTAATAGTCGATATGTTTAAAATTGTATTGTGATTAAAATAAAAACAAACAAACAAATGTTTAAGGAAAGTCATAACTAAACAATAAATACATACAGGTTTGTGCATGGGATGTTACTAGGTTTTGTGTATTTCTAAATCCTATTTAATTTAAACCAATGAGAAAGCTGCTGCGTTTATATTTTAAAAAATTACTAAAACAATGGCTGTTCTGTGTATTCTGAATACATTAACTTTGGAAAAAAAATTTCTGATGATTAATTTATATTTAAGTGAAATGTAAATTGTTTTCGCAATAACAAATAAGGCAATCCAATATGGAGAAAGTTTCTTAGATGTAGCAATCTAACACGGCCATGTTATATGACACATGACAATACCACATAAACAGTGAGGCAGTTCGGTTTTAGAACTACTACGTATGTCAAATTTTAAATTGAGTTTACATTAAAATTGTTTTGAATGTTGTTCGCGTTTTATTATTTTTTCACGAAGAATAATCAGAGATAATTTTAGATTGAAAAATATTAATAACTATGTGTATATTTTGAGTTTTGTGTTTTAAAATACACACAAAAACACCAATACAAATTTACAGCGAAAAACACAAAGATCCTCTTCTGCTTTATCTTCGTAACTTTAGTTCCTGTCTCTCTTATCGTTCTAATTAGCCTACATTTTAACAAAATTTCCAGTTATAATCAATACTGATTGTTTAAACGTGTTATCTGTGAGTAAACTCGCTGTTCAACAATGGAACCAGACGGTAGTGACCTTGATCCAAGTAATCAATAAGTGGACAACTTCCCGTTTTGTCAAGGTCATGGAATGGAAAAGTTTGGCGCTTCTGTACACGTTCTACGTTTCGCTTTTGTTTCCGTCAAACCTGTGTTGTTCTTTTTTTTTATTTTCCTGCACCACTGCAGAAAGTAAAGAAAGATATATGTTAATATGGATTTTAATAATGAAACATTAAATCTTAAGTTACTTCGCTTTATTTAATCAATACTGAAAACATGAAATAAATAAATGATTGTGAAATTATTATTCATTTGTAAAACAATTTATTTTAAAAATTGTTATTTTTTGTATTTTTTACCGGAAAAACTTCTACGTAAAAGTACATTAAAATCATTCGAAAAGTAAAACAATAACTTTAAAAAAGGAATCAAACTAATTAACTTACAAATTTTTGAGGAGAAAACTTTTATGGTTGCGGTTTGCAAAAATATATAAACATTTTCTTTCGCGTCCCGCTTGATTTCGTAACGCAAAGACTTGGAGTGACTACTTCTAAACACTGATTTCGTACAACAGCTGTTGCTTTAATATCATTTCAATTGAGATTATGTTTATTGTTCTTGTTAATTTTAAAAACGTGTATTTTATAAATTTGTGTAGTTAAATTATCTAATGAATATGACCTACACAAATTTTCGCTTCTGTCGGCACTACCCAAAGTACCACATGTAATTTTCTTTATAGGTTCTAGTAATCATGACGTGTTGAAGAGAGCTTATCATATCATACGTCTTAGGTTGATGTGTATACTGTGTCTATATTTTCTCAAGAAATAAAAAAAAACACAAGGAAGTTATAAAGATTTACAACAATGAGAATATTGAATTAAGCGACTCCCTTGTGCTAGATATCTCTTTGCAATTATTTCTTTCTTTTGACAGATTCATAGCCTTTGGGACGAAGGATGGAATCTAAAGGTTTCTACCCATCCTTAACGTAAGTCGATGATATTATTACATAGTGTGTATTTTTCCTGAAATAAAGAAATAAATAGTGAAGACACAATTATTTTTAAACAATTCTAATTTAAAAGTTTTTGAAATTGTAGCCTACTTATAAAAATATATTAACAATTTGATATTCCTAAGGTCAAAATTCTGCACCTAACTCTATAATCGATTTATAAGAATTAGCGTTTTCAGTAAAAACGCTTTTCTTTAAAGATAATATAATAATTAATTACACTTGTCTAACTTTTATGGTAATTATGAAAAGTCGGAGAAAATGCATTTTACAAATTGTTTTTAGGTAAATTCGATCAATCAAATTTTGTTTATTCTTGCATACAGTGTCTCATTCGACATGTCCCGATGCAGTTAAATATATATATATATATATATATATATATATATATATATATATACTTTTTCCTAGATCCATCTTCTTACTTAGTAACTAACGCTTAAAATGTTCCTAGTTTAAATGTTATAGTTTTATGAAAATGTTGTTATAATAACGTGTTAAAAATACCAATTGTTTTCTAAAACAGTGTTGTCAACTGTAATTATTTTTTTCTTCTTTTTTTCTTAACGTCCATACTTACGCCAGTTAGACTAATGAGGACGACGGATCAGTGTTAACGGTAAGGGCAAAGTAACGGTGCGGCTAGAAGTACGAATTATAAGGTTAGCAATTCAGAGACGCAGCAGACTGATGAGTGCTTTAGCCACATCGTCCACCGAGATACAGAAATACATAACAACAATAACTTTTCATAAATTACAATGTGATCACAATGGAAATAAATGCAGTTTGCACATTCATTACGTATTGTGACAAACGTATTGATCAATCAGCTTAAAAGCCAGGGAATTAATGCAGCAGACTGATGAGTGCTTTAGCCACATCGTCCACCGAGATACAGAAATACATAACAACAATAAATTTTCATAAATTACAATGTGATCACAATGGAAATAAATGCAGTTTGCACATTGTGACAAACTTATTGATCAATCAGCTTAAAAGCCAGGGAATGAACGGTCAATAATCCCAGAAAGTGACTGTCACAGAGGAAATGATGTTACATAATACTTTGTAATGTGGACTGACAGTTCCTTCTTTTTGTGGTGATTAAATTTGACAGTCACCAGCAAGAGTGAAATGGGTTCGATAATGTCAATAACGTTATTTGGATACATATCAATCCCTCGTGAAAAATGTTCTTGCAAAAACAAGGAGTAAAATTAGAAACGTTTTCCTTTTATCCTAATTTCAAGATAATCCTTTCTGTGTGTTTAACGTTCACTCGCTTAGCTCTCATAACATTCTCGTTTAAGCCGGGTATGTTTTTGTTTCAGTTTCTGCTTGCATCGTTGTATTTTAGTCATGTTTTATTTGGAACACTGGTTTGTTGTTCAATATAATAGTGTCCAAATGTTGAAGGTATAATAATATTATTTGGGAACTTTCATTGGAAAACATGAGCTATTGGAGCAGCCATGACAATTATATTTATTGTTTTCTGAAAATACGAACACCGATTCAGATTTTTTAGGTCACATTTTAGGTCACCTATTTAACGAAATACAAAAACATAGAAGTCAGACACTGACCCTGGATTAAGGTTCCAGAGCCTGCAAAATTTTGGAAACGTATACACTACATTATTTAATGACCTTTTTTATTTACATTTTATAAACTTAATACGTTATAGACAATTGTATTTGTTACATAAGATTTGAATTAGAATATTATTTTAAATATAGTTTATATTAATTTATGCTATTAACAAAATGAATTCATATTTATCAAAAAATACCACTGGTAAAAGTAATAATGAATAAATGTCATATATTATCAGTAGCAAAATAACTTATCATTAGGACAGATTATTAAAATTGTATGCTCAAGTGCCACTTGAAAACACACAAACGTAAAAGTGACTTCCGAGCACACTATTTTGATAAATTATTATAAAAAATTAGCAACTTTGTAAGCATCTCTAGGCTCTCATAGAAAAATCGTCACAAAACTTCGCTTGCATCCGCCATCAAAGTGTACTCTTGTACTCAGACCAGTGTAAAATCGTGTCCCGTATTTACCAATCGATATGCTGAGAAAAGTGCGCATTTATATTTATGTAAACAGTTAAGAACGACTACTGTTTGTTGCAGTCTTATGCAAAAATGTGACTGTAATAGACATTATTTTTTTAAATTCGCTTCCATCACGCCATCAAAATTGCTTTCAGGGATTATTGTTTTGGTTTTTTCACAATTGAAATATAGTATTTAACTGATAATTATTTTGAAAATTTAACCACTTTCACCGGATGCTTTTTTATAACGAAACCCTTTCATAATGCAATAGAGTTTCAAAATTGTATCAAAAGTAACTAAACATTTTTTGCAGTTGACATTAGTTTTAAATCGTTTAATTTTTGAATAACTACATTCAATCAGCTTCAATTAACATTAGATTTACAAAATAAGTACAAAAAATTGATAAATGCTAGTTTAAAATGGAAATTTAATTTATTAGTCAGAGTATTAATTAAGTAAATACTTTGTTGAAATGTAAAACTATAAATAGTTTATATACAAACGAAGTAAACTGTTATTTTCACATATATTTCATTCTTATGATTTTTAAACGATGCACGTTAATAATAAAAACTTGTTAAAAAAAAAGACATTGTAGCAATTGTTCTAATTAAAACCTTTAAACATTATTTTTATTTGTAATAAGTAATAGAGTGTTTTATACATTAGTTTTTATTAAGTATTTCATAATTGTTTGACTTTTTTACTGGAAAATAACATTTTTAATACCAAAAACTTCGTTAAAACGGTTTGCGTATTTTATAACTTATGTAATTTAAAGTACAAAACAAATATTTTGGTTTAGTTTTCAATGAAAATGTACAAAAACCTATTTTCACAACCTACATAAATTTGTAATAAATAGATAAAAACAAATTGGTGTTCTTGATTCCAAGTTTCAACGATTGAAAACAAGGCAACTTCAAGGTCATGGAAGGATATCCATCAATCCTTGCTTGAAACTGAGAAGCAGTGTTCTGTCCTTGTTTAATACTCGGTTGAATCTGTGAGATATATGTTTCAAACGCTCAATCGCTGTACTTTATTAGATTGAATAAGAAAAACAGTGATTTCAATAATACTTTTACAACAGTACCTGGTAAAATAATCTCCTTTATTTAAAATAGCCAGAGCTCACGTGTGGTTTACACAATGCAAGAAGTCTTCTGTCGTTCTTAAGAAATTGAATTAATATTTTAGTTTGTACCTTCAGTCAGCGACATTTTGCATGGGATTAACCACAGTGTCCAGGCAATAACTACATTCTGGATATCACTTTCTGGTAGCCAGGTAATTTAAAAAAATACATGGATATAAACAAAAAATAAGGGTAATCTTTAAAACTACCTCGCCTGCAATACAGTTGTATTGCTCGCCTGCAATACAGTTGTATTGCAAAAACTATTTAATATTCAAAATAATTGCTTCCAGCTATTGACTCACTGTATTGTTATTGACGAACATTAAAAACGTAACAAAATCAATTAACGTCACGGAAGAACATTTTAATGTGATATTTTTTAAAATAATAATTAATGACACAATAACTTGAAATTGATAATTAAACCAGAAGCCTTATATGCAGCTGAAACATTATCTCTCACAACCCAGGGCCCACTTGAAAGGCTGGAGATCAAAGAAAGATATTACGTAAAATCTTAGGCCCCAAATTCCGTAACAACAAATTACTCCACATCAGTAATGAAACTCTTTACCAAAAAACTGAAACACAATAAGAAAAAGGAGAATTGATTTTTATGGGCACATCCTCCGAATGGACAAAAATGGACTAACCAAAAAAATATTTGACTACTTTCGCAGTACAGGAGCCAAACCACTTTGGTTTAGAGAAAAGGAGAAAGACATAACAGAACTACAAATCACTGACACTATGCTCATGGACAGAACAGCCAAAACAATAACCAAGGACAAGAAGCAACGGTTCCAAGGCAAAGTCAAATCCAAGCGAACGATCCAAATCTCTGCCGAAGAAAGAAAAGCAAGATCACAACGAATGAAGCAATACTGGGCTACGAGGAAGGAACAGAACATTAAAAAGTGATTGATTTAGTGTACCCCAAAGTTGGGTGAAACAAATAAAGAGAACTTGAAATTCATAAAATTCATAAATTTATGTTACATTTTTTTGGAAAATCTCTTCAAAATATTTCAAAAATGCTTTTTAAGATCTTAACGCAAACTGCAAATTAGAATTTAAAAAATAAAATCGGTCACAAATTAATCTCAAAAAATTTAAAGAAATCGTATTCACGCAGCGGAATTTTTTATTGAAAATAATATTTTCCTATTTACCCTTGTAGTTGAAGCGACCAAAATAGTTGGCCGAGTCACAAAAACTAAGATTAGAAATGTGTATTTTTAAAAAATAAATTCTGTAAAAACCACTTTAACATACACTAATTTTAAATGATTTCAAAAATTAATATAAGTGAAATAAATTTAACTAATTGAAATTACAAACGATAAAAACGGAATTGTCTATTAGTACGTTTAGCTTAGAAGTATACTAGATAAATGAAGGTCTTATTATTGAAAAAGTATAATTTCTTCACAGCCTTCATTATTGTGTCTACGTTCCACATGTTATGTTTTGGTGGCATTTAAAAGGTATTAATATGAATCATACGGAAAATATGAATTGAGTTAAATATCTAAAATAAGATTTTATAAAATCAGTAAAGTAACAATTCTGTAGGACGAAGCAATCTTTATAAAAGCTAGGACGAGTTAGTCACTAAGAATAAAGGTACATAACATTTTATTTTTACGCAAACTTTTAAGCGCTTGTCATAGAAAACACGCCTTCCAGTTACAGCAGACTTATCGATTTTTCCGGACTCCACGTTAAAAGCTACTCTTACTTCTCGACTCTGTACATAAATCAACTGCCTACTTAATCCAATTTTCAAAGCTATTTAATAAGTTCATCAATTGTTAGAAGAAAGGAAATAGTGAACTTGTATATTTTTAAATTTATATGCACTATATTAAATGACTTTTACACTATTATTAAATTGTAACGTTATCTGTTTAATGACATAAAAGAAAAAAAAATATTAAAAAACATTATATTTGCAGATTTATACAACAAATAAGGTTTTATTATGTTTATTGGTACATAATCCTTAGTAGATGCAATAAAACGTACAATGCTTTATTACGTTTATTGTGCAATTATTTAGTAGGTGGTTTTGCCAGCATATGAAACAGTATATTTGATCACAGTGGGTTCTCGTCTTGGAATACACATGCACTGATTGCTTTACAAAGGTCATTAAAAACGCTTCATGAAAGTGCGCGCGGTGTTTGCATTTTTCAAGCAATTTAACAAGTTTATCGATATCGCACAACGGCTGGAACCCGCCACAATCAATCATAGGCAAGTAGAAAATTTTTCGTCAAAATTGAAATATTTTACGGAACTTGCTAGAGAGTAGCGAAAACCAAGATTAAAACGGAACAAAGGTTTTCTTTGGTTTAGGTGCACAAAGCTAGATAATTTGTATTGAAGTACAGTTATGGCACTTTAAGATTTCCTCAATCGATTGGTGGCTGGTGATGGACAGTTTCTAAATGTAAATTCAAAATATTCAGTTATTGTTCTGTGTTTAACAATATGGACTATTCGTTCTTTATACGATATGCAATAAATTTTGATGATATAAAGTACACATTTTAGGGTTAATTTTCTTCGATTAACATAACAATAGTAATTTTTTAAAATTTAATTAATAACATTAAATTAGGACCAACACGTTGTTTAATATTAAGTTGACACCAACAAATTTTTAGCAACACTACACACAACTGCTTTGTGTGTGTGTGTATAATATATATATATATATATATATATATATATATATATATATATATATATATAGAAACAGATAGTAAATGCGTATCGAGCCCACAATAGGTGAGCAGTTTAGAAAAGCGGACGTAGACTAAACGGTGACAAAGCGACATTTAACACCATAGAAAAGCGGTAGATATATATATATCTATATATATATATATATATATATATATATATATATATATATATACACGAGGTGTGGTTATTAAATAACGAGACTGACGCTGCAACGGAACAAGTGCGCATGCGGCAACCGCCATTGACCGACAGCTGTTCAGTGTGAAGCTTTCTCTTCAGAATGCAGTTAGTCTCGTTTGTGTAACCAACACCGTTTAGTCATAACCTTCATTTCCGTTATTGTTGTTATTTTGTTTTGCCGGAAAAAATGGTTAGTGTAATAATAGAGCAACGAATTGTTGTTAAATTTCACTTCAGACTTGGAAAAACCACTACTGAAACTTATAATTTACTGAAAGCAGTGTACGGCAGTGAATGTTTATCGCGGGCACGTGTTTTTGAACGGTTTAAGCGTTTTCAAGATGGCCGACAAGACGTTGAAGATGATTCGCGGCCAGGTCGCCCTTCAACGTCAAAAACGGATGGCAATGTTGAAAAAGTTGCTAATTTGATTCGGTCTAACCGTCGATTAAGTATTCGTGCAATTGGTGAAATTGTAGGCATTGATAAAGAATGAGTACGGCAAATTTACGTGACAATTTGAACATGTGAAAAGTGTGTGCCAAAATTGTGCAAAAAATTCTCACGTTTGAACAACAAGCAGCTCGCAAAAATGTTTGTACTGACACTTTGGATGCCACTGAAAATGACCCAAATTTATTGGAAAAGATAATAACATGTGATGAATCTTGGTTTTTTACGTATGAACCGGAAACAAAGCGCCAATCCATCCATTGGAAGACCCCAACTTCACCTAGAGTCAAAAAAAGCAAGAATCATCAAGTCAAAATTTAAAGCATTGATGATTGTTTTTTCGATATTCATGGGATTGTGTACCTTCACTGGGTTCCTGAAGGTCAAACAATTAATCAATATTACTACCTTGAGGTACTTGGTAAACTACGTGAAAAAGAAAGGAAAAAACTACTCGAAATGTGAGAATACAAATCATGGGTTTTCCACCAAGACAATGCGCCATCTCATTCCGCGTTATCTGTCTAGAGGTTCCTGGCCAAGTACAGCATCCCAGTGTTAGAACATCCACGTTACTCACCAGACCATGCACCGTGTGACTTCTATCTGTTCTCTGAGGTGAAATCTGCATTAAAAGGGACGAAATTTGAGTCTATGGCATCTGTAAAATTGAAAGCGGCAAGAGTCCCGTAGGAGTTGACAGAAGATGACTTCCAGCACTGTTTCCAACAATGGAAAATTCGCATGGAGCGTAGTATGGATAGAGAAGGTTTGTATATTGAAGGTAACAATAAGTAATTATGTATAAAATGAAAATAATTTTTTTACAACGTCAGTATCGTTATTTAATAGCCACACCTCGTGTATATATATATATATATATATATATATATATATATATATAAACAAAGAGTCAAATCAACAACGTCGTGGATCACATTAGTCAGAATAGACCTACATGACGCAGAAATAGACTCAACAGACATTGATGGCAGGAACGCATACAGGAGAAAGATGCTCGGTTGGAAGATCCAAGAGAATTAAATCCCAAAAGAGAGCAGGGGTAAAATGGATGGAGGAGCGGAAGAGGATCCATGGGGACATGATGAGCTGTGGAGGATTAGAAGGAACAAGACATGAGTCGGAGTGATTTGCGTGATCCAACAGGGTCTATACGCAAATAATAATAATAATTATATATAAATATATATATATATATATATATATATATATATATATATAATATTAAGATTATTTAGTTAATATCAAAACAATTAATTTCATTGACGTACTGCCAAAAATGTTAACACTTCCAAATCTATTTTTAATATTCGAGACACTTACAATTTTTAGTTAGTGAAATTACATCTAGGAATAATATGAGGGTTATTGAATAAGATCTTGAAAAGGACAGGAGTAAATTTATTTTTCACAAAGTTTGTTTCCTAAACACAGTATTATGAAATTAAATGATTTATGAATCGTTAATGGTAAATTGAAATGTTTAAAACGTTTTCCTACACTACCGTGTACTTTCAGACGTGCATTAAAACAATCATTAGTAAAAACGTCCCTGCCTGGTCAAAGATTATACAAACACAAACTTAATTGCAGCTATCTAATGAAATCCTTGTCGATATGTACGTAGAAAGAGTTGTCACGTGATTGCAGTAAAACTAGGTCACACACGCGCGCGCGCGCGCACACACACACACACACACACACACACACACACACACACACACACACACACACACACACACACACACACACACACTTCTACAGTACGAGATAAAGTGGCTGTTACTGTAATATTGAACCTTAGCGTAGTGCATACAGAGTTATTTCATACTCCACGTCAGTTAATCTTAACCGAGAATTATATTAGCAGTTGTTTTGAACAGTTGAAATCATTGGCCCTGTGCCTCTAAAGGTACTGTACAAGCAGTGTTAAAAGTTAGTATAGTTATTCTTTGGGACATATTTAAAATACGTTCAGAATATTTTAGTAGTTTACATATCTGGGTTTAGACATGTTAGAGGATGGCCTAGGATCTGTATTTTTTGGAAGTTTTAGCACCATAAGGATATATAAGACCCAAAATCTCTTCCAAGACTTCGTTACAGTTTCTCATTTATGAATACACGAGAGTCTTGCAGGACTCAACGCACTACAAAAAAAACGAGATAGACCATAAATTAATTTCCAGTTTAAAAATTTTAGCTTTATTTTGTAAAATCTTCTTTGAAACTCCTTATTCAACCTGAAACTGTTATTTAGAGTTCAGAAAATTTGAGCAAATACAAATGTCTGAACTAATAATAACCCGTTGAATATAACATGTAGAACATCACATTGCACTAAAACATTTCTCAGTATAAGAAGTACAAGGACGTTTAAAAATCATCAACGATTTGCTCTATCTATCCAGATGTTACAAACTCTTGTGGTTTAACATTTTCATAGTTTTTAATATTTTTCAAGCTTTTATGAATTGGATATCTTCAAAAAAAAGTATCTTGTAACTGTTCACGTCATGGTATTCAGCGTAAATACTTAGTAAACCGATTAAAAGTCTAAAATAAAATTATTAAATACATTAAAAAACCTAATTAATTATCAAATCGAAAGAAAACATAAGTAAAAATCGATAGCCATCTGTTTAGAATCTTTAGTTAATTTTATTTCAATTTTGATACTGATTTCAATAATGTGTAACCAAAGTTCTACAAAATTCTGAAACAATTCTAGAAATTATACTGGTTTTCAGTCTATTTATTTAGGTAGTCAACAAACCATATTTTCATTATTGTAACATAGCCACCGGACCACATATTCAAAAGATTAGGATTATATACCTATTCTTCCCGTCAGTGGTCTATCAACTCACCTCATAAAGGCTACCGCGGTTTCGAAACTTTATAGTTTCATCTTCAGGCCATACAAAATGTTAAATCCCTCTGTCGAGGTCGTCACAAAGTCAAACAAAACATTAAAACGTACATCACAAACTTTAAGCACAATTACACGTTTAAAATATTCGTCATGAAATTCGGCTTGGCCAAGCTACACACACGACTCGCACGTCGTTACATTCCGGACTAAATGTTACGTTAAAGCATAAATGAGTCCGGAATGTAACGACGTGCGAGTCGCGTGTGTAGCTTGGCCAAGCCGAATTTCATGATGAATATTTTAAATGTGTAATTGTGCTCAGTGTTTGTGACGTATGTTTTAATGTTTTGTTTGACTTTGTGACGATCTCGACAGAGGGGTTTTAACATTTTTTATGACCTGAAGATGAAACTATAGAGTTTCGAAACCGCGGTAGCCTTTATGAGGTGAGTTGATAGACCACTGACGAGAAGAATAGGTATATAATCCTAATCAAACCATATTTGTTTAACGGAAAATTAGTATAATGTATTTTACAATTGTTTAGCAAAAAAATATTAACGTTTTGGCGTTTTGGTGGCAAAAGGAAATTATTAAGATAAAATGAGTTTTATTTAATTTTATTTTATTTCTTTCATTTGTAGGGATCCTGGTCCTAACCGATCTTCTGAATATGAAACGAATTATTAAAATGATTTTCAATTTAAACATTTTAAATTCACCCAACAGTAAATATCTGTTTACTTAGCCTATGACAAGCAAATTATAAGTAAATAAATGTAAATCATTATAATTATTTTCACTTTGGTTATTAATAATTTTATCGCAAACAAATGAAACACTGAACAATGCACGAGTATTAAAATAATGTTGAAGTGATATTAAATATTAATTATTGGTTGAGTCATAAATTCCACTGAAATAAGCTACCTAGTGCGGCTATTCAAAATGGCTGATCGTTCAATATTCAAATTTTCAATAAATATCGTTATTTTTCGTATGAATTTTATATTAGTTTTTTAACTAATTTATCACTCTCGTATAACCCATACGGTATAACACTATTTTAAGGATTGTATAAGTTATTAGGCAAAGGCTGAGTAGTTAAGTTTTCCCACATTTAACTTGAGATGTGTCGTCCACCATCGCCCATCACTGTCGGATAGTCAATACTTAATTTTTATAAAGTTGTGCTTTTCGGTTTCCATCTTGGAATTCTTATTTTCTAAACGTTAATGTGGTATTACGGTAAAATATTTTAGATATGTTTTTACGCTGAATACCGTGCCGTGAATACCATAACGTGAACAGCTAGCCAAAAAACATTTTTTTAAGATATCTGTTGGGTATCCAATTTTCAATTTTGATCAAGATAGTATTTTTGATCATCATCATGTTTACTAACGTACTCAGTTACAATGTAAGTAGTATTTTACCAACTAGTTTCATCAAAAAACAGCGCACTTTTCCAATATAATGTAAATCAAATTGGGCCATTAGTAAATTAACATCAGAGCCTGAAGCTGACAGCTAATGGACCACCGTGGCACTACACCCTGCAGAGTATTGATAATGCATGTGTAACGTAGCTGAACAAGCCTATCAGCTGATTCAAATATCAAGATGGCTGACGTTATTAAATAAAATAAGCAATTAATACTGGTAACCAGTCGTTATTAATACTTCTTGACCTTGACACGCAACTTTTGCGTTTACTACGTTAATTCGCAACATGAATATTTGTATTCTATACTTTTAAAAATATGTTTTCACCTTAAAATCAGCAAATATTACCATTTGTAACTTCAAATGACGTGCAAATCCCTGCAATGGAAAATGCATTATGCGCGTTGTCGGTTTCATTTTCGTTTCTAGAATGAAATTTTAAATTTTAAATTGGTAATCCATGTAACTACTAACTACATCAGTAATAACGCCGGCAACGACGATAAAATAAGATTTTTTTAAATGTAGCACATAAAAGTTATGGCGTTTTAAAGATTTAAAATAGCCGCCATTTTGAAACTGTCTAAAACATTTGGCTGGCTACCAGGCTTCTTCAAACTATTATTAATTTGTGTGTAATTTAGTATATCTTATTAAATTTTCAAACTGTGTACATTGCAAATACGAAAATGTATCCTGACCGCCACCAAATTAATTTTCAAAATTTCAAAGAAATTTAAAATGGTAATTTATGCTTATTTTAAATGTTAGAACATTGAGAAGTAGATGTATTGTACAAGATTGTTTTTTACATTTTATATAACTGATATTTGTATTTTTAAATAATAATTAAATAATGAAATTACGCCATTTATTATTATTAAATTAAAGAAGTAACTTAAACAAACGTAAATAATGATCTAACCACATTAGTTCATGTCTTCCCTCTTGTCATAGTCACGTTTTTTTCTAAAGTTAGTGTTTCTTTGTTCCTTTGCATTCTATGTGTTTTCGTCAGATATTACTGGTATCCTTTTCTTCTTTTTATTTATGCATCGAGCTCTACCTTACTATTTTCTCCCTGTACCAGTCTTGCAAGTTTAGAATTATGTGATCCTTTGTTTTTTCTAGATTTTCTTTATTACGAGATTTTCATGATTTTTCCTTCCACATTTCGGGTCGTTTTTTCCTTTCTATTTCACGTAGTTTACCAAGTATATCAAGGTAGTAATATTGATTAATTGTTTGACCTTTAGGAACCCAGTGAAGGTACCCAATCCCATAAATATCGAAAAAAACAATCATTATTGCTTTAAATTTTGACTTGCTTTTTTGGCTCTCTGTGAAGTTGGGGTCTTCCAAAGCATGGATTAGCGCTTTGTTTCTGGATCATACGTAAAAAACTACGATTCATCACATGTTATTATGTTTTCCAATAAATTTTGGTAATTTTCAATGGCAACCCTTTGGATTACACGGACTGGTAATAATGTCAGTACAAACATTTTTGCGAGCTGCTTGTTGTTCAAACGTGAGAATTTTTGGCACCATTTTGGAACACACTTTTCACATGTTCAAATTGTCACGTAAAATTTGCCTTACACATTCTTTATCAATGCCTATAACTTTACCAATTGCACGAATACTTAATCGACGGTCAGACCGAATCAAATTAGTAACTTTTTCGACATTGTCATCTGTTTTTGACTTTGAAGGGCGACCTGGCCGCGAATCATTTTCAACGTCTTGTCGGCCATCTTGAAAACGTTTACACCATTCAAAAATACGTGCCCGCGATAAACATTCACTGCCATATACTGCTTTCAGTAAATTATAAGTTTCAGTAGCGGTTTTTCCAAGTCTGAAGTGAAATTTAACAACAATTTGTTGCTCTATTATTACACTGACAATTTTTTCCGGCAAAACAAAATAAAAACACTATTGGAAATGAAGGTTATGACTAAACGGTGTTGGTTACACAAACGAGACTAACTGCATTCTGAATAGAAAGTTTCACACTAAACAGCTGTCGGTCAATGGCGGTTGGCGCATGTGCACTTGTTCCGTTGCTGCGTCAGTCTCGTTATTTAATAGCCACATCTCGTGTATATATATTACTGCTTTTCCCAGTACCTGGGTAAGTATGTATATATGTTTGTTCCAGCATAACCTCTTAACGGCTCGTCCGATTTTGATCTACCTTAGCTCGTTGGATTCCTCATTTTATCAGAAGTGGCATAGGTTACATAACTTTCCCCCAAACTACCCCCACTGGGGTGATATTGATAGTATGAGCTTATAACTAATTACCTATAGGAGAAATAAGTTGATAGGATAAAATAATGAATTCTTAATTAACTATTGTACTCACACATTCATAAATAACCGTTGTTCAAGCATAACACATAATTACTAGGGACTATACAATAGCAATCATTCAGATTCAACTACGGAAAGCAAAAGAAGAACACTAATTTCGGGACCTAGAGTTAACCATTGAAGTTTCAGCTGATTCAGGGAGTTTAGCTGGGAAAAATGACGCCCTGAACACAAAAATCAGTCGAGCCAAATCGGAGTTATGAAAATCGGAAGGAATTGTATATAAGCTAGCGATAAGCTTATCCATAAGTCAGGCTCGGACACGACACTAGATCTTTAAATTAAAGTAACTAGTAAAAACGTTCAGCTATCGATGCGATAAAAATTATATAAAATTTAGTAATTATTCAATCTCCTACATGCTAACTGCAGTCTCACTATGGGACATGACATGGGGACAGGACCTAAAGGGGAACACAGGTCAGCGTTTAGTGCAAATATCTTGAGATGCAGGCCCCGACTGTAAGCACTGTATGAACGTAACATATAAATTCATAATTTATTAACTAAATACTCGGAAAATATTATTCAGCATGTATTCTAATACCTTGTTTTCATATTTTTAAATCAGTTATATTTCAGATTTTCATTTAGTTTAATTATAAAATATATTATTTTTGTGGACAGTTATTTTTGTATTTTGTGTTTTAGCAGTCGTGTTTTTTTATTCTTTAACGATAATAATACACGTTTTCATATTTATTTTAAAAATAATGTTTATATTACGAATGTTTTGACTAAGACACGAACATTTTACATCCAGATGTGGAAGATTTTGAAAACACCGAGATTATATCGAATTATGAAACATTAAAATTGTTTATAAATGTTGAAATTTGATATATAAAAATCTTAAGTGTTGTAAAAATTAAATTTCTTAATGAAATATTACTTGTAGAAATATCTTATTAAAAAAATTATTTGTCTCTGTAGATAATATAATAAGCTAGGATAGTTCTCCATCCGGGTAAAAGTTTATTTTCGAAAACTTTTATTTATTTTTTTCCCAAAGATGTTGCTCCGTATTTTTCTTTTTTGATATTTGTTCCGATTTATTGTTTTTTTCTTAATTTTTGTTAATTGTTCAATTTTTATGTATTCCGTTTAACGTCGTGTATAGAATTAAACGTTTTTAAATTTCGAAATATTCACTGCATTGTTTAGACAAATATTTGTTATTAATGTATTCTGTGAAATGTATTTAAAAGGTTTAGATCGAGAGAGACAAATCTAAAATCTAAAACAGTTATAAGGTAGCGTATTACTTTTTTAAATGTTAATTTGGGTATCGGTCACAGATAAAAAAAATATATTTGCTCGTATATTTTTACTTTGTTACACAAGAATAACTTGTTAAAAGAGTCATTTCAACAAGGCAAGGAAACAACAAATAGCGGAAGGTCTTGTTTCACGGTTAAAGTACACATTTGAGTTGGCCGGTTGTAAACATAAGCAATATAGAAAACAAGCAGTCATACGAAATTTGAAAATGATAGTCGTCTTTGACTGAAGAGGTTTTCAATAGATATTTGCTTGTTGATCAGATATTGAGTATGTTGTTTATTTTTGCATGCTAACAACAGATCAACTTGTTTAAACAGTCAGATAGAAAAAAAAATGAAAGAAAGAAAAGTTTGAATGAGATAATACAAGGAAAAAATATGAGAGTTCATATTTATTTTGTTACAGTATGAACGAACGTGTTACGGTGTACTACTACACAAACAGAAACATCAATTCGTAGGTGTCATTCATTTTTGCGTACTAAGGACAAATCAACATAAATTAATAAGTCAGGAAAATAAGAAAAATTGACAAGCTTACTTTACTTACACTCACTCATGTGATGTACTTATGTTAGCCAGTCTTGCCAACTTAACTAACATAATGAGCGTGGAAATAAAGTATGTTTTCACATTTACTTGTTTTTTCACTTCTGAAATACTCAAATCTATTAAATAAAGAATATATTTTAATACGAAGCACGTTGCTTGTCACTACAATAAGGGCTCGGTGGTCAATGTGGTTAAGGAACCAGTCAGTATGTTGCGTCTCTGAACTGTCCACCTTAAGGTGCAGTTACTCTCTTTGTTTCACCCCTACCATTAACACTGACCCTTGATTCTCGTTAGTTTGACTGGCATAAAAAATGAACCTAAAATTAACTACCATAAAGTGAATAATTACCTAAAGTAAATGTAAGTGGCATATTACACTATCAAAGATATTTGTCATATATTTGTCAAATATATGATGAAACTTTGACCATATATCATGTTCAACAATTTGCCAAAGTTGTTTTAAAGGAAACTTATTACATTTGTCAAATTTCTTTAATCAGCTGGTTTATGTATTTATATATTATTTACATGGGTTATATAGTCTTTACGTATATTTTAGGGTTATGTTTATTCAAGTGCGGTAGTTTTAATGGGTCGAATAATGTTGACTTACACAGCTGCAGTAAGTGTTTATCGTGATATGACAATACTGAATAAAAAGAGAGGAAAACGGAAAAACTAGTTTGGGTCCGATCATGGATACAAAGGAGAAATATACTATTTCTAAATGTCACTATTAATTAAGATTCTAAATGTCACTACATCATTTGAAAGATCGTGATTCAAAAAGACAAATTTTAAAAGTGATTATATTTTAAGTAAGCATTAGTGTAAATAGTACGCAAACACTTTTCTTTATCATTTTGTAAATAAATTACTATTAATGTTTTTACTCCTTCAAAAGTCAATGACAATTTTAAATGTTATGCAACGAAAGGAACGGAAAGAATAATGTGACACAAACAAAAAAATGACAAAATGTTGAGGTTATACCTATGAACTAATCTGTCAAAGATTACCATGTCAAAAATTTATCAAAGTCGAACGAAATTTGATGAAAGTGATAGCTTATCAAAGAATCGACAAATTTATTTCATTAAAAATCTGTGATCAAAGAAATTTAACGTTTCCGTGCCGCCATATTGATGTAGGCAACAAAGCAGGTGTAACTGAACTATGTATTCCACAACACAGGGCTGTGAAAGATAACTTTCCAGGTTAGAAAAGCAAGCAAGAAGGGGCGGAGTTAGCTGTTACGGACTAATATGTACATGAACTGTTTTCGTCGCAATACTTGCAAAATTACAGCAATTCCTCTTGAATTGGCAATCAGTATGGAAACATACCCAGATATAAAACCCGATTAGCTTGATGTGATGTGATGGAACGGACTAAAGCTAGGAAGTCATTGACAAAAGGGTCGGCGGATTTAATGGACGTCTGCTCCTAATCCAAACCAAATTGATTCCGTGATACAGTATCACTGTATCACTCTGCTCGGAACTGTGACTTTTTTGTTGCATTTCTCATCAACAGCGCTAATGCATATTCAGCTATTCAAATTACAAACAGTTATTTGCACATTATATGTTTACATTGATTTCGGACATTAATTTAAGAAAACAATTATATTTTACTTTATAAATAATAATGAGATTAATATATCAGTAGCAAAATAGAATTTACATCCAAACTACTTTATAATAATAATATTTATCTTTGCCTATGTAGTATACGAAACTGAATATTTTTTTAAACACTTATGATCATATTTTAGAATTAATTTCACAAAACCGCAACTATGATATACAATTTTTTAAACTACAATTTCGATGAGAAAATGTGCGATGACGAAACTATCTAAAGTAAGGTTTGAAGGCATAAATTCTAAGTTTAAATGTCAAGATATATGTACATAATTCTGAAGGGTTTTCATTTTTATAATGAAAACGTACACGCATTAATATGGATGATTGTTTTAAAAAAATAATATTGTATCAGTAAAAATGTTGAAAAACATAGTTCCACATGTTTTATAAATTCATGATGAACAATTAATTTATTTACAATTTAATCTTTACTAATTCTTATTATACACGCGATTGGGTGCACAGATTAACAAGCACTGTTGAACTGGCTTTAAAAGAAAAAACAGGTTCGGCTTTATTTTTAAACGTATCTGTGGCTTTAGGTAAAGTTTGATATGTTTTTGATGGGCTAAAAAATGCCGCATTTAGCTTAATAAGAACAAATCTTTAAATTATAAATTTTACAAATAGGAAATTTAATTATAAGCTAGTGTATATAAATCGATATAGAGTATAGCATGCTAATAGTGCAAAATATCTTGGTATGACACTTGACGCCAAGATTGGCTGGAAGGAACACGTTAAGAAAAAAAGCAAACAGGCATCCGATTGAAGAAAATGCATTAGGTCATTAGAAGCAGGTCAATGTTGTCAACAAAAAACAAATTGTTGTTATAAAAACAACCGCTAAATCCAGTATGGTTGTATGTTATACAGCTTTGAGGCTGCGCCAATAAGTACAATATTAAAACTAGACTTTTTAAAATAAAGTACTAAGGGCTGTAGTGAAGCTCATTTTTACGTCAGTAGTGATACCATTTGAAGTCTGAACAAGCAGAAATCGGCGACAAAATTAAGCAAAAAAATAATAGTTTCAACTACATCAATGAAAATGTTGAAGTGCTTCAGCTGCTTGGCTACACAGAGATAGTGAGACTGAAGCCTTTTGAGTTGGTTTAGGGTTAATAGTGTTACACTCTAGGTGTGGTGCAATATACCCTTGCAAACAGTTATAACTATTTTTATATAACAAACTGCTGGTTAGCCAATAAGGCTAGATGTAGTGTATGTAATATTATTAAGAATCGTATTATTGAAATTTTTCTTTCGATTAAACTACGAGGTGTGTTCAGAAAGTAACGAGAATTTTAATTTTTTTAACAAAATATTTATTTATTCTTCTACATTGATGTTGTCGCCTTCAAAATGGAGATTATGCACTTGTCCCCAATGGAGATTATGCACTTGTGCCTGCGCTTCTTCCAATCTTCGAAACACTTATCAAAGTCGATCTTTGAGATAGCCTTTAGTTCTTTCAGCGATGCGCTTTTAATGTAATCTACGGCTGTAAAACGACGGCCTTTTAAGGTTCTCTTTATTTTTTGTAAATAGGAAAAAGTCACACGGAGCCATGTCTGGCGAATATGGAGGCTGGGGCATCGTTAAAGTACTGTTTTTGGCCAACAATTCACGACCAAGCAATGAATTGTGAGCTGGTGCATTATCGTGGTGCAAAAGCCATGAATTGTTTTTCCACAGATTCGGGCTTTTTTTTCGAATTGCTTTACGCAAACGGCATTGAACTTGTAAGTAGTATTCCTTATTAGCCGTTTCACCTGGTGGCAGGAATTCATGATGCACTATGCCATTAATATCGAAGAACACAGTGAGTATAACCTTCACGTTTGACCGCACTTGTCGAGCGTTTTTCGGTCCTGGCGAGCCAGAATGCCTACACTGGGATGATTGAGCATTAGTTTCGACGTCATATCCGTAAACCCATGTTTCTTCACCTGTTATAATACGTTTCAGTAATTCTGCATCGTCGGTGACTTCATTTAGTGACTCCTGAGCAACTTCCATTCGCCGCTGTTTTTGTTCAAAATCCAACAATTTTGGAACGAATTTTTCTGTCACGCGTTTCATACACGAAACATTGGAAACAATGTCATAAAAAGATAGAATCGATATGCCAACATCATCTGCATATGCTGTTTGTATATTTTCTGTGTATAGGTACAAAATTAAAGATGTACATATAAATTAAAACAGATTATTAATTCTAAAATAAAGTAAATCCAATATTACATGAATTATGCAATAATAGTACTCCAACAATAGCAGTACAAGCAAACCAATCGGTATAAAAGGATGGTCACAATAGTGACTGAACTATTGTAAAGTTTTATTGCTAGACACAAAAATTACTTCTGTACGTTACGACAGACTTATCGATTTTTCTCGACTCCATGTTCAAGGTCGATACGTTCCCGGGTGCCACTATAAACGTCCGTAAATATATCAGATTATTATTGCATCGAAGCTTTTTTATACAGATTCTATCTGCTTACTATTTGTTAAATATAAACAAATACTGAATTTATGTATAACGTCATATTTGGTAAAACTTAGATTATACAAAAAATAATATTAATATTTGTTTTAACAATAATGATTGTAGAAAACTGATAAATTCGATTTCAAATTGCGATACTTTAAGCGGAAAATCTAAAAGTTTATTATATAAACAAATTTAAAGTTTTTTTTCTGTACATAATTTATATAGATTATATAGATTCTATACATAATTTATATAGATTATATAGATTATATACATAATTTATATAGATTATATACATAATTTATATTGTTTCTGTAAGATTTTAAACTTCCATTTTCTTCTTCTTTTCGTTTCACCCTCTTTGGGGTACGCTGAATCAATCATTTCTTGCGCGCTGTACTTTTCTTTGTTCCCAGTAGCTCTTCATTCTTTCCGATCTTCTTTTCCTCTCCTCTTCCGAAATGACAGGTTTAGGTCTTATTTTGGTTTTATCTTGGAATCTTATTCTTTCGTCCTTGGTACTTACCTTAGCAGTTTGGTCAAGCAGTGAATTTTCTGTAATTTTTAATTCTATTAGGTCTTTTTCAATTTCTTTAAACCAGTTCGGTTTTGTTTTACGATTATGGAAAAAATCAAACACCCGTTTCGTCAATCTATTGGAGTCCATTCTAAGAAGATGGCCGTAAAAATTTATTCTCCTTTTTCTCATATTATCTGACAGTTTTTCAATTTTCTTATAGAGAGCTTCATTTCTTATATATACTACATTATTATCCTGAAATTTTGTTCCTATAATTTTTCTTAAGATTTTCCTTTCCGTTATTTCAAGCTTTTCTATTAACTTCCATTTTATTATATCCTATTTTATTTATTTATTATATTTATTGTTTATTTATTTATTATAAATAGATTTTTATTATTTCCTATTTGTGCTTACTTTGTTGAAATCGTAGTGTGTGACTATTTATCGGCGATACAAGCAAAATGTCCAAATACATTTTTGATACGCCTATTTCTTTTAAATGTACAATGGATTATTCTTTTGTACTGAAATAAACAGTCTTAAAAAATTGACTCTGAACTACTTTTCTTTTTAAAGTATATTCTTCTCCATTATTTTTTAATTGAAAAAAAACTCTTGAATCTTACCAGTTTTGTGATTTGCACTGGAAAATGAATGGGATTTCACACGAGCAGGGAGCATATTTTAAACTACTATATATGATACATTATATATGTATATATTATATTTATAAGGACACATAGATGTCACAGATCACGCATATATATATTCATAAAGCACAAACAGACACACACACACACACACACACACACACACACACACACACACACACAAGGTGAATGTTAATTAAAGTTTGCAATTATTGTTCAATTTTACTAAAATGTTGGTCATCCATCTTGACCATTGGCAAATATGTGACCCTAGAAATCACACTATATAAATATAAAATTTAAAAATTCGTAATATATTTTACTTATTTTTAATAAGATTTTACCCATTGTAGAATACTTTAAAACTTTTAATTTGATGTGAAGATGTAATAGTGTATACATTTCTTATGTACACATATAAGTATAAACATATAAATATAATAATTTATTTATTAATTTTGGTGAATTTATTAGTCCGCGGGACTGATGGACAGAAGTGAAAACTATATGTAATGAGTACAGATTAGTGGTTTATAATTATGTTTGATTATATTATTATTTAAAAAAAAGTAATAATTTTTGGTAACAATAATAATAATTTTAAAAAATATTAAATTTTTGGTAAGAATAATAAGCGAATTTTATTTATTAATTTATGGTAACAATAATAATAAATTAATAAATAACATATATAATAATAATAATAATACTAATAATAATAATAATAGTTAATATAATTTTAATATTATAGTAACTAATATTCATTAGTTGGAGTTATAAACACTTTATTAAACACTGTTAAACATTTCAAATTTGAAAGCAAAAATATTCATTGGTTTTGTTTCCGGATTAAAAACTCAACATTATGATTACGACAGGCCGTTGAAACCAAAAGCCTTTAATAAAACTATAAATTAATAAATAAAGCCATAAATAAATAAGTAAGGCCATAAATCTTATAGAAAAGAATAAAAAAGTATTGTTAGACGAGAACAGAAAGGTAACAACACTTACGTAACTGAAATAGTTTTTGAAATATTGAAATTAATGAAAGTTAAAAGTAAACCGAAATAAAACAAATAAACCCACAGTTGTCGTTTATTCTCTATGTACTACTAAACTACAAAATTAGTTCATTTACAATATTTAAATTATTTGGTATTTCATAGATTTTCATGTGAGACTAAAATTTTAACAAAATCAAGTTAAATGACATTAAAAAACTAAACCTGTTTTTGTCGATAGTTTCTAAACTGAATTGTTACGAAAAAAAATTTAAAAAATATGATGGAATGTATGTAATATATTCGCACCAATTTTTCCAGTTACTTTTGTTTATATTATTCACTTAAATTTTTTTTTGTATTTAAGATAAACGATAAAATATCTTTACTTTTTGTAAATATACACGAGTATAATTTTTATTTTCTCCTTTATATTTTAAAAATATTTTTCGTACAATAGAAAATGCACATTTGATCATTTCAAAACAAGGGCAATCTAAAATCGCCCATGTCGAAAGATCCTATCGGCTGTAACACCTTGGTTACACGAGGTTTCACACGTATGACGTCAGCAAAATGAAGGTTAGTTGATCTTGCATAGTGTACAAGGATATCGGATATTACTTGTAATGTTAACATTAAGATAGATTACAGCTTACATCTTGACAAAGAGGAAAATATAATTACTGTATCACAGTTAAATTACAAGCTTTATTTTTGTTTTGTTTTTAAAAGAGACAAACTTAAATATTTTTTAATATTTTTTTCCAAACCACATATTTTAGAATTACTTGAAAAAAAAATATGTTAGCAATGCTAAAAATCACGAGTAATGTTTTGTATACCATAACTTAAATTAAAATTATAATTAATTAATAAAAATAAAATATTTATGTTTACAATTTAATTAATTAATTAAGTTTATATTTTATTATTTTTATTTACTAGAGTCTTAAGCTTTTTTTAAATATAAAACTTTGTAATACCATATAATGTAATACTAGTACTTAAAATACAATATTAAGTTCACCTTTAACTTACTATATGAGATTATTTAACTTTTATTTTACATTATTAATAAACGATTTGCAAAACTTAACTTTTAGAATAAATACTATAATAATCCCTGCACGCATTTCTCTCGCTGACTTGAAAACAGTCAGCTGACTTGATGGCAATACAGTCTTGTTCCATCGTGATAAAAACATATCGATTTAAACTGTATAACAGAGAGTGCTTGATTGAGAAGAAAACAGCTCTCCATGCAACTGAGAAAAATGGAGCAATCGCGGGGCTGACAGACAGAAGTGAAAACTACATGTAATGAGTACAGATTAGTGGTTTATAATTATGTTTGATTATATTATTATTTTAAATTTATTGTTAATTTTATTAAGACATATACTTAAATAATTGTAGGCCTATAGTGAATTGAAAAATATTAACACAGAAATTAAATTAATTTTATTAATTTTTAGTCAATAATAATAAGTGAATTTTATTTATTAATTTTTGGTAACAATAATAAGCGAATTTTATTTATTAATTTTTGGTAACAATAATAAGCGAATTTTATTTATTAATTTTTGGTAACAATAATAAGCGAATTTTATTTATTAATTTTTGGTAACAATATAAAGTGAATTTTATTAAAATTTTTGGTAACAATAAAAAGTAAATTTTATTTATTAATTTTTGGTAAAAATAATAAGCGAATTTTATTTATTAATTTTTGGTAACAATAATAAGCGAATTTTATTTATTAATTTTTGGGGACAATAATAAGCGAATTTTATTTATTAAGATTTGGTAACAATAATAAGCGAATTTTATTTATTAATTTTTGGTAATAATAATAAGCGAATTTTATTTATTAATTTTTGGGGACAATAATAAGCGAATTTTATTTATTAATTTTTGGTAACAATAATAAGCGAATTTTATTTATTAATTTTTGGGGACAATAATAAGCGAATTTTATTTATTAAGATTTGGTAACAATAATAAGCGAATTTTATTTATTAATTTTTGGTAATAATAATAAGCGAATTTTATTTATTAATTTTTGGGGACAATAATAAGCGAATTTTATTTATTAATTTTTGGTAACAATAATAAGCGAATTTTATTTATTAAGTTTTGGTAACAATAATAAGTGAATTTTATTTATTAATTTTTGGTAACAATAATAAGTGAATTTTATTTATTAATTTTTGGTAACAATAATAAGCGAATTTTATTTATTAATTTTTGGTAACAATAATAAGCGAATTTTATTTATTAAGTTTTGGTAACAATAATAAGTGAATTTTATTTATTAATTTTTGGTAACAATAATAAGTGAATTTTATTTATTAATTTTTGGTAATAATAATAAGTGAATTTTATTTATTAATTTTTGGGGACAATAATAAGCGAATTTTATTTATTAATTTTTGGTAACAATAATAAGCGAATTTTATTTATTAAGTTTTGGTAACAATAATAAGTGAATTTTATTTATTAATTTTTGGTAACAATAATAAGTGAATTTTATTTATTAATTTTTGGTAACAATAATAAGTGAATTTTATTAAAATTTTTGGTAACAATAAAAAGTAAATTTTATTTATTAATTTTTGGTAAAAATAATAAGTGAATTTTATTTATTAATTTTTGGTAACAATAATAAGTGAATTTTATTTATTAATTTTTGGTAACAATAATAAGTGAATTTTATTAAAATTTTTGGTAACAATAAAAAGTAAATTTTATTTATTAATTTTTGGTAAAAATAATAAGCGAATTTTATTTATTAATTTTTGGTAACAATAATAAGCGAATTTTATTTATTAATTTTTGGGGACAATAATAAGCGAATTTTATTTATTAATTTTTGGTAACAATAATAAGCGAATTTTATTTATTAATTTTTGGTAACAATAATAAGTGAATTTTATTTATTAATTTTTGGTAACAATAATAAGTGAATTTTATTTATTAATTTTTGGTAACAATAATAAGCGAATTTTATTTATTAATTTTTGGTAACAATAATAAGCGAATTTTATTTATTAATTTTTGGTAATAATAATAAGCGAATTTTATTTATTAATTTTTGGTAACAATAATAAGCGAATTTTATTTATTAATTTTTGGTAACAATAATAAGCGAATTTTATTTATTAATTTTTGGTAACAATAATAAGCGAATTTTATTTATTAATTTTTGGTAACAATAATAAGTGAATTTTATTTATTAATTTTTGGTAACAATAATAAGCGAATTTTATTTATTAATTTTTGGTAATAATAATAAGCGAATTTTATTTATTAATTTTTGGGGACAATAATAAGCGAATTTTATTTATTAATTTTTGGTAACAATAATAAGCGAATTTTATTTATTAAGTTTTGGTAACAATAATAAGTGAATTTTATTTATTAATTTTTGGTAACAATAATAAGTGAATTTTATTTATTAATTTTTGGTAACAATAATAAGCGAATTTTATTTATTAATTTTTGGTAACAATAATAAGCGAATTTTATTTATTAATTTTTGGTAACAATAATAAGCGAATTTTATTTATTAATTTTTGGTAACAATAATAAGCGAATTTTATTTATTAATTTTTGGTAACAATAATAATCGAATTTTATTTATTAATTTTTGGTAATAATAATAAGCGAATTTTATTTATTAATTTTTGGTAACAATAATAAGCGAATTTTATTTATTAATTTTTGGGGACAATAATAAGCGAATTTTATTTATTAAGATTTGGTAACAATAATAAGCGAATTTTATTTATTAATTTTTGGGGACAATAATAAGCTAATTTTATTTATTAAGTTTTGGTAACAATAATAAGCGAATTTTATTTATTAATTGTTGGTAACAATAATAAGTAAATTTTATTTATTAATTTTTGGTAATAATAGTAAGCGAATTTTATTTATTAATTTTTGGTAACAATAATAAGTGAATTTTATTTATTAATATTGGTTACAATAAGATAATATTTACATGTCAATAATGATTTGAATTAAATTCAATAATGTTACATTTTATGCTATTTGTGAAATGTTTATAGCCTATTATTTGTATAATCATCATGTTATGAAATGTAACAATTGGTTTGTGATAACTGAGTAAGAAATAAATATTCTCGAATAAAATTTACCTTCTAAATACTGCGTCTATTGTTGTAGTAATTATATTTTTATCGTTTGACATTCATTAGAATCCATTTTTTTGATAAAATTTTCATTCATGCCTTACTCTATACCGCTGGTTACGTAATCTTCTTAATTCTTCAATATGTTCCTTTTTAGCCAATACTTCTTCACTATTTTTGTCGTTATTTTCTTCATTATTGTTGTCATTCTCTTCGTGTTTTCCTTTTTTTGGATATTTTATAAATCAATTTTTCATCATGGTGTTCATCGCCAGTAGCTCTTTAGCGGCTGTTTACTGAACTACGAAATCTATCTTCATTTCCCTCCATATCTGATACTAATACAATATTTTTTTAATTATTATAAAGCTATGTCGTAATATGGGTACTATAAAATTCTTATTATATTCTTCTTTTCTGCTAGGATTATTGTCCCTGTGTTGAGTATAATGATCTGCCTTCCCTAGCTTCGTCAATTCTACTTCGTTGACGCGTTTCGGAAAACCTCCATCTTCAAAAACTATATCTATACTCTGTAGAGTACTCTATAGAGTATAGATATAGTTTTTTAAGATGGAGGTTCTCGAAAACGCGTCAACGAAAGTAGAATTGACGAAGCTAGGGAAGGCAGATTATTATACTGAACATAGTGACAATAATCCTAGCAGAAAAGAAGAAGAATATAAAAAGAACTACTTTCTATTTGATTCGTTGGTGGGAAAATATGGCTTTAATTTGTAAAAAGTGTTTTAATACTGATATTTAATGCAACAAAGATTTTTAAACTTTTTTGGATGACAACATAATATTTTAAGCTTTTATTTAAATTTCTACGACTCTGGGTCTTTCCTTAAACTGGATATAGCCGCCTCGGTGGCCTAGTGGATAGCGCACTAGGCTTTCACCCCGAGGACCCGGGTTCGATTCCCGGTGAGGGCTTGGCATTTTCATACGCTATAAATCATCCCATCGTCTGCATTAGCCCAAGTGTGCACAATAGTCGTAAGTTAAACACAAAAAAATAAAATAAATAAATAAATAAACTGGTTATTAATTTGCCAGCAGTGGTGTACGAACAGAGGTATAAAACTAAATAGAATTAAATATTTTGATACTATTAGGCCTACAACTACCGTAGATGTATAGCACGGACTAAGAACAAGCACAGAAATACAAAACCCTTTATTGTATTTGGTTTTGATATCATAGAATAGAACAAATTTCAGGATACTAAAATGCATTCGATATGAATATGTTTTGTTACAACGTTCAGGTTTTATATTTAGAAATTCTTTTTATATTCTGCTTCTTTATTACTATAACCTATTGTAATATTTCACGTGCGCAATTCTACATGAATTAAACGTATAAAAGGAAGTTTATATTACGTATTAATTTGTTAAATTTAAAAGTACGCTGAGTATAAAATAAAATGTTTCAATCTGTTGAATTTAGAATGTACAATTGGCTGTTGAAACAACATTTTAGCAGCGTCACAAACAAAAATCTGTTTGTTTGTTGTTTGTTTGTTTGTTTGTTTGTTTCTTATGGCAACTTATTCGGACCTTGGTCCATCAGTTCTCTGGCATCCCAATATAGCTTACATATGTTCTTTGACTTTCTTTGGTCAGGGTCAAGTTCACTACACACTATCAAGTGCTCCTTATTCATCACAGAGTCTACTTTGCGGCACAAAGTGCACATGTCCGAGGTTAGTATCTTTATCTTATGTAAATGTGCTGCCATGCAGTCATGCCCTGTATTCAGGCGGAACATGGCGACTGCTTCCCTTCTCCGTCTGCATCGATTCTCATCCCAGGTCCTGTCAACATCATGCCACATTTTACCCTCAGAGACCGTTTTCGCCTTTTGGTAGAACTCGTTAGTTATTTTTTCTTAATCATGGTTTTGGCCATCGAGGTATTCACTGTAGTGTTCTTATGTTGAAGTAGTGTGTTTTTTTGCCAGTTCATCCGCTATTTCATTTCCCAGTACTCCGACATGGGATGGGATCCATTGGAAGCAAATACGTTTTCCCAGGCCTTGTAGGTATTTTATCATTTTCTGTGCTTCGTTTATAGATTCGTCATTTGTTCTTTTGTTAGAGCATAAACTTTGTATGGCTGCTCATGAGTCCACCATGAACGCAACGTTGTGGTAGGCATTTGTTCTGTACAGAAGTTGCTGTAAAGCAAATTCTATTGCCTTGATTTCTCCATCAAAACTGCCTTTGTTCTTTCCAACTGAGGCATAGTGTGCGAAGAGTGATGAGTATATTCCAGCCCCTGCCTCAGCTCTGTTACTCATAAATGATCCATCTGTATATATATGGAGCCATTCATCTGTTGGGTACCTCTCCTCAATTGTTGCCAGTGTTATTTGTTTCATTGCCGCTGGCGAGTATTCATTCTTTTTAAAATCTTCAATTAGATGCAAGTGTGTTTCCAGCTGCAAATAATCCAGAGGGTTTCTAGGTCCGCAAAGCGGTTCGATCCTCTCCGTCACACCACAACGATTGAGTATATCGCCTGTCGCAGTCAGTGGGTCCTTTTGAGTTTTTAAGGTTTGCTTCTGTATGTTGTTTTTTGCCCAATATGTCCCTGGTAAAGCTTGTAGGCCGATGTGTGCACAACTTGCTTGTTGTTCTATTTCAGCAATGATTGGTAGGTTTTGTGTATACAGCTGTAGGGCCATTACAGGAGTTGTCTTAACCGCTCCACACACTAATCTCAATGCATTATTCTGAGTTTCTTCTAGTTTTTGTAGCTGGGACTTGGAAGCTGTCACAATGACTTCACTACCATATTTCAGGATTGGCTTTATATAGGCTTTATAGGTGTTATTGAGCGTGTCCTGTGTACTTCCCCATCCGACTCCTGCAAGGCGCTTGAGTATTGCCAATCTCTTGTTTGCTTTTGCTGCTGTATTAGTCATATGATGTTTCCATGTCAACTTGTTGTCCATATGCACCCCAGGTATTTAGTATCATTGCTTTTAGGAGAGGTGTTTTATCAATATTAAGTTCAAATGTGTAGTTAGTATGACGTAGAGAGAAAAATTGATACACAGTCTTGTCAGTGTTTATGACCATGTTATTCTCCCTAGCCCAACCTTCCAGTACCTTTAATGCTTCGTTCACTTTAACTTCCAGCAAGGATTGTTGTTTCTTGTCATTTTTTGCTTTCGCCCAGATAACTACATCATCAGCAAACATACTAATGCTTGTACCTTGTATACACTTCACCCTTTTTGGTAAGTCATTAATGTAGGCATTGAACAAAGTTGTACTGTAACTGCTCCCTGTGGTAGTCCCACCTTTGTTTGTTTGTAGTTAGAGTCTTGGTTCTCATATCGCACCTTTGTCCATCTTTGTGACAAGAATCTGGTCAGCCAATTCAGCATGTTGTCCCCTACACCTAACTGATGTAGTTTGCGAATGAGTGTGGGTCTGATTACAGTATCGTATGCACCTTCAAAATCTATAAAAACAGCAAGGACACTTTCTTTTCTGTTGAAAGCCTCCTTTATATCTTGACAGAGCCTCGTGGTCTGATAGGCCGTAGAACGATTCTGTCTGAATCCGGCTTGTTCCTCTTCTAGAAGATTTTGTTTTTCAAGGTACCAATTGAGCCTGGACGCGATCATCCTTTCCTGGATCTTGACCAAAACCGATGTAAGTGCTATTGGGCGGAAAGAGCTCATTATGTCCTTTGGTTTGCCTGTCTTTAAAACTGGGACTATGATTGCTTTAGTCCAATCTGCCGGAAGGCTGCCCTTGGTGTTCCACAACTTATTATAGATGTTAAGCAGGTATTTTTGGGCTTTAGGTCCTAAGTTTTTTATGAATTCTGGGAAGATTCTGTCAGGACCGGGTTGTTTTTTTGTTTTTGTGTGCTTTATAGGTTCCTTCACTTCGTTTGCAGAAAACTCTTCAGAAAAGACTAAATCCGCAGAATCACAAGCAGGAGGCGAACGTGTCTGTCTTGGGGGGTTGTTTTTTGGCTTCTTAACTGATGACCCTTGCTTAGCTGAGAAATACTTATTGAAGTGTTCAGCTATCAATTTACTATCGGTGACCTCCTTATTGCCCACCTTTATAGGTTTTGCCTGTTTCTTTGGGTATTTATTATTAAGTGAGTTGATCAGTCTGTGTGCTTTAACACTGTCAGTCCTATAATTTACACCATGGAGAAATTTATTCCAGGAATCTCTTTTGGCCGTGTTCACTGCCTTCTTCATTGCCGCTGATGCCTTCCTCCAGTTGATGATGTCTTCCGGGAGTCTAGTTTGTTCTGCCCTTCTCCTTGCCCCATCTCTGGTTGATTTCAGGGTGTCGAGTTCTTGATTCCAGTAAGATTTGTAATTTTTTTGTCTTCCTCTAGGGATGTTCATTTTGGCACTACTTTCGATTATGGAATTGAGTTGTTTCAACATTCTGTCCGGAGTTTCTTCCGTATTAATTTCATCCACCGACATTTCTATCTGATTTTTAAAAGCTTTCCACTTGGCTTTCTTGAAATTCCATGTTATCCTTTGTTCTGGTGGGTGGGATTTACCTGCCAACTCAAGGCTGATCACTGTTACTCGGTGTCCACTTCCGGGATCTTCGATTACCCTTCTCTTGCAGGCATCAAACAGATCAGCAGACACCATGGCTAGATCCGGATTTGTTGTTGTGCCCGAATAATGCATGAAAGTTCCGGGGTCATTTCTGTTATATAAGAGCTGGATGGGATTGCTGTTTATAAAGTCCTCCACCATCTTCCCCTCACAGTTGTAATAATTATAGCCCCAAGTTGGTGATGCCGCGTTGAAATCTCCCATGATCACTGTGGGCCCCGTCACATCCAACGAATCAAGATTCAGGTTTCTATTCTTTGGTGGGCTGTAGATACCATATATTTTGATTTTTCTTCCATCAATCCAAACGACGAGCTCCGCGATCTCCGCCTTGTCAAAATCGTCCATCTCCTTTACAATTCTAAATCTACAGGTTATGTCGCTTCTCGCTGCAATGATCAGTCCGCTAGCAATTTGTCTGTGCTTAAATATAGAATATATAGAAAAATCCTTAATGTTATAATATTGAACATTTTCAGCTGTCACATTAGCTTCGTTAACTATTAAAATATCTATACCTCTTTGGTTTATAATCTCCTTAATCTCACTCATTTTGCTTCTTGATAGTCCCCCAGCATTCCACTGGAGTATATTCAGTCTCATTTTCTACTTGGGATGGCAGAAATGCCAGCACTGTTACTCATTTAGCACTACCCAGGTGGCACGTGTAACTTAAAGTGTGTTACGGACGCGAGTAACTTTGCCACCCAACAAAAATCTTGCTTTACGTTACAGATTTTGATTGAGTCAGATTTTTCCCCATGTTACCGTGTAATTATATACAAACAATTCTGACACAAAGCACCTTAAGACGTTTTTCGCCCAAGAAATAGAATTTGAACTTGAAAGTGTGTGGGCTATAATTTTAGTAATATATAAAATAGAAAATATATAGTTCGAATGTCCAAAATGTTTAACAGCGATCGATATTTAAACCATATATTCAGATTATATACGCTTGAATAAATAAATAAATTCACTGAGCTGGTTTCAAATAAATTCACAAAACTGACGTAACTTTTATTTTGTATCTCTGTGGTGTCCGAGTATAGAAACACAAGAGTAATGGTTTATAAATGGTGTACCTAACTTTTGATGGAATATTATCTATCGGAAATTAAATTTTCTACGAATACATTATAACATTTGTTTTCCCCTATCTCTTACCGTTTTCATGTAAAATATCCGAAATACACCGTAGCAAAATGAGGGTAACTAGTGATATATAAAAAGGTGATTTTACAAGTTTTAATTTCGATAAAACGTCACCAAAAATATAGTTTGTGTTTAAGAATGTATTGAAACGTGGAACAATACAGTTTCAACAATCGTAAAAGCCATACGTAGGAATACATCGAAATAATTTTGCATGACAGACACGCACTTCGGCTTACTTGGACCGAATTGACAAACGCAAATACAACACGTTCGATATATCGATATAGAAGCAATACATTCTGCTTTGTTGCATAACATTCCGTATAGCAAACAGAAATGTTGCTTTTTTATTAACGTACAACAATTAAAAAAAGTATCTTTTTAAACTATGTAGCTTTAATCTAGGAAAAGTTTTTGTTAAATCTTAAAATTAAATAAACTTTAAAAAAAAACATTATAATCTGCTTACATCGGATCGGAAGTGTTTTACATAAATATTTATTTTTATTAAGATAAATTATGGTTCTATTAATTTACTTTCACAATGAAAAATGATTAATATCAAACAGAAGTCGCCGCAAAATAAAATAATTTTAGAGATTTTTGTTTGAGAAGAAATATTTGTATAGTTTATATTTAATGTCTATACTTTATGGCAGTTAACTTACTGAGGATATATTATCATCATTAACGGATGTCTGGTGTAATCACAAACCTCAGACTTTGAGGTGCCACTTCGGATACGCCGGCCTTATGAAAATAATAGTTTAATTACATTTTTATCTAAGGATAATTTCAACGATATCTAATATATGTACTATTTAATTTAAAATTAGGGCTTACAGTAAAACGCAGAAGTAATTGCGACATGCAGCTGTCTGGCTGACATGATGGAAGCGAATTTTTAAAAAGTAACAAATGCATCACATAAAAATAACGTTTTAATTTTACCTTAAGTTTTACCATCATAATCACCGTTAAAAATTGCACAATATACGTGTTAAAAAAGTAAATTGAAGGTACAAAAATGAACCATGTACACCATAAAATATGCTTTTTTTATTTTCAACCGAATAAAATTATTACTAGACCTTACAACCAAACGTAAGTTAGCAAGTTTCTAAATTTGAGAAAAAATATCTCTAAATATCTTTAAAAGATATCTCTAAATTTCTCTAATTATCGATGAGTTTCTCTAATTAAGTTTTTCATATTATATGATAATATTTTTTGCCAGCTTTATGAACATTTTTGTTGGCCATATAAAACATTAAAATAAAATTTATGTGAAATAGTTTAAATTAGGAATCTTAGGCCCCAAATTCCGTAACAACCAATTACTCCACATCAGTAATGAAACTCTTTACCAACAAATTGAAACACTATCAGACACAATGAGAAAAAGGAGAATTGATTTTTATGGGCACATCCTCCGAATGGACAAAAATAGACTAACCAAAAAGATATTTGACTACTTTCGCAGTAGAAGAGCCAAACCACTTTGGTTTAGAGAAACGGAGAAAGACATGACAGAACTGCAGATCACTGACACTATGCTTATGGACAGAACAGCCAATACACAAACCAAGGACAAGAAGCAACGGTTCCAAGGCGAAGTCAAATCCAAGCGAACGATCCAAATCTCTGACGAAGAAAGAAGAGGAAGATCACAGCGTATGAGGCAATCCTGGGCTACGAATAAGGCACAGAACATTAAGAAGTGATTGATTTAGTGTACCCCAAATTTGGGTGAAACGAATAGAGAGAGAGAGTTTAAATTAGGTTCTTACAAAATGTCCACTCATTTCTATCGCACAGGTGTCAAAGTAAAGTAAGAGGATGACAGGAGTTAAACTGATATGTTAGGTGTCGCCATGACACTTTGTATTTCTGACAAACAGCCTCCTCAGGGAACGATGATTACACTTGACAGCCTGACGTATTACTTTGTTATCGTTTCCGTGAAATCAAAATTGAAAACTCGAACAGAAGGTTTTTCATAAAATTACCGTTAAACGGCAATTTGAAATTGATCTGGATGTTTCGCGTTTTATAAAGTAACTTTCAAAAATGAATTTTCAAATAAAATAATCATAGTCAGCAGCTGTTTGGCCGACATAAAGGAACTAATTTAAATAACATCACTTACGTTGACATTTTAAAATTCGAACATATTTAAAGCCAATTTTATTTTACGAAAATCAACCCTTTCTGCTGACAAGTTCTTTTTTGTATTTTTAAGTGAAATTTTTAAATTAAACTTATAACATATATAGATTGTAATTTTCATTTTTCAAAAAGTATAAGTTAAAAACAATATGAATGTGTAACTTTGTGTATGCCGCTGTTTTGGAACGTTTAAACAGATTTTGCAGAGTAATGCATTACTGTCAGAGTTTAAGTTCTTAGACAAATCTAAAATGCTTATTTATATTTATATGTGGTAACGGTTCTGAATGTTACCATAATGGTCACTTAAAAGGCTTATGATTTAATGAAAATACGTTGGAGTATTTTAACATATATGTATAATATGATTAAGTATATAAAATATTCATTAATTAAAGGAATAATGGGTTATAAAACTAGAAACTTGGTATTTAAAACTACAATATATATATATATATATATATATATATATATATATATATATATATATATGTATATATATATATATATATATATATATATATATATATATATATATATATATATGTATATGTATATATATAAGAAATAGTTTGTAATCTATTGTGATCTTGTATAGCTTCAAATAAATAGATTACCTCATAAAACGTAATTTAAGGGGATACATTCTTAAAACAAATAGAGTAGTATTTCGTTTTTATATTCCAAGCATAAAAATTATAGTGTGTTCCAACAACGTAAATAAAAATACAAACATTGAAAAATGGGTTTCCAAAAATTGGTTTAATGATTATAATCAAGAATTGCCAAAATGCGTGATCATAGAAGATATATAAAGATTTATATAATTAGGATTATGACCTATTCTCCCGTCAGTGATCTATCTACTCACCTCGTAAAGGCTACCGCGGTTTCGAGATTTCATCTTCAGGCCGTTATACAAAATGTTAAATCCCTCTGTCGAGGTCATCACAAAGTCAAACTAAACATTAAAAACATACATCACAAACACTGAACACAATAACACGATTAAAAGTCATACGATGAAATTTGTTTTGGCCAATCCTAAATACTTAAATATGTGGTCCAGTGGCTGTTTTGTAGTAATAAAGATTTGTAATTTAAAGTTAATTTATGGGATTTAAAATACAAAAGTAACAGTTCAAAACTCTCTCTATAATTCGGTCTACAACGTTCTACGCCGTCTTCCGATCACCAACCTCCACCGATCGCGGTCCCACCACAGGTCTTCTGGTAGATCCCTTTTTTTTATTTCCTTTTCGACTCCCTCTCTCCAGCTCAGTCTCGGCCTTCCTCGTTTTCTTCTTCCAGGTGTTCGCCATTGCATGATTTTTTTGGGAATTAGCTCATTCGGCATTCTTTGTACATGCCCGTACCAAACCAGTTGTTTTGTTCTTATATCTTCTACAATTGTATGCCTTACGTCCATTATCCTCCGTATACTTTCATTTCTCACTCTCTCTTTTCTTGATCTTCCTGCCGCTCTTCTCCAAAAGTCCATCTCAGTAGCCAACAGCATTCTTTCTGTTCTGCTCTTAATTGGTCATACCTCCCTACCATATGTTATAATGCTTTTTACGATTGTGTCATAAATTCTTTTTTTATTCTCTTTTGAAATGTTTTGATCCCACAACACCCCGTTCAGCATAGATACAGCTCTCCTTCCAATTACTATTCGTTCTTTAATTCCTTCACCTAATGTACCATCTTGTGACATTTTAAGTCCTAAGTACGTATAATTTTGAGAATGCTGTATCCTCCGTCCATTTTCTAAAATTATGTCGTGTTGCTGTCAGTTCAAAACTTGAGTTTTTAATATTAAAATGTATCTACATTTTGAAAAAAAATCGATGAATAAGTTTGCAGAAAATAAGAACTTTTTATTTTTTTATAAGTGTCAAAACGCGAGTAAGTCTGCGCAATGAGTAAGTCTGCTACTTGTATTGAAGTAACCGAAATGTAATGTTCAATTCATTCTTAATTTTAAATATGTGCGACACAATTCAATTGTACATGTTACTTAATATATATAAAAAGTAACACACACACACACACACACACACACATATATATATATATATATATATATATATATATATATATATATATCGCTCGTGCACTGAACAAATATTCAACCTGAAAACAATATTGCAAGTAAAAGCTAAAAGGAATGTTCCAGCGATCTGTACGTTCGTAGATTTCAAAAAATCCTACGATTCCATTGATCGAAAATCTTTGTTTAATATCCTGGAAGGAAACCAGTTCGACTTGGAAGACCTAAGGACAAAACAGAAATCGCGTGCCTAGCTTTTGCAGATAACCTGGCCATACTCACAGATAATGAAACAACAGCGATTAAACAGATAGAAGTCCTAAAGGAATGTGCAGAGAGGGTCGGTCTACAGATCTCGTTTATAAAAACCGAATTATTCTGTACAAAATTAAATATTCAAGAACTAAACACAAAATATGGTAAGATAAACAGAGTCAAGCACTTCAAATATCTGGGAGAAATTCTTGAAACTACGGGTGCCGAGAAGGCTGCGCAAAAGGTTCGGCTACTGAGAATGAAGAGGGCTCTTGGTATAACGCGTGATATCTACAATAAAAGATGTATGTCGACGCAAACAAAAATCAGACACTACAACACAGTCATAAAACCGGAGGTATTATATGCAAGCGAGACGCTAGCAATCCACACAAAAGCTACCATGGAGGGTATTTTGAAGGAAGAACGCAAAATCTTGAGGAAGATCCTTGGCCCGAGATTAACAGAAGATAGTTACAGGTTGCACTCTCGGAAGACCACAGAGAAGATATCGAACCTGGCAGCAGACATCAGAAGATGGAAGCTTCGGTTCTATGGACAAATCAGTAGACTTCCAATAACGAGACTTACCAACAGAATCCTTAAGTATACACAAGGAGTCAAATCAACAACGTCGTGGATCGCACAAGTCAGAATAGACCTAAATGGCGCAGAAATAGACTCAACAGACGTCGAAGACAGGCACGCATACAGGAGAAAGATGCTCGGTTGGAAGCTCCCAGAGAATCAAATCCCAAAGAGAGCATGGGTAAAATGGAGCGGAAGAGGATCCATGGGGACAGGATGAGGGAGGTGTGGAGGATTAGAAGGAACAAGACATGAGTCGGAGTGCTTTGCGTGATCCAATAGGGTCTATACGCAGATGATAATAATAATAATAATAATACATATATAATTTATAAATGTATTTGTCAGCGATGTGTTAATACGTTTACGTAGTATGAAAAATGAACTCAAAATATAAAGTAAAATATTCACAAAACACGGACTTTTTTATAAAATTCCCACTTTTATAAATTACGTTACCATATCACGTTAACGTTTACCCAACCATCATAACGTATAAATATGTTTTAATTGATGACGTAGCATCGGGTTCAAAGCTGTGTTTACTGGCATAGAAAATTGTTTGTTAACATTATAGATAGTTGAAGGTTACTAAAATTTACTTATTTTCCGAGGTGCGAAACTATTTTTTAATATTCAAAAACTAATTTTTATCTATGAAACCATAATTTTAAATATCATTTTTTAAACAAATTTTAAAATCTTACAAATAGTGTTAAAACTATTTGAAGGATCTTTGTAAGTAAACCAGCATATATCTTACTGATCATATAGGTCTAAGCTATTAATGTTTTGCAAATATTTTTATTAAAAATTTTATTATCTTACCTAAAATTTTGAGTATATATTAACAGTCTAAAACATAATATGTTCAGTATTTTCCTTTTGGAAAGATATATAATCAACAAATCAAAAACTAACGAAAATGTATGACACAGGCCCAACGATCATCGTTTGAAGGAAAAAGTCAAACTTAATTCAAATCTAAAGTAAGGGTAATAATTTTTAACTCATCACAATACATACTACAAGCTTGCAATAATTTGATAATATATTTGTTTATACGGGCTTGATTCCTTTCGTAACAGGATAAAAATATAAATTCGCGATGGCACAAACATGAAACAAATGTCACGCTTGGGTGTAGCGAATACAAATCCAGCTGTTGAGTAACTTTATTTACATTTAGTATTTATACCAACACGTTTAAGTTATGTGTACAAATAGATTAGGTAATAAATATTTAAATTATAATTTACGCCATTATACTTCAGAAGCTGGCAGATTATACGTTTATATTTAAGTATTTTTGCGCATTGTATATAAACAAGTTAATTAATAAACGTTTAAATTATTAATGAACTTGCCCAGCACAGTCATCACAATTAATAAAGTATTAACAGTTGGATATATTGTACAAGATTCAAAAAGACTTTACACTCGCTTGTATATAATGTGAGTAAGTGTGTTTAGCAGTAAGATCAGTAACACAACTGTATTATATCAACCAGTCACATCCCCCATTGAAACATTTTTCTCTTATCAATATCAGCTAAATTTTAGCTATTTGTAATGAAGCCCTAATACTAAGCATTTACAGAGCTAAAGTGTAATTATTAAAATGTTTACCATAGACGCAAATCGCAGTTACATAACTTAGCAATCGGTGGACAATTGCCACGAGGTAAAGGCAGCCATACATTTCCATAACGGTTTGTAAGTGACAGCCAGCATGTGCATCGTGAATGCAATAGAACTTCTCTTCTTAATCCAAGATTAATTGATTACTTGAAACTGCCCCTTATTTTTTCGCTCATGTGTGTGTGTGTGTGTGTGTGTGTGTGTGTGTGTGTGTGTGTGTGTGTGTGTGTGTGTGTGTGTGTGTGTGTGTGTGTCTGTGTCTGTGTGTGTGTGTGTGTGTGTGTGTGTGTATGTATGTATGTATGTATGTGTGTGTGTGTGTGTGTGTGTGTGTGTGTGTGTGTGTGTGTGTGTGTGTGTGTGTGTGTGTGTGTGTGTGTGTGTGTGTGTATGTATGTGTATGTGTGTCTGTGTGTGTATGTGTATGTGTGCGTGTTTGTGTGTGTGTGTATGATGGTGTGTTTGTGTATGTGTCTGTGCGTGCGTGTGTGTGTGTGTCTGTGTGTGTGTATGTGTGTGTGTGCGTGCGTGTGCGTGTGTGTGTGTATTGTTGTATGTGTGTGTGTGTGTGTGTGTGTGTGTGTGTGTGTGTGTGTGTGTGTGTGTGTGTGGGTGCCTGTGTTTCTATATGTGTCTGTGTGTGTGTGTGTGTGTGTGTGTGTGTGTGTATGTGTCTGACTTTGTGTGTGTGTGTGTGTGTGTGTGTGTGTGTGTGTGTGTGTGTGTGTGTGTGTGTGTGTGTGTGTGTGTGTGTGTGTGTGTGTGTGTGTGTGTGTGTGTGTGTGTGTGTGTGTGTGTGTGTGTGTGTGTGTGTGTCTGTGTGTGTGTGTGTGTGTGTGTGTGTGTGTGTGTGTGTGTGTGTGTGTGTGTGTGTGTGTGTGTGTGTGTGTGTGTGTGTGTGTGTGTGTGTGTGTGTGTGTGTGTGTGTGTTCAGTACGTTCTGCTCCGTTTAATGCACGCGCAAAGTTTTCTAATGCCCCTAAACGCACTTGCATGTTTTTCATTCTAATTGTTTTTTGAATTTAAGGAGAAAAAACGGAACGACAGAAAATTCATTGTTGTTAAAAACAATCCTCAAAACAAATTGACAACGAATGCAATAAAGTAACAATACGTCCTTTCATTTTTGCAGGTTCTTATAATGGCTGCAATTTCAAAAGTTATTATTGAATTTCTGGGTACTATAATGTTTTGAGAATGGGTGCAGTCTTAAACCGTCTACTAATATTAATAACCAGTAATATTAAAAAAGGTAAGGAAAGGAGGCAGAATGTACAATAATGGCAATTAAAGAAGCAATTTATGTTGTTATTTTAATAAATAACACATAATTATTCCATGAATGAACATTTACCGACGGATATTGTATAAAATACTTGTTTTTGAGCTGTAAAATACACACACATCGAAATAAATAATCGTTTCCAATCATTTTTTTCACTTGTAGAAAGTATTTAATTTTAGTTAAAGAATTTTTCTTTTTATAATAAAGCTTTATTTAAAAAACAGTTTTCCAGTTCAGTTAATGCATCAAGCTGTTGTTTATTTGTACCGTATGAGGATAGTACAGTTTCTATCGTCGATGTATTTATTTTTCGTCGTGAGCCTACGGTTTGGTTTGATGTTCAGTGGATCCGACAACAATAAATTGTAGCTTTTAAAGTTTTATTAAAGTTTGAGTGTTTGTTCTACACTCGCTAGTTGATTTCACTGAGCGGCTGTATTATTGGCCCAAATGTAGGCAACAGTCAGACATTTTGGTGTAGTAGGAGCGACGAACAATTGTATGTTTCAATGTAAAAGTAAAATTACTAATGGAAGTAGAATTATACAAAAATAATTATTTTAATTGAAAACATATTTTGTTTTGATAAAAAAAAATTTCTGAAAGAATTTTGTTGGCTTTAAGCGCAATATACATGTTAGTAACATTCAAAAATTTAACATTTTTTAAATTACACAATTTTATTTTAATTAACCATTTATATATTTATTGGCTATTGGGAATTGGATTAAGCGTATACATTTCTCTATAAGTAAAACTACTAATATTGGAGCTATATACCTCGTAGCTTGTCCCTTCACAGAAAGAAACAAAACATGTCTTACAAACAAGTATTATGCAATACTTACAAAAACGTGATCTGATTGTTGTTAATTTAATTATAAAAACACTTTAATTAAAAATAAAACATGTTTAATTATAAGTGAATTATTTTAAAAATGATGAAAAACATTGAACATTTTCTTTGTATGTTTAAGTGGTTATTTTTAAATTTATAGTTCTTCAAAATTAACGATTCATAATTATTTATGCTTAGTATTTGGCGTATAAGGTTTTATATTCCGTAGTTACGGAGTAGGACATTATTGCTACATGGACGTTACTGCTATATAAAGCTAGGAAATATAAACTGAGAAGGCATTTTATCAAATTTTTGCT
>CM040188.1:64217688-64325188 GCA_022606455.1 Callitettix versicolor | reverse complement strand
ATGATTTATAGCGTATGAAAATGCCAAGCCCTCGCCGGGAATCGGACCCGGGTCCTCGGGGTGAAAGCCTAGTACGCTATCCACTAGGCCACCGAGGCGGCTTTCATAGAAAAATAATACAACTTTATAGAAATATGTGTAACTGTAATTTATTTCTTTTCGTTTTTATATTTTAACCCGTTTTTGAATGAGAAAAATCTTAAGCTATAATCAATTTATTTGTCCAAATAAAAAACGTTTTGCAAAGATGTTAAACTTTAAATTAAAATATCACTAATTTATTGACAAATTCAGTTCAACAGTGTGTCATAAGTTAACACGAGGTAAATTAATTTCATTCAGATTAACCTTTTAAAAAGTTAATATTTTTTTATATCACTTTTGTAGTGTTTTTATTTTGTTTCATGATAATAAGAAATTCTTTTTATATTCTTCTTCTTTTCTGCTAGGATTATTATCACTATGTTCAGTACAATCTGTCTATATCTATACTCAAGAGTATAGATATAGTTTTTCAAGATGGAGGTTCTCCGAAACGCATCAACGAAAGTAGAATTGACGAAGACAGATAATTTTACTGAACATAATAATAAGAAATAACTATGGAGAAATTCAATTTAAAATTCTGAAGTTTCAAAATCTGCAAAAATATTAGATTTTAAATATGTATTGTAAATTGAATCTAATGGTAGAAAAGATTAATATTTTTTACTTTTATGTAATACCTTATCTTCTTATCATCTACGATCCAGATAATAGGAACACTCCGAATGTATCGTAGATTGTTAACACAGATCCGTTAACAAGAAGAGCCACAGATATCAATTACAATGTTTACTTTGGAATTGGCTTTTTTTAAATTTCATCCAATTACTATCAGTTTTTAGGTTAATCCAAAAAGTGAACAGCAAAAACTATCCAAAAATGTGAGACTGTTTGGTTGTGTTATTTATTTATTTTTCTTATCGTCCGTAATTTAAGCCAGTGAGTCTAATGAGGACAAGGAATCGGCATTAACTTCAATTTCAAACCTACGACTTTGACGTGCTCAGTTTAGAATCGTAGCAGACTGGCCGGGGCCTTAACCATCCGACCACCAAGACGTCTAAATTTGGAAGAGTGTTATGCATGAATGTTATTCTATGTAATATAAAAAAAAGTCAGCTAGTGTGCGGGGGAGGGGTGGACGAGTGGGCCGCAGGGTGGGTGGATAGGCGTGGGTGTGATAGGATGGTTGTGAAATTTTTCCAAAATTACTTTTTCAACGAAATTTTATACGTAAGATTTGTGTGTTATTTACCACGTAAGAAAAGGGTGTAGAAAAGGGTGTTATTTACCCTCAGCACCTCATAAGAAAAGGGCGATATGTAAAAAATGATCAAGATTGTTGTCGAACTCTTAATGTTTGGAATTGCAGAGGTAGATATTGACACTTCTGATGCTATTTTAGTCCAAGTTCAACCTTGTGGTTATGTTGGTAAAACTGTAAACATAACCGAAATTTCCTAAATCTTCCATTAAGAACATTAATAAACGGGTAAGAGTATAATAGAAATTTAAATTTGAAATTATGGTTACGTTTTTTAATGAAATGCAGTATAAATTTTCGCTTAAATACGCAAGTTCCTTTTACAAAAAACAAAAATTTTTTTAGTTATTATTGGTAGTAAGGAAAAATAAGCTTATCCTGAAATTTTCGCCCAGTCTACATATAAATACATTTAATAAAGTAACATGAACGAAAATTACAGAACTACAGTATTAGTGGTATGTTTAAAATAAAACATGTTTGTTTGAAATGTTATTTTTTAATATTTCCTCTAGCTATGTTCATGAATTCGGTTTTAAAATTTAGCGTAGTCTAATCTTTAAATGGTTTTAAATAAATTTTAACATTATTTAAACAGTGGTCCAGAAATAGTGGTATTGGGAAGTTCCTTACAAGAAAAGTTCTGGAAACACTACTTACGTTGAACAGATTACACTTGATTGTTATTAATGTAAAACATAATACAAAACAAACTTACAATTTCATTAATAATGTCATGAAGGTCGGCCCCATCTGACAGCAGCATTGAAGGATTACAATTTCAAAACATGTTTGCAAATCAAAAAAAATATAAATTATTTATTTTTAAAATAATTTATTTTAAATAAAAATTGTTATAAGCAGAAATTACTAAGGAAATAAAATTACCAAGAAAATAACTTATTTCAAGTGATTTGCATTTTAACTAAAGAAATTGTTAGTTAGCAATATTACAAAACATTCTACTGAAATTGCTTTTATTGTATTGCTTGACAGTGTTGATCATTCTAACATCTTCTTCTTCTTCCTCTTGGGGTGCCTATTCGTTCCGAATATTGGCGTTCTTCCTGGTTATGATAGCTCTGTTCACGGCTGTTTTCAATGGTTCGGTGATGTCCTTCTTCTTTCTGATCTTCTTTTACCATAGACTTTCCTTGAAGAACGGATTTCTGAAGGCGGTTTCTCATAATATCCGTTTTCAAGATATTCAAGTTTTTATCTCTTGATGGTGTCCACTACTTCTAGCTCTTTCTTAAGTCGTTACATCACTGCTCTGTTGGTCACTTCGTCTACTAATGAGATCCTCAACACTCTCCTATAGAGCCTCATTTTGAAGGCTTTGGGTCTTTTTTATGTTGCCTCAGTTAGTGTCCATGATTGTATTTCATAGAAAAGTATCAAGAAACATAGCAAATGTACAAAATATGTCGGAGGTGTCTAATTTTGGTATCGATGTTGAAGTTATTATTTTTGAAAAGTTTAGCCATTTGATTGAAGGAGGTTTTTGCTTTCCCTATTTTTCATCTTATCTCTTGTGAATGGTCCCACTCCTCACTTATCATTGTTCCCAGTTAGGTGAACTGTGATACCGTTTCCAATAGTGTATTTCTGATCACCCTAATAGTGTCATACAGAACACAGTGAAGTGTAAGCAGTTTTCCTTGTACTGTGCATGGTAATGTTTGAAATTCAAATTAAAATATAATTTCTGTTTAAAACTTAAAGTATTGCATATCATGTTTTGCAGAAAGAACTGTTAAATGCAATGATAGTAAGCAAAAAAAAACAAAAAAATTTTTTAAGACAGTTACGACTTTTGGAATAGGAAAAAACTCTGTTCGTTAATTTAAAAACTCATTTTAGAGACCCATGGAAAAATAGAAAACATTTTTTGTAATTTATTTCAAAACATACAAAAGTTTCTAAATTTATATGTAAATAAGATTATATTTATAAATATACAAAATTCTTAATGGTTGAAATGTTAGAAAGTAAACATTATTCTTGACATAAATGTCTGAAAAATACCTCCAAACATACAGTTGTATACAACAATATGTAAACTCAAATAAAACCACATACTTTATATACCATTTTGAAGAAAATTAATCACTGAACATATATATAACATAAGTATGACATTTGTTTGGATATATATATATAATATTATATATATATATATATATATATATATATATATATATATATATATATATAAAAGTGATTTTTTCTCTGTCAAATTTACAAAAAAAGTTGTTTATATTCACCCTTTGAAAAAATAGTAAGCATTTTTAAAATTTTGTTTCAAGATATAAAAAAGTTTTTAATTTAATCCTAAAGAGAACAATATAATTTATTTTTCAATAACTTACGGAGTCTTTCCTTCTCTTAGAGTTAATGGCGGTTTTGACTTAGTCTCTCGTGATTTTAGGTTCAGATTCACTTTGATTGGCGGTGGATCTAAAATATCCTAACACAATATTCGTTTAATATATCTCTTATGGCGTGTGTATTTTAACTAGAATCTTGTACTTCATCTCCTATGGAGCTTTTATGATTTTAGATCTTTTAAATTTATTAACAATTAACATTGTTTTTAGATAAGTCCATAAGGTTTTAACTGTATCAGGCAGGTCCAATGATAAATTACACTAACAGTGTTTAAGGCGTTAATTAAAAAAGCATTTTAAACCACATTTCAAAAGGCAAGCTATAAATTTTGCAAAATATACTAAGTTTATTTCAAGACGGAAGGTAAACAAAATATTTTTTTACCGACAAATATTTTCTAAAGTTGTGAATAGCCTAATTGCATTTATTACATTCCTTTTGACATATTAGGCCGTTTCAAGATTTTTCTCATTAATTGAATAACTATTTTTTTTCTGAATAATAGAAAGGTCCAACATTGTAAACACAAAATCTACGTTTTAATAACGTACCAATATGGATAAATTTAATTTAAATCGTCATGTTTTACTTGTTAAAACCAGTAGGCCGTCTAATATTTAATATAATTGTCCATAAAGTAGGAATATGCAATGTAAAACGGATGCATTGTTTCCCTGGTAGCCTAGGTCTCACAAAATTAGATTTAATAATTGGCACAAAACCTAGTACAGCCTCATGACCTAGTTCCCTGCTCCACAGCCAAGTCAAATGTGCATTTGTACAACGTCTGCATCAGATGTCGACAATGTAATTTTGCTTTTGAAATTATTTCATTTTGTTGTATTGTCTTAAAACATTTTTTAATTTACCAGCAACAGTGATGTACCATATGTAACAATGGTGCATATTTTTTATGAAATGACAAACACTGAAATAATTAATAATTAATGAGAATGAAAATTTTAAAACATTTTCTATTGAACTTTATTACAATAGGTTATGTAGCATTTTTTAACAAATAACTTCATTTGGTTAAGAAATGTTCTAAAAAAAAATCTTCTTCTTGCCCATTAGTCAAGACATTTTATAGAACTAAATGTAGCTAAATTATCTTCCAAACTAGATAAAAAACTTTGAGTAAATACGAAAACATTTAACTGCAGGTGATGCCAATTAAAAGTGAGCACTTATTAAACATAATGCACTTATTAAACATAATTTAATGCACTTATTAAACATAAAAACGTCCTTACAAAAGAATACGATGCGAGTGTATCGTATTATGGTCTCTTCATAATGCAAGTGAAGCAGGGGAAATCACAAACTGTCTCCTTGACATGCTGTAACAACCTAGCCAGAATGTAATTAACTGACTGTACACGTGTGACAAGGTCACCTCATTTTGTTAATGAGTTGAAGATTTCAGGTTAACCCAACGTTTCAGTAGATTTTATAAGAAAATTAGTTACTTTCGATACAACCGATTTGATAGCAAATGTCCAATGAAAAACGAATTTTGGAACAGCCATGACAGTACTGGATTTTGAAATGAGCACTGATTCTGATTTCTAAATAAGTTTTTAAAAATCATTATATGTATTATATATATATATATATATATATATATATATATATATATATATGTGTGTGTGTGTGTGTGTGTGTGTGTGTGTGTGTGTGTGTGTGTGTGTATGTGTGTGTTTCTGTGTTTGTGATAACAAAAAAGGTGGAAAAATCTTTCATAGACTACCTGGGGTAGGGTACCGTCAATCCCCAAAGTGTGGGACTCAATGTTATTGATACACACTAAAAAACCACCAAAAACATTCCTCTTCCTGAAACCACTGCACGGTATCGACGCCAAGCATTACTTCAGGAGGAGTAGACTGACTGTCCGGCTATCCATGTTGGCTCTCCATTCTTGATCTTCAATCCTCAGCCTCCTCATGATTACTGCAGCGAATCCTGAAATTTCCCTCTAATTGACCTCATCATAATTTTCTTAACTAAATTTTCCGATACTACCTCGCAGAACCTGCTTACAGGTTCATCCTGTCCTCGTAGAATCTCCGAGAAAAATACGTGTTCCGCATCTTCATCCAGTGCTGGAAGACAGGGGGACAAGTCGAGCCTGTTTCCAGCCGGAAACGGACCAGGTAAGCTCTGAATTAACCAAGTACTGTGCCAAGTTTAGACCTGTGTGAGGTAGAAGTCCACCTCTCCTTGCTTTCTGGTGCACCAAGTCTGGATGTGTGTGTGTGTGTGTGAGAGAGAGAGAGAGAGAGAGAGAGAGAGAGAGAGAGAGAGAGAGAGAGAGAGAGAGAGAGAGAGAGAGAAAGTTAGAATTATAACGTTCGCAGTTTTAGTGATCTGATTGAAATGATACAAAAATCGACTATGATAATAGTTTTGACAAGTTCGTTGTCCTTCAAAATCGGTTAAACAGATTCAAAATTCCCGCCATACCAAATCTGAAAAAATAAGAACATTTTAATACTATAATTCAATTTAAAAATGTTATTTTACCCTCGAAGAAAGAGTTAAAATTTGCATAACTTATGATTAAATTTAAAAAAAAAGTTATTTACAACAAAAAATGAATTCGACAGTGTTAAAGTATTATAATTATTCTCATATTTTCAATTTAGGTAAGATTTTCTTTTTAAAAAATAGCGTTAGAAATTTGCTTCTTTCACGCCAGCGAGGCAGCTAAGTATCTCAATTATTTTATACTTTAAATGGTTTAAAACACTTGATTTGCTAAGCAACATTACATAACCTAATTGAACTAGTCTATTAAATTCACGTTTTAAATATTAATGTTTTAACAGCTTCTTGAGTTTTCTAATGTTTTGTGCTAAATAACTCTACAAATCCCCCAAAAAATCTCCAAATTTTATCAACAGCAGATTAATTCATATTTTACTTATTTATAATTGCATATTTACTGTGTACATTACTCCCTAGGGAAACCAAAAATAATGTTTAGTGTCTTTGTGATTTTGGAGTTTATGCTAATAAGTGTGAGTAAATATACTACTTATTTTTTAAATATAAATCTTAATTTATATTTCTGTAAAATTTCCACTTTCTCATATATATATATATATATATATATATATATATATATATATATATATATATATGTATGTATATACAGGCACTCCCAGAGTAAGATTATCGTAACTCTAAAGCGTTATTTTTCAGAAAAATAAATTTGAGTTTGCATCAATAAATCGTGTTTTGTTTTCTACAAAATATGAAATAATACATTTTCTTTTTGAATTGAATATATTATGAAACATGTTTATAACTCAGATAACTTGAAACAAAATTTAAAAAAAACATGAAGAATAAAATTAATACAAATTATAAAATATTTTGAGTTAAAATACTCTAGCACTTACCAGACATTTGGTTTTTTATATATGTTTGGTCAAAATGAAAAATGTTTGATTTTTTTTCCTTTGGTGTTTAACGTCCGACTATTGTGCACACTTGGGCTAACGCAGACGATGGGCTGATTTATAGCGTATGAAAATGTAAAGCCCTGGCCGGGAATCGAACCATGGTCCTCGGGATGAAAGACCAGTACGCTTTCAACTTGTTATTACTTATATTATTTAAACATTTTTCTCTCTCTTTATTTGTTTCACCCCACTTTGGGGTACACTAAATCAATAACTTTTTAATGTTCTGTGCCTTCCTCGTAGCTCAGTATTGCTTCATTCGTTGTGATCTTGCTTTTCTTTCTTCGTCAGAGATTTGGATCGTTTGCTTGGATTTGACTTTGCCTTGGAACCGTTGCTTCTTGTCCTTGGTTATTGTTTTGGCTGTTCTGTCCACGAGCATAGTGTCAGAGATCTGCAGTTCTGTTATGTCTTTCTCAGTTTCTCTAAACCAAAGTGGTTTGGCTCTTCTACAGCGAAAGTAGTCAAATATTTTTTTGGTTAGTCTATTTTTGTCCATTCGGAAGATGTGCCCATAAAAATCAATTCTCCTTTTTCTTATTGTGTCTGATAGTTGGTAAAGACACCAGTTTTTAGGTTTCTTTCAGTTTCTTGGTAAAGAGTTTCATTACTGATGTGGAGTAATTGGTTGTTACGGAATTTGGGGCCTAAGATTTTTCGTAATATCTTTCTTTCTTTGATCTCCAGCCTTTCTAGTGGGCCCTGGGTTGTGAGAGATAATGTTTCAGCTGCATATAAGGCTTCTGGTTTAATTACCGTATGATAATGTTTAAATATTTACAACAATAAACTGTAATCACTTATTATTAACTTATTGTTATTCACTAATTGATAAAACTCCCAATTAAAAACCATGTCTATTAATTGGGTACCTATTAATTGTTGTTAAATTAAAATTATGAATAATGTTCCTCTGATAATAAATGCAAATGAAGAAAGCTGTAAAATTGTACATCACCAGTCATTCGTTTACTGTTATAATAAACACTAGGCACGTTATCTTTTTTAATATTACATGGGAATATTGATTATAACTCTAAAAGCTATGAACATTAAGAGGAATTAAATTTTCATTACAAAGACTGAAAAGATACTTTTTGTTTAATTTATTAATATTTATAGAGTATTCATATGCTGATTGATTTTACAGAGCTATAGATGTTGTTGGTTTCTCTCGACCAATCACATTAGCTTCCCGAAAGTGTACATCTGAATAATTTAATTTTATAAATATGCTACACGGTTTCTCTTTCACGTTCTGCATACTTTGATATCGTTCCACGTTAGTTTTTTTTTCTTGTCAACGGTATTATGGATTTTTACCCAGGTCTGAAGCAAGCCTTTCAAGATCCCTAATGTCTCTGGTTTCTAGATGAGTAACATTTCTAGATGGTCCCATTGTTTTTCGCTAACGAAATTGCAGGTATCCACTGTGAAGGGATGTTGGAGGCACTCGAATTGAGTCTCCTTCATTTTGTAAGTGACCAAGTATTTAAAATTTCTGTGTGATTTTTGTGAATGTTCTCTGAGGAAACTGTGAAAAGTAGAATTACGGAGTTAAACTTGTGGTTATTGTAGCCTAAAAAATTGTCCGAGGAAAGAATAAAATGTCAATGCTTCTTTACAAATATTTGTATATGCAAGTTCCAATTCCGTTTGAACCTCTCTTTGCAATGGCTTCATCCCAGAAATAACCGTAACCACTTCCATGTAATGAGTAAAAAATTGTTAAATTGGCACAAACAAGATTCCTTTTATAATAAAAAAACATTGATATCCCCACATGGACTGTTTAAAACAACTTAAAAATCGAAAAAAACTACATGAAATTTTGTCCCCATTCTTTGTCTATACCATTATTTTTTCCTCACGGAGCCGCCTCGGTGGTCTAGTGGGTAGCGTACTAGGCTTTCACCCCTAGGATCCGGGTTCGATTCCCGGCGAGGGCTTGGCATTTTCATACGCTATAAATCATCCCACCGTCTGCATTAGCCCAAGTGTGCACAATAGTCGGACGTTAAACACACAAAAAAAAAATCCTCACGGGACATCATATTTTCTGAAATATGTTTGTCATAAGTTTCTTTGAACTCTTCTTTCTGTTTGTCTATGATCCACTTATTTCAGTGGTCTTTCTTGTGCTTAAAAATCCCAATATTAAATTCGGCATTAAAAATTGTGGGGTATACATTAAATTTTCCTCATGGTTTTCATTGTTACTCGAAAAAAGTTTCCTATAAAATGTACAATTTTGACAAAGTTAAAGTACCATTAAATAAACTTATCATTTTATTTGTGCACGAAAATAGTGAAAAGTCGATTTCATCGATGTGTTTAATATTTTCTTTCAAGTCTGAATGAAGTTTCGTCTGGTTAGTGTGTTCCAGGAACGAAAAGCTGGTTTAATGCACAAAATGTCCTAAATTATAGGCTAATGTTTGTGATATCTATGAAACATAATATTTCGTATTATTGATACATTTAATATTTATACTGCACTTAAATAATTAATGCAATATCAAAAAAAAAAAAAAAAAAAAAAAAATTTAGCATCTGCCACTTTTCAAGTTTGTAGGTTAAAACAAGTTATACTTTATTAAAGTATAATTTTCGAGTAAGTAATTTTAAAATATCTGATGTACTCAACCTAAATATAATTAATCATATAATAATTTTTATCACCATCTTCAATAACAACAGGTTTTTCGCTTTTATAAAATTACTGTTGTTAGGTTTACGTACGATTTTAGTGAACATTGTAGACGGCTTCTCTTCATTTTCTTCAGTATGATATACACATACTGTGTAGACATACATACACACTGACTAGAACTAGTTTCACAAATTATTTATTTAAAATTATCTGCAAGACTACCACATCTCGTCTTGCACCAGCTTTTGTCCTGAGTGGAATTGCAAAACTACACTTACTCAAAATATCGTTGCATTAGGCTTTTCGAAAATTTTTGCAATACTGTAATTTTGTTAATAACTTCTAAATTGCAGTACGTAAGGTCAGCATGGCGTTTGTAACTCAAAAATTGAATTTTTACTTTAAGATATTTTTTGAACAAAATATTTATTTATTCTTCTACAGTGATGTTGTCGTCTTGAAAATAGTCCCAATTGGAGATTATGCACTTGTGCCAGCGCTTCTTCCAATCCTCGAAACACTTCTCAAAATCGAGCTTTAAGATAGCCTTTAGTTCTTTCAGCGATGCGCTTTTAATGCCATCTATGGCTGTAAAACGACGGCCCTATCAGGTTCTCTTTGTTTTTGGAAATAGGAAAAAGTCACACGGAGCCATGTGTGGCGAATATGGAGGCTGGGGCATCGTTACAGTACTGTTTTTGGCCAAAAATTGACGAACAAGCAATGAAGTGTGAGCTAGTGCATTATCGTTGTGCAAAAGCCATGAATTGTTTTTCCACAGATCCGGGCGTTTTTTCGGATTGCTTCACGCAAACGGCGTTGAACTTGTAGGTAGTACGCCTTATTGATGGTTTCATCTGGTGACAGGAATTCGTGATGCACAATGCCATTTATATCGAAGAACACAGTGAGCATGAGTGAACATAAAAGACCTTCAGGTTCGACCGCACTTGTAGAGCCTTTTTCGGTCTTGGCTCCACTAGGATGCTTCCACTGGGATTATTGATCCTTAGTTTCGACGTCATATCCGTAAACCCATGTTTCGTCACCTGTTATAATACGTTTCAGTAATTCTGCATCGTCGTTCACTTCATTTAGTGATTCCTGAGCAACTTCCATTTGCCGCTGTTTTTGTTCAAAATTCAACAATTTTGGAACGAATTTTGCTGCCACGCGTTGCATAAACAAAACATTGAAAACAATGTCATGACATGATCCAATCGGTATGCCAACATCATCAGAGACCTCTCTAATTGTGATTCGGCGATAGTTCATAAACATTTATTTCACGTTTTCCACGTTTTCATCGGTTGGGCGTCCAGGGCTTTCGTCATCTTAAACGTCTTCATGGCCTTCTTGGAAACGCTTATACCACTCGTAAACTCTTGCTTTACTCATGTCAGACAAACCATAGGCCTTTGTTAACATTTAACGCACTTTGTTACACATTATTCCATTTTTTACGCAAAATTTGATACACATTCTTTTATTCATTTCTTTTAACAAACGAAAATCGCCGAGCTCATAAAAACACGTCTAACCTTAGTGGCTGTCACAGACAAAGTCAACAATGAAAACAGCTGAACGTTTTATCATACTTCAAGGGCATGTATACCAACATAATAAAAAAATGTTTGATAATCGGACTCTCCAAGCCCGCGAAATTTAAAAATTCTCGTTACTTTCTGAACACACACACACACACACACACATATATATATATATATATATATATGTGTGTGTGTGTGTGTGTGTGTGTGTGTGTGTGTGTGTGTGAAGTGTGTTGAATATTAAGAAATTAAATCTGTAGCAATGATAAAAACATCCTTAGAGGGGAAAGATTAAGGCAGGACAGCGGATAAGAGTGGGAAGTGAACTGAAATAATTATGAAAATTTACCTTGAGGCTTTGTAGGCCTGATGTGGAAGTGTATTAGCCACTATGAAAATATCATTCTTTTTTTTTTTTTCAGGTTGTAACGCAAAAGAAGTGAGGTCGTAAAAGAAAAAAGTCACTGCAAATATCATAGTGCGAGAAAGATTTGATGAATTTTATGAAACACGATAAAAAGATCTTCAAAACAAAATGGTGTCTTTTGTAAATTATTTTAATCAAAGAATTCCGTCAGAAAATTAAATACAAAATTTTAAAATGATGAAATTTTTCTAAAGACAGAATGATGCGGTAATATTAACAGTGCTTAGTTCCTGTTAATAGTTTTCACAACAATCAAAATGTCTTATATACTTTGAAAATATTTCCAGACACGTACATTCGACTTGGCTGATTAAACACCTTTTAGCATTTACCAGAGAATTTCAAAATATGAAAAAATTATTTCAAATTGACATTGAACATTTACACCGAAAATAACATGCAAAATAATTGCAATTTAAAAAATGTGACTTTTATGAATCGGAACATTAAAAATAAATATATCAAATATAGAAAAGTAACCGATATATCCTTAAATAAGCAGTTAAAAATAACCTAAAGCAAGTGAAGTATTCTACATATTTCTGTGAGTACGAAGTTCACCAACCCTTGATAAACATATTTCAAAAGCATTAAAAAGTTCGGCATGGAAAACAGGATACGGAAATTGAACGACGTTTGATTGATGGTAAGGATACAAGGAGGTTGGCTGAAGTTTGTTTATTGTGTGTTTCACTACAGAAAGCAAAGAATAAAAATAAAACTAATGATTTCACATTTGAATAAGTGTTATCAGAAGTAAGTATTACAACAGACCAAAAATAATTAAAGGTGTTTAGTGATTTTTACAACTAGTTTCTTCCTATAATAACAACGAACAATTTAATTCTAGACCTAAAAGTAGCTTATAATATCTTAAGGCAAGGCAGCGGATAAGAGTGGGTAGTGTACTGAAATAATTATGAAAATTTGCCTAGAGGCTTTGTAGACCAGATCTGGAAGTGTATTGTTTTAATGTACAATCTGGATAAAAAAATATTGTTTTAATGTAGTTTTCGTTTTTACAATAGTTTGCAATTATTATATTTAAATTACTAATTTAAGTATAAAAATTTAAAAATTGAAAATTAGGATTTGGAAAATCTTTAAAGATTATTATGATGGACAAACGTTCACACTGGAAGAATATCTGTATTTTTATTAACTTCGATGAATACAATGTAATTACATAAACTATTGTTTATTCTTTAACGAACTAAATTGTCATAAACTACTTTAAAATAAAATTACATATGCTTCGAATAGAATTACTCAGAGAAAATGGAACTAATATTTATAACTCTTTTAAATTTAAATAAACCTTTTTTTATTGCATTAACAGAAAAAATATTTTTGAATCAAAAATAAATTTTAACGAAAGAATCAGAATAAGTTAGGTGATTAACATTTTTATAGAGTTCGATCATATTATTACTAACAAGCAAGTTATCTCAAACCTACAATTATTGTGCGATTTCCGTGTGAAGTCTGACAGAGTCTTGAAACTCTCTGGTCTGAAGACACGAATCACAAGCAATTAAGAGTAAATAAACTTAATTAACAATTGTTTAAGCGTCTGTGCAGTTGCGATGTCATGCCCTGTGGCTTAAAAGTTTAATTAACTTAGTTCTCTTAAAAATCTCGGTAATTTTGTTTGTTAAATTACAATGACATTCAATTTCACTGAAAACAAAATTCAAAAACACAATTAGTACATATTATATGATTACACTTTTTTTTTTTTTGGTGTTTAACGTTCGACTATTGTGCACACTTGGGCTAATGCAGACGGTGTGGATGATTTATAGCGTATGAAAATGCCAAGCCCTCGACGGGAATCGAACCCGGATACTCGGGGTGAAAGCCTAGCACCCTATCCACTAGACCACCGAGGCGGCTATATCTTGTATATTATATGATTACACAAAGTATAGCTTACAAACTGCTAAACATATATATATTTATTTTAAGGCGAAAAGCACATAGAGGCTATTATCGCCTCCTTAAATGTAAGTGTGAGTGTAAAGTGCTAAAGTCGTAAGTGTAGCGTTGAAAGTGTTAGTGTGTGTTAAGACTCGGGTACCGCGAGGGACGTCTAAATCCTCTCAATAGGTGCAGGTAGTCTGCACGCCCTGCGGGATATATATATATATATATATATATATATATATATATATATATATATATGTGTGTGTGTGTGTGTGTGTGTGTGTGTGTGTGTGTGTGTGTTCGGAATATTAAAATTCCCATAAATTTCCACTGAAGGATTAAAAACGTTGTAACTGAAGTGAAAGATTAGGTGAAAAGCAAATCTCATGAATTTTCTTACAACCTCTGAATCCCTTTTACGTAATATACCATTGGAACCATTATCGTAAACCACAGTCTCGGGAACATAAAATTAACGCCCACCACTGATTATGAAAGACGATTCCATGCATCGATAAAAGTTCTGTGTTCGTATTTATTATCAGACTTTATTCGAACATGTTACGGAATTTCACTTTTGGCTAAACCTTAGACAAGTTTACAACATGAATCCAAATAGATTATATTTAAAATATAAATTTTATATATTTTATATAATCTAAATTTTACATAATTTAGATTTATATTAATTTATATAAATTATATATAATTTTACATTATCTAAAAGATTATATTGAAAATTTAAATATTAGATTATATTTAAATTTACATTTAAATAGATTATATATATATATATATATATATATATATATATATATATATATATATATATATATATATATATATATATATATATATATATATATGATTGATGCTTACAAAACTTTTATTAAACTTAAAATTCTAATTTGAAATGGTTACAAAGAGAAATCACCTTTACACAATTGTTTAGGGAAAAACTATGTTTCTTATAGATAACGGAATAGTGCTTACACGAGCGTGCGTATACACACACACACACACACACACACACACACACACACACACACACACACACACACACACACACACACACACACACACACACATTTTAATGATTTTACAAACCGTATTGTAGAGGACTGGATTGATGCAGATGATTCCAGTTCTAGGGTCTTATCACGTTGGCTGTTAATATTTTACAAAAAAAAATATTCAAAAGAATATTAAATTAATTATATTATTAAGAAATTAATAATATATTTATGTTTCAATGTGACGTTCGGAAGTTTAATTTTTTCATTATTCCATTTAGTTTCTGTAAAAGTTTTTCTGAAAGATGATGTAACCAAAAATGTTAATATACAAAAATGATATAATTTTATATTAAAAATGAGTTCGTAATATAATATATTAATAATTTAAGAAATTAATGGTGGTGATTATGCAGTCATTTCCAGTGTTCGTGTTTAACATTTAAAGAACAATATATCGGTAACGCCTCGAGAAAATAATACTTAGAATAAGAATTTACTGAACGTGTTCTGTCTTTCGTGACAAATGATTGTTTTAGAAACAGACATATTGAATGGCAGTGTTTAAGTAGTTGAGGAGATATTCTTTAAAGGGACCGTGAAGAATAAATACTTCTTTGCGTTCACTAATTGTTAAATACGCTGTAGTTTTCCAATCAGACTTGTTGAGAATTCATAAACAAATAATTGTATATTTAAACTCAACGTTTGATTAACAAACATTAATGGTATTAATTTTAATACATAACGTGGAACCAAATCAAATTACTGTTACATATAGGCCTAAATTTATTTTATTCGGAAAATGTTTTTATTAATTTCATTTATAATGAAAATTATTTTTATATTACAACTTCGAAATCCATTTTAAAGGGGGTGGAAACAGGCTAAAGTTTATTCTTAACATTTGGTGTTTTGAAAATTTTGGTATTTTGAAAGGCAATTTTGGTGTTTGAAAATGAAGTAGAATTTGTCTATCCGTGCATGGCTCCCGAACCACAGAAAAATGAGCATATACGAGGGCTGCCTAAAAGGTATCCGACCTTCGCTTTAAGAAATATATGTTACATACATAACGGGATTGTGACTATAATCCCCTTCAAAGTAGGCCCCTTGCGCTTTCACACACTTAGTCCACAGCTCCTTCCACTTCCTGAAACACGTCTATCTATAATAGCTTCTTTTGGCTTCTAGAGTATCTTTCTAGAATAGCTTTTAGAAGAACACGCCTTCTCTTTAGAATGGAGTCCATCTCCATCGCGACGACTGTGGTTTTGTTCCTGACACCCATGACTCAGCTTCAGTAAACACGATGGTCAGAAACTCAAAATCAGTGCTTTTAGTGTCCAGCAGGTCCTGCAACGTCAAGATGGAGTTCTTTCTGTTCCGCCTTCACCAGCTTGGGCACAAAATTTTCAGCCACTCTGCACATGGTCCATCACGCAAAATCGCAGACACTTTAACGATCGCAACCTCTTCGGCAATCCCGTGCGGTTAAACGACGCTCTCCCAGTATCAGATTTTCCACCCTCTAAACTACAGCTATATTCCGAGTGTTTTGTAACATCCCAGAACGCTGTTAACTTATATGCGGCCATTTTTGAATTGGTTGAACCACTCCTTAATTTGTGTTACCCACATAGCATCATCTGCAATCTGGTGAAACTTACACATTTTTCTTGCTTTGAGAATCACCAAAATCTTGACAAAATTTAAAGCAGTTTCTTTACTAAATACGTCCGGCCATCTTGGAAGAAATAAAAAATTCGAGGAGTACTTACAACACATTACTCATCGGCAGGCAGCGACTGGTACACTCAAATGCGTTAAAAATTCAAACAATTAAAGTGTGCGATGTGGCGTCACCCTAGCATCACTACTGCGCTGTACGCGGACAAATAAAGTTCAGTTGCTTTTTAGACCGGCCTCGTATGCATTTAATTTTCCGCGCTTGAACTAAAAGTGAAGGATAGTCACTTTACCTAAAAACTAAACCCTTAAAAACAATATTATCTGATGCTGATAAACCATTAAAATCGTTGTTTTTATTATGTTATGTCATTGCTGCAAGATCCAGAAGCGGCTAGACGAGCTCTACGAATGACATTTATTTGACAAGTAAGGCTGGTACTTGTGGCTTGTGATAACTTATCGTGATCAAAAAATGTATTTTTTTAAATTTTAAGACGAAAAGCACAGCACTATTATCGCCTCCCTAAATTTAAGTGTAGCCGTCACCGTGGCCTAGTTGATAGCGTACTAGGCTTTCACCCCGAGGACCCGGGTTCGATTCCCGGCCAGGGCTTGGCATTTTCATACGCTATAAATCATCCCATCGTCTGCATTAGCCCAAGTGTGCACAATAGTCGGACGTTAAACACAAAAAAAATGTAAGTGTGAGTGTAAAGTGTTCGTCGTAAGTGTAAGTGTGTGTTAGACTCGGGTACGCGAGGGACGTCTAAATCCTCTCAATAGGTGCAGCTAGTCTGCACCCCTGCGGGGTCAAAAAATGTAAACAACTCGAGGTAGAGTTTGCTTCCAAATGAAGTGGATTCAGCATTCATTTAACCTATATTAAAAATAATGTTTGGAAATAAGTAAATCTTCTTACGAAGGGATTTTTTTCTAAATATGAATCATGTAATAATTTTTTAGTGTGCGTACCTACACAATTTGAAAATGTTAGTTGTTTAACAAAAAGAGGGGGAACTCTTGTTTAAAATTATAGATATACAAAAGTCAGTTTTGAAGGAAAAATAACCTTTTTTAATAAATTTTTTCAGAATTTGGGCAACTTTATAATCAATCTATCATGTTAGCCTTTATAAAATAGTGATAACATATTTGGACAAACTAATTATGATTTATTTATGTGCTAAAGAAAAGCAATTAAACGATGGAAACAATTCCCTGTCCAAAGATTGGGGAAATACCTTATCCCGTGACCTGATCCTCTAATGACAAGGACTTAACTGAATTATGATTTATTTATGTGCTAAAGAAAAGCAATTAAACGATGGAAACAATTCCCTGTCCAAAGATTGGGGAAATACCTTATCCCGTGACCAGATCCTTTAATGACAAGTACTTCACTGAATTATGATCTATTTATGTGCTAAAGAAAAGCAATTAAACGATGGAAACAATTCCCTGTCCAAAGATTGGGGAAATACCTTATCCCGTAACCTGATCCTCTAATGACAAGGACTTCACTGAATTATGATTTATTTATGTGCTAAAGAAAAGCAATTAAACGATTGAAACAATTCCCTGTCCAAAGATTGGGGAAATACCTTATCCCGTGACCTGATCCTCTAATGACAAGGACTTCACTGAGGCAGGTCGTCGCCATGATCAACGGACATATATATACGGTGGGGTTGTTACAACCTCGCCTGAGTGTCGTTTGTATGGGCAGTTCGAGGTCCTGAAGGCCAAAAGAAGGAGACTCTTGGACCTCAGCAACCAGATCAGGAGTTCAACCAGGACACCATAGACAAGATTCTGGAGCCTGCTTAAAGTGAAGTGACAGAGGTACACAAAAAGCTTTTAAGCTAACTTATTTAAGGCAAAACAAAAAGAAATTTTGGTCGTTATACTACCACATCCATTAATAATAAAAGGATTTTTATGTTTAACAGGCACACAGTTACAAAGCAGCATTGGAAGCTTGTGCATGAAAACTTTCCTCTATGGCCTACAGGCTCGAATGATTCTGACTGGAAAATACAATCGGTTGTACAGACACGCAATGTAAGTGCATTATTTGTTATTTTTTAATGGGATTTAACGATTTTTGTTATTAAAATAAGTTTATTGAAACATATAATTCGCTTATTGTTGTGAGCGAGTGATTGTAGAAGTTATTGTAGCCAAATAACTGTACGGTAACCGCTGCAGCAATAATATTGATCGTGCTTCACTGCGGTGTTTAAATTGAACAAACAATGTATAAAACATAAGAATACGATATATCGATCCATAACATAGTACTTCATGTATCTGTTGAGGGCGCTGTTTACTTCTGTTGGCCTGCCCACACAGATGCATTGCAATACATTACGTAACATTTAAGTAACTATTAATTCAGTTTGATAACTGAATTTGCAAAAACACTTGACCTAGAATATATATATATATATATATATATATATATATATATATATATATATATATGCAAAATTTCATGACAAGCCACGCTGTAGTTTAGGTTTTTTTTGAAACAAATATACATACTCTTGATTTTGAATGTATTGATAACTATAACATTGCTATTTTGTAGATAATCCCACAGGTGTTTAACTCATATTCTGCACACAGATTTTAAGTACTAAAGGTACTACGTTTTCTGGGTACTTAATTTGCTGCGTACTTACGGGAAAACTCGCACTAATAGATTATCTATTTTAATAAAAACTGGCTTTCTTCTAGTTTGAAAGAAACTAGTAGACTCTTTTTAAGTTAAACTAAATGTACACAACGATAATAAAATTTAAACTCTACAATCAATGGCTTTAATGAAACAAAATTTATGAAAGTTACTTTATTGTCAAAATTGGTTTGTAAAAAATACAAATAGTAGAAAAATAATATTATTACAGTAAAGCTAATACATATTCAGTGTTGTAAAACTGGTTTTGGTCTACGCTAACTGATCTAGTTTGATAATCAATTAATAAACTGATATGGCAATGGTGTTTCTGCTTTAAATATTTAAATTGAAGGTTGTTTATAATTATTAAGCAATTTCACATAGCTAAGATTATGATTTCGAAAATGTTAAATAGGTTATATTTGCAACTTTACCTAATCACTTATGTTTATTTATTAAAATAAAATTGGAAAATATTAACCATTGCAAATATAAATTTATTCCATACAACAAATATACATATAAAAGTACAGTATTCAAGCTTTGCTTTTGTATGTCAGTTATCTCACATGGTTTATCCCGAAACGTTTGAAAATTTGAAATAAATCAGAGAGATAACCACGACTAACACTACTTTATCGATTATCGTTTTTGGTGTTTTTCTGTTTAAACAGGATACAATTTTAAAACCACATAACTATTACTATTTAAAATATGTTACAATATATATTTGCCACAAGTAAATTATTACGTTGAGCAATTGGAGGAAAGTTTATGTATTATTTCAGGCCGTGACTGCAAACATATACAATTTTATATAGTTAAACAAAAACTTATAAAATTATATTTTAACATATTTTAAACTATGACGTACTAAGCAGAAAATTATGTTAAATATCAATTAATAAAATCATTAAAAAGTAGTAATTAAAACATATATCATTAGTATGTACGCGTAATAAATGTTTAAAGTAATTTACATTATTTAATGGTTTAAATGTAAATAAAACTGAAAATATTTCTTATTTAAAAGAAAGGTACTTAAATTGCATAAAACATAATTACAAATCAACGATATTTATTAAGATTTCGTCTTGAAAATAACAAGAAATATTACGTTTTTGGCTGTTTTGACTAAGGATGTTTTATAAATGATTGTAAAACTTGCTGAAAAGATTCGTAATTCAAAATTGTAAAATGATAATTAAAACAACATCCACAATCGTCATTAATAACACGTGTAGTAAAACTTCAAATTATGTTAAAATAAAAATATAATTTATATACGACATTGTAAATTTTTAAAAAATACAAGAAAAATCCACAATATATTGCTTGAAAGGTAATAAGGACTGTTCCAAAGGGAAGTTGATATTGGAGAGAAAGTTGGACTTGTGGAACAGGTTTTGACACAAGTAATTTTTTAAAAGAGGGGAGAAAATCCAATCGCTGGTCGATGTGGCTAAAACATCTGTCAGGTTATAAAGTCACTATGCTGCTGTGACGTCAAGGTTCATAGTTCGAGCTGCAGTTACTACCGTTGCTTGTTACTGTTAACACTGATCCTCCGTCCTAATTAATCAACTGGTTGAAGTTAAACGTAAATAAAACTTTAACTAATTAATCACTAATATGAACATATTATTCACTGTGTAAATAATTAGAACTAACTTGTGAAGAATTTATTATAGGTTTGTAAAGCAATTATTTTGTTAAAATAAGTAAATTCATTTTTAAAAACGATGCTTATTCTCAGTTTGACTTAATATGTTACGCTTTCGTTATTTATAGTGGAATAATAAACTATTAAAAACAGTTTAAGTGAACACAATAAAATGAAATGATTTTTTGAAGCGCAATTACGTTATCGACATCTGCTGTAGACGCTGTACAGATGTGGAACGCATAACTGGGTCATGAGGCTGTTCTAGGTTTTGTGCCAATAGTTAAATCTATATTTTGGGAAAAGCATACCACTAGTGAAACAATTCAACGTTGAACTGCATTGCAATTAAATTTACTCTTATTAAGTAGTACAGTCGATGGATTTTCATATAATGGTAGATACTGATAATGTGTACTTAATGTAATCATAAACCATGCAAAGTGCTAAACTGGTGCAGTAATAAACAGTATAATCAGTAGCATTTACTACCACTATTAGTAATGTTTAAATATATAATTAGAAATAAATAAAAATGTCAACTTTTAAAACAAGAATCAGATTCTGTTTTATCAAATAATTGCTTTGTAAATTTCTAAATAATTCAAATGTAGCTAGAAAATTGTCCTATTCTCTAATCAAAGGTTCATTAAATCAAAAAAGACCTGTACATACGAGATGTGTTCAGAAAGTAACGAGTATTTTTAAATTTCGCGGGCTTGGAGAGTCCGATTGTCAAACATTTTTTTTATTATGTTGGTATACATGACCTTGAAATATGATACAAATTTCAGCTGTTTTCATTGTTGACTATGTCTGTGAGAGCCACTAACGTATTTTGTTTGACGTACTTTTATGAGCTCGGCGATTTTCGTTTGTTAAAAGAAATGGATCAAAGAATTTGTATCAAATTTTGCGTAAAAAATGAAATAAAGTGTAACAAAGTGTGTGAAATGTTATGGTGAGTCTGCTATGAGTAAAGCAAGAGTTTACGGGTGGTATAAGCGTTTCCAAGAAGGCCGTGAAGACGTTGAAGATGACGAACGCCCTGGACGCCCCACACATCAACAACCGATGAAAAAGTGGAAAAAGTTAAAGAAATGGTTATGAACAATCGCCGAATCACAATTAGAGAGGTCACTAATGATGTTGGCATATCGATTGGATCATGTCATGACATTTTTTCAATGTTTTGTGTATGAAACGCGTGGTAGCAAAATTCGTTCCAAAATTGTTGAATTTTGAACAAAAACAGCGGCGAATGGAAGTTGCTCAGGAATCACTAAATGAAGTGAACGACGATGCAGAATTACTGAAACGTATTATAACAGGTGACGAAACATGGGTTTACGGATATGACGTCTAAACTAACGCTCAATCAACCCAGTGGAGGCATTCTGGCTCGCCAAAACCGAAAAAGGCTCGACAAGTGCGGTCGAACGTGAAGGATATTCTCACTGTGTTCTTCGATATTAATGGCGTAGTGCATCACATCATGAATTCCTGCCATCAGGTGAAACTGTCAATAAGGAGTACTACCTACAAGTTCAACGCCGTTTTCGTCAAGCAATCCGAAAAAATGCTCGGATCTGTGGAAAAACAATTCATGGCTTTTGCTCCACGATAATGCACCAGCTCACACTTCATCGCTTGTTCGTGAATTTTTGGCCAAAAACAATACTGTAACGATGCCCCAGCCTCCATATTCGCCAGACATGGCTCAGTGTGACTTCTTCCTATTTCCAAAAATAAAGAGAACCTTAAAGGGCCATCGTTTTACAGTCGTAGATGACATTAAAAGCGTATCTCTGAAAGAACTAAATGCTATCTCAAAGATCGAGTTTGAGAAGTGTTTCGAGGATTGGAAGAAGCGCTGGCACAAGTGGGACTATTTTGAAGGCGACAACATAAGTGTAGAAGAATAAATAAATATTTTGTTCAAAAAATTAAAATTCTCGTTACTTTCTGAACACACCTCGTATATTTTCAAAAAAAAAAAAATCAATATACCATATGAAGACAGATTTTGAGAATATATTTTAAATAAATATATCACATGTCTGTATTTGTCAGACACGTTTGTTTCTAGAATCAAGTTTTAGTGTTTAGTCCAGTTTCATATAGTAAACGTCACAGCATATTAAGAAATATAAAAAGCAATATAGAGTAGACAATATATTTTTTGTTTTACGGTAATGTTTAAAAAATATTTAAGTTTATGTTTTATTAATTTTTATGGTTAAGTTAAGTTTTATACTTAACCATTGCTTATAAGGTACTCCCTCGCAATATTGCAAATCAATAACCTCGTGTTTTATTGCGTAAAATTCTAACGATTTTACCGCAATTGCATTTGTTCTAGTGTAAACCTATCAGTGCAACTAATAATAGGAAATGTTTGCCAGTAAAACTGACAAAATAACAAGAAGGTCAAAACTGTTTCGTTAAAAGTATTGATTGCACACGTTAAAAGGTTGATTTAATGTAATTCCTCTAGCTTTGTAAAACTGTCTACGTTTTTTTTTGAATAAAAAAAAATAATTTATTAAAAATTATAAATTTTACTACTATTAATCTCTTTATTTGTTTCACCCAACTTTGGAGTACACTAAATCAATCACTTTTTATTGTTCTGTGCCTTCCTCGTAGCCCAGTATTGCTTCATTCGTTGTGATCTTGCTTTTCTTTCTTCGTCAGAGATTTGGATCGTTCGCTTGGATTTGACTTTGCCTTGGAACCGTTGCTTCTTGTACTTGGTTATTGTTTTGCCTGTTCTGTCCATGAGCATAGTGTCAGTGATCTGCAGTTCTGTTATCTCTTTCTCCGTTTCTCTAAACAAAAGTGGTTTGGCTCTTCTACTGCGAAAGCAGTCAAATATTTTTTTGGTTAGTCTATTTTTGTCCATTCGGAGGATGTGCCCATAAAAATCAATTCTCCTTTTTCTTATTGTGTCTGATAGTGTTTCAGTTTTTTGTTAAAGAGTTTCATTACTGATGTGGAGTAATTGGTTGTTACGGAATTTGGGGCTTAAGATTTTTCGTAATATCTTTCTTTCTTTGATATAAAGCCTTTCAAGTGGGCCCTGGTTTGTGAGAGATAATGTTCCAGCTGCATATAAGGCTTCTGGTTTAATTACCGTATGATAATGCCTTATCTTTGTATTCCAGGAGAGGGACTTCTTGTTGTATGTGTCCTTGGTAAGTTGGAAGGCTAATTCAACTTTATTTCTCCTAGCTTCCATAGCTTTTTTCTCTTGGGCGTTCCAGCTGATCCATTCCCCAAGATATTTGAATTCGTTCACTATCTCAATGTATTGTTCTCCCACTTGAAGCTTTTTTGGTGGTTTTTGTATGTTTGTCAATATTTTAGTCTTTTCAAATGAAACTTTAAGTCCCATTTTTAAAGCTTGCTTCTGGAGTTCAAGTGTCTGTTCCAATGTCTCAGCTAGTAAGGCCATGTCATCCGCAAAAGCCAAACAATTTACCTTAATGCCTTTGTTCTTAGTTCCTAGTCTGTACTACTATTAATATTACAAAGATAAATCAAAAAGAAATATTTTTTAAACATTATTTAAATAAGTGCGTTACCAAGCAACATTTTAATAAAAATTAATTAATATTTTAAACAAAATTCTAGAAATTAAAAATTTATTATTGTTTATTAAAAATAAAATATGGTGCTACCGAAATCATCAAAGAAGGTCAGGCTGGCGGTGAACGTATTCAATGAGCGGAGAAGTGTTCCAGTAGTGACAAACACTGTTAACAAAAAGGTCAAGGTCATTTCTTGCAGAGTACGAAAATCCCTAAGGGAAGGAGTGGAAAAGGGATACCTTATTGTTAAAAATGGAAAATACTGGATAGCTGATAAGAAACAGGAACAGTCTAAGGTGGTAAAGGTGCGGCGAAGAGGAAAATGCAGACGCCGCATACGGAAACGTCGCTCAAGATGGCGCGCAGGAGCCACCGATGATTCAAATCTTTACGGAGGAAGGAGAAGATTTACAAGAACAAGATCAATAAAAAGCGATTATTCAAGTGTAGGAAGCAATATGACACGAAGTTCGGAACGTTGTACTGATTACTATATTTAAATTTAAAATTAACATTATTTTATCAATTTTATAAAACCTGATTTTATTATTTAGTAGTTTATTTTAAGCAAATTTATATTGGATAATGAAATAATTATTATTCCCATCATGGCTGACCATGGACTTCGAAAGAACGTTACAATTTTGATTACCTTTGATTTTACTATGTTACTACAACTATGTTACTTACTAAAACCAATTCACAGTGAGGTTCATATTTCACAGTTTTTTATAGTTTATGTTACCTACTAAAAATATTCACAGTGACGTTCATATTTCACAGTTTTTTATAGTTTATGTTACCTACTAAAAATATTCACAGTGACGTTCATATTTCACGGTTTTTTTATAGTTTATGTTACTTATTAAAAACATTCACAGTTACATTCATATTTCATTGCATAGGCCTACAGCCTGGTTTTAGTTGTAGTTTGGACACAATTGTTACACAGAAAAATCCATTCAAACGTTTATAAATTGCATTGATTCCAATTAAAAAAAAAAACTATCTTATAATTTTATGAAAATTCCATTAATTCTTAAAAAAACAATTTCAATTAAAATGTTAAAAATTATGAAAAATGAGCTTGCTGGCAGTAAAAGTTTATTTTTTGTGTATTAAGTGTAGTTTAAAAGTGTTACGTGTTTATATTACATACAAAATACTTTAATTGAAATTTTGAAATAGAATTTTCAAAAAACGTAAAATACAAAAGTTGCTGTATTGCTAAGTGATTTGATATTATTACTTTTTGGAAATTCGCTTCTATCACATTAGCAAAAAAACTAAGTGCCAAGATTACCAAAATAACGGTAGTGAAGGTACTACTTTCTTAAATATTTTAGAATGCATTTAGTGAAATAGGAATGCATGAGAGAGAGAGAGAGAGAGAGAGAGAGAGAGAGAGAGAGAGAGAGAGAGAGAGAGAGAGAGAGGAGAGAGAGAGAGAGAGAGAGAGAGAGAGAGAGAGAGAGAGAGAGAGAGAGAGAGGGGGGGTAAGATAGAGAGAAAAATACAGTACTAATATACTACTACAGATAAATAGCTTTGTTTAATAAATGTAATTATTAAGTTTATTGTTAAATATTATTAAAAAATCTAGTAAAATTACATTACTTAAATTTCATTACATTAATAATTTTCATTTTTAAAAGGCGATTATATCAAGTATGTTACTATTACATACAAAATACTTTAATTAAAATTGTGAAATAGAATTTTCAAAAAACATAAAATGCAAAAGTTGCTGTATTGCTAAGTGATTTAATATTATTACTTTTTGGAAATTCGCTTCTATCACATCATAAAAAAAACTAGGTGAAAAGATTACTAAAATAATGCTAGTAAAGATACTATTTTCTTAAATATTTTAGAATGCATTTAGTGAAATAGGAATGCATGAGAGAGAGAGAGAGAGAGAGAGAGAGAGAGAGAGAGAGAGAGAGAGAGAGAGAGAGAGAGAGAGAGAGACATAAAGTACTAATATACCACTACACATAAATAGTATTGTTTAATAAATATAATTATTAAGTTTATTGTTAAATATTATTACAAAATCTAGTAAAATTACATGACTTAAATTTCACATCTATTGCCAAGGAACTTTAATAGTTTTCTTTTTTAAAAGGCAAGTGACTTAAAGCAAATAAATGTTTTAAGTTTACTATATTCTGAAACAGGTCACGTGTGTTTTATTTACAGCTGCCATTTATCTTTGCAAAGAAACTGACAATAATACAGGCACCAGAGTATATTAGCTGTAGTGTGACACTTATAAAGTGACTCTGCGATCGTAGTTCATAGCGCATTTCGTTCTTTACATTTACATAGTTTTAGATGTTTACGAAAACTTGGCTCCGTTTAAATTTGACTAAAGATGTTTTAAAAGTTAAACTAATTAAATTCAAATAGTTGAACGAACTACTTTCTATACAATGCTTGTCCTAGTGATAGGTTATTTGATTAAAAGTAACAATTGTTAATAATAACAATAATAACAACAACAACAAAATAATAATAACATCAATAAAATAACTATAACGATTCAAAAAATTATTTTCTGTACATTTAAAAAAATAATTATTGATCTGAATTTTCCAAATAGACAGGGTATAAATTAGGCTGGGTGACCATCAAGACGGAAACCTCTTACTACATGCAATATGCTTGTGATCATTTACTCATTTTCATTCAATTGCATGAAAATTTACATCATAGCATTTATTATAGTTTGCAGGTCGTTTATGCTTATAAGGCTAGATGTAATACTGGCACAGTTGGGAACAGAAAAAGTCGTAACGGAATGAAATGTGTTTAATAATTTATATGGATTAAGACTTTTTCCGTTTCGGTAAATTCACAGGACAATTATTTATTACCATATCTTACAGCTTGTGTACATAATATGACAACTGAACCATAAGTACATGAGTTATTACGTTGAAACATTGTTACACGTACTTTCACAAAACAATGGATGCTACTCTTTGTCAACATTGTTATTCAAATTTAATTAAAGAAATTCCCGGACAAAAATCTGTGAAATATGAACGTCACTGTGAATTGTTTTTAGTAAATAACATAAACTATAAAATACTGTGAAATATGAAAGTCACTGTGAATGTTTTTAATAAGTAACATAAACTATAAAAAAAACGTGAAATATGAACGTCATTGTGAATTGTTTTTAGTTGGTAACATCTTAATCTTATCTTAATCTTATCTTTATCTTATCTTAATCTTATCTCAATCTTATCTTAATCTTATCTTAATCTTATCTTAATCTTACCTTAATCTTATCTTAATCTTATCTTATCTTAATCTAATTCATATTATATTTCTGAAAGTTTGTGTGTTTGTTTGTTATTCAATCACGCTTTAACCACTGGACCAATTAAGATGATATTTGGTACGAATATGTTTTAAGTATCTGAGATACACATAGGCCTATTCCCGTTTTACAAAACGTCATTATAATACTTACCCAGCCCAAAATAATTATCAGTTTTTAGTTTTGTGACATGTGTTAACTGTAGTTATTTACTGGACCTGAGATTTAGGTACCTGAGATGAACATAGATTCGATCCTATTTTAAGAATCTTAATCTGTGTTTTATTTATTGCAAAATTATAACTTTTAATGTAACATTTTCAATATTTTAGTTGAAATTTTTTTCAAAACTGACTTTAATTTGTTACTTTGTGTTGAATTTTCAATATTATATGTAAAAAAATCCCTACGCAGAGTGCCAATTGTAAGGTAGTATATATATTTGTGTAATTACATTATATGAAAAAATGGTAAATATGCAGTGTAGCATATCCTTTATTTTTCGATATTTTATTACTAAAATGCTTTATTATGTGCCCAAAAGCAAGAATCCAAAATATGAAAGTACGATAAAAATCGAAAATAAAAGTGACCAACATAACATTAAAATTGCTACCCGGCGAAAATCAGTAACGTGTTGTAAATCGGTAAAACAATAAAAATACTTCTAACACGGGTTTTGGGTGATGAGAAACCCATTTTTTAAAAGAATACTGCATAACCAAACTGACACGGTTGTTAGGCCTAACAAGGTGATGCGTGAAAAACCTTTATATTTTTTAAAAAAATAGCCTACTATATATCCTGACACGGTTGTTGGGCCTATCACGGCGATAAGTAAAAAAACCTTTATATTTTTTTAAAGAATACTACATATCCTAACTGACACGGTTGTTAGGCCTAACAAAGTGATGCGTGAAAAAACCTTTATATTTTTTTAAAGACTACTACGTAACCCAACTGACACGGTTGTTGGGCCTATCATGGTGATGTGTGAAAAAAACCTTTATTTTTTTTAGAATAATACATAACCTAATTGACACGGTTGTTAGGCCTAACACGGTGATGAGTGAAAAATATTTATATTTTTTTTAAAGAATATTCCATAAGATAACTAACATGATTGTTAGGCCTAACGTGGTGATGTATTAAAAAAAAACTTTTATTTATTTTTTAAAAAAGAGTACTCCAGAACCTAACTGACACGGTTGTTGGTCCTAACACGGTCATGCGTGATCTTTAATGTATATTACGATTGCGGGCAAAGCCGTGACGGGTAACAGGTAATCATATTATATTTCTGAAAGTTTGTTTTTGTTTATTTGTTTGTTATTCAATCACACTTAAACTACTGGACCAAATGAGATTAAATTTGGTGTGAACACGATTTAGGTATCTGAGATAAACACAATACCATTCCATTTTAATTGTATAATAGTGACTTTTTAATAATACTGTATTTTATTAAAATATGACAGGACCCTGTTTTAGAGTATCGAGTAGCAAAAATGTATATTTCTTGGCCGAAAACCGTAAATCGTATAATATTGTAAATAGAAATATATTAAAATGAAATGACCTATTCTGATTTTGAAAATCGACTATAAATTTTATTGCCTACATTATAATTGCACCCAAAGCCGCAACGGGTAACAGCTAGTAAACTATAAAAAACTGTGAAATATGAAAGTCACTGTGAATGTTTTTAATAAGTAACATAAAATATAAAAAAACCGTGAAATATGAACGTCGATGTGAATTTGTTTTAGTAGGTAACATAAACTATAAAAAACTGTGAAATATGAACGTCACTGTGAATTGTTTTTAGTAGATAACATAAACTATAAAAAACTGTGAAATATGAACGTCACTGTGAATTGTTTTTAGTAACATAAAATATAAAAAATTGTGAAATATGAACGTCAATGTGAATTATTTTTAGTAAGTAACATAAACTATAAAAAACTGTGAAATATGAACGTCAATGTGAATTGTTTTTAGTAAGTAACATAAACTATAAAAAACTGTGAAATATGAACGTCACTGTGAATCGTTTTTAGTAGGTAACATAAACTATAAAAATACTGTGAAACATGAACGTAACTGTGAATCGTTTTTAGTAGGTAACATAAACTATAAAAAACTGTGAAATATGATCGTCACTGTGAATTGTTTTTATTAAGTAACATAAACTATAAAAAACTGTGAAATATGAACGTCACTGTGAATTGTTTTTATTAAGTAACATAAACTATAAAAAACTGTGAAATATGAACGTACTGTGAATTATTTTTGATAAATAACATAAACTATAAAAAACTGTGAAATATGAACGTCAATGCGAATTGTTTTTAGTAAGTAACATAAACTATAAAAAACTGTGAAATATGAACTTAACTGTGAATTCTTTTTAGTAGGTAACATAATCTATCACAGTTAACATTACGTTAGAAAACTGTAATGGCTATTTAAAGCCCCAGTATTTAAATCAGTCTTTTTCGATTTCATAATGTAGAAGTAAAATATTAAAAATATATTTCATTTAATTTGGTTTTTTTTAAAATTCGAAGTGACATTAAACACCCTACATCGAAAATTATTGACGATACTACTTTGTAAAAGAAACGGTTAATTATAAAATCACGTGTTCAATATATTGCTATTTTTTTGTATTACACGTTTGCAAGTTATCTTCATCGTTAAGAGATAATAAATTTATTTATTGACAAAATTTAACATTATTTCTTTATAGAATTATACTTTTGAACTAAAAACAGTATTATGACTTTTATATAAACAAGTTATTCATTTTCCGAAATAAAATAGTGAAATTCATTTTGTAACCAGACTTTCGGATCGGCTTTATTAAGTTATAAATTCCGTGCTTCCAATTAATTTTGTTTTCACAGGTTTTTGAAAGGCGAGTTAAGAGGCTTACGTAGTACCTTATTTGAGAGAGCAAATTTTGGTTTATTTCAGTGAAAATATATCTTTAGTTTTACTTTTATTTATATTAGGTAAAATAAGCATATATTTTAATAAAAGGTCTTTGTACTGAAGGAATTATATCAGTTTTTTAAAGGTATTAGAGGTAACTGAACGTTTAATAGACTTTTGCACTTATACGAAATATTTATTGGAATATTAGACGTTAAACATTTTATTTTTATTGTTCTTTTTAATTCAGAATTTTACTAGAATTGCTTATGTGGATTTAAATAATTCGGAAAACTAAGGAGGTGTTAAAATAATTATTCTTTTTAATCATAAAGCATATTTTATATAATGTCTAGCTAATTAGGGATTATCCTGGTCATCTTTCATAGTTATGACAGTAAGTTTGAAAAAAGGTATCTTAAATAAAATCATGTACCATGTGTTCTTTTCCTGTTTTATTTTTGTGCGTTATTTTTTTCGAAAACACAGGTTAACATATATAGTTTTTAAACTGAAACTTGCAAATTTTTAAAGGTAATCTTTGCAAATGAATATAAAACAACTGATATTTTATTATAACTACCAAAATTAAATTTAGTTTTTTTGCTTTTAAGTGAAATTTCTAACGCACGTAATACCACACACGTTTCCCTACATTAAGGTTATATTTCAAAATTATTTAAAGAATGCATGAAAATTTATTTTCATTATCATCGATTACACTTAATAGAAGTTAGTTTCTATGCAAAAATAATATATTCTGCTGAAATATGCGTTTTGCATAAATAATTTTCTCGATTTACTTGCTGTAGAAATCTACTTTTAAACTAATATTCAGTGTAAATAAAATGTATTTTGTTAATAGTTTCTATAGAGACATGTTTTAAAAAATTACTTCAATTAATAGTTGTTTTTCATTTACTGAACATAAATGAATTAAACTATCTTATAACTTTGGTTTAACGCTTATTATGTCGAATAATTTCCTTAAATATCAACTATTATTGCTGCCACACAATGATATCAACAGAAATTAGTTCACTACTTAAATTGTTTTAAAAACTATTCTGAACAAAAGCGAAAACTATGAAGAGATAAACTTGTATTAATAATTTATTTTACAAAGAAAAAACATGTTTTCTTTTTTAGTAATTTACAAAATAAGAACGCAAAAATTATGCCGTGTATTTAAATGGATTTTTACAATAACACAATGCTGTCATGTTTGTTCCTTTAAGAAACTCTGAATTATTACAAATATCAAAGGTAAACAAATGGAAATATTTATTGTTTTTTTAAAAGTGCCGTTAAAACAAAAACCTATTTTGTCAGAAAATAAATTAAAATTTAACATTTTAAACGAAATTGTTTGAAGTTTATGTTACTGTTAAGAATAAAATTAATAACTACGGAAAGCAATTCAGCTTCTGAAGTCTTTGTTTAGAATAAGTTTGAGGCGGGATATTTTATTATTCTAAAGCGGGAAGAATTCATTTAAAATATTACTGCATACAGCCTTGTGCCTTTATCTTGACCTTTTGTAGCAATTTGATTTTTTTTTATAAAAAAAACTCAGTACCTTATTACTAAAATCAAAATATCACCCAGTGCTAATATTTTTAATTTACAGCAGAGGAAAATAATTTTTACTTTACTGGAAACTTTGTTTCATACAAAATGTAAAATAAATAGTAGGCGTATGTAAAAAGGAAAGAAATGTAACTTAGGTCGTTTCTGTAAAAGCTTATCTGCTTTCATAAATAACCTAGTAGTACCTGCACGGCCTGCAAGTAAAAAAATAATAAAAATTTGAGCATGAGATAGTAAGTTGCAATGGTTCTTTTTTAGGAGTTAAAATATTTTTTAAAAAATGTACTTTTCAGCTAAATATTTAATTTTAAAAAAATAATTATTTTATCGCTCCGGAAAATTAATATCACATGATTTGTTTTACCCACCAAATTAAAGTCATCGTCGCGAAAAGGACTTCTCGATAGAAATTAAAATAGCTGTGGTAGTTAATGCTTCGGGCCGTTCTTTTTGAAAATGGGTTATGCCAACGACATGTCCTCGATTTTCTAAAGAACTAATTTTAAATAGGATCCAGTAAGAAGCCGTCAATAACAGAGAAAACTTCGGTATATATTTAAGCAAAATTCGGGTTCTCTTTATCAGGAGTAAGAATTTGGGCGCTTAATATTTTTAAGCCTAAGGATTAAGGTGCTCAATATTCTCAAGCCTAAGGATTAAGGTGCTCAATATTCTCAAGCCTAAGGATTAAGGTGCTCAATATTCTCAAGCGTGAGGATTAAGATCATCAGTATTCTCGAGCTTAAGAATTAAGGTACTCAGTATTCTCATAAGGATTAAGTTTTTCAATATTGTTGAGCGTAAGGATTTGGGCGTTCAACATTTTCAAGCCTAAGGATTAAAGTGCTCAATATTCTCGAGCGTAAGGATTAAGGTGCTTCGAGGTATTGTAAGACCTTCATTTGTCTACTGAGTGTCATATATTTATCTGAACATCATACAAGCAAACAAACAATTACTTTTATTGTAATATAACCATTTATTATGTATTTAATATAACCATATTAGTTCATAGCACAGTGAAGTTGAATCGATAAAACGTTTACAGAATTTATTTATTAGACTTAAAATTTGCATGCAGAAGAAATATAGCACCGAGTTTTTTATATTGCTTAAAAGTCAATCATAACCATTGTCAGCACTTTAAACTTCAAGTTTGTTGTGGAAAAATATTTTTAATCTTTTATTAGTTTCCCAACAACTATGTTTTTCTGCCGATTTATATTATTATTTTGTTCAATAACATTTTTACACAAAGAGCTTATTATCTATAATCTAGTTTATAAGGTTGGCGTTATACAATGGACGTTTGACACAAACATTTTTTATCAATCGAAAGACAAAAAGTATTTGCAGTACCGACACGAGCGCTGAATTAATTTCTTGACACAGAGTTGGAACGTGTTTTCATCAGACCTAAGGGCAATTTAATGGCAACCGTGTAATTTAACTCCGTCACTTCCTCCCTTTCAGTCTTGATATTTTTAATTAAAGTCACAACAATATAATCTGCTTTAATTACCTTATCGTCATTTTACGGGTTTCGAATGTTTTTCCATAAACTTTTTATACTAATATTTATTTTTACACCATTCCTTAATACTTTTGTTATAAAGCACGACAGTTATTGCATTTTGGATTTGAAAATGTTTTCGTGAATAGGTGAGAAATTTTGAAATTCCGAAATATAAATGTGTTATTTGTGCCATGCACAGAAATACAAATAAGTGGGCATTTTTAAAACAATTATACTGAATCCAAAACATTAAATAAATATAAATAAGCTTTTCATACCTAACTATCATATTTTATTATACTTATATCATAATTAATTATAATTGATCATAGCAGACAATAAATGTCATATTCTATTGAAATGAAAACAGTTGACATTTTCGTAAAACAAGTGGAGTAAGTTAGAGGTGAAAAAAGATAAAAAGATATAATAAATTTTTAATAAAAACAAAATAAATAAATAATATAAAAACAAAATAAATCAAACCTTACCTATAAATAGATTTTATTTTCGTTTATATTTGATTTATTCATTAATGGTAAAAGTATTCATTAATATTGCACTGGCTTGAGTTATGTAACCAACTCAAATGTTTGAGCTTTTTCATACAACTAACTACTAAGTTTTTTTTTAAATGATTGTTTAGATGTTAGCTGTCTCTGTTTTATGTACGGTTTGGAGAAATATTCAATGCACTTAGAAGTAAATCATAAGAAAACATGAGAAATTAAATATTGAGATTTTAATGCATAGGCTTATATCTGTTATTAGGATCCTATATATATAAACTAGACGTATAAATTTGCTTTTTGGTTGGTGTCTATGTCCATCAGTCCGTTGCCGGTGTCTATCTACCTGTAAATCTGTTTTGTTTAAACGCAAATTATTTATTAGTCAAAATTGTTGATTTTGTTTAACATTATTGGCATGTAGATTTAATATTCCATTACTTTAAGATATTTATAAAACCCATTTTTATGTGTTTTTCGGTAAAAAAAATAAGGAAATCTAATTTTTCAATGTTGGTATAAATGATTAAAACTTATCAAAATCATTTATCAAATTTTACTGATATTTGGACGTAAGATATGTGTAAACTTAAAAGTAGGGTTAATTACCGAAAATCGTTACGTTAAATTTTGTTCAAATATTGGTAAGAAATTAATTTTGATTTAATTTCTGATTTAAATAATTGAATTAAATTCTGTCGATTTGATTTAAGGAATTATTTATTAGGCTAACATAATCTTAAGAACGATATTTACACGTTAATTTCTACACTAAATGTTTAGATTAAAAGTGATTGGCCAGTTATTGGATAATTTATTACCACTACTAAAGAAAGAGGAAGAAGAAACAACTTTACAAGTAGCACAAAGGTTCAAATCAAAATGTTTGATTATAATTATAACCTACAAATGTGAGCTCGGTCCAACAGGATTCTCAAAAATTTTTAGAGGGCTGCAGTTTGCTCTAGTACTTTTATAAGAATAATTTTTGTTTTATTATTTTCTTCATAAACAATTTGAGCAGGTCTTATTATATTACTTAATAATAATGTAGAAGAAGCGATAATTCAAACCCGTACACTAAGATCAATGGATCTAGTACGCACTAAGTCTTGTGGGTTCCAGTTCAACAGACTGGTAAACTGACTAGCTCATTTTGCTAAAAGTCCTCAAGGATAATGCTGATAAGAGTCTTACAATTGTAGATTTGTGTTGCGGTTTCTTTTTCTGCTAGAAATCCTCAAGGTTAATGCTGATAAAAGTCTCACAATTATAGATTTGTGTTGCGGTTTCTTTTTCTGTTAGAAATCCTCAAGGTCAATGCTGATAAGAGCCTCACAATTGTAGATTTGTGTTGCAGTTTCTTTTTCTGCTAGAAATCTTCAAGGTCAATGCTGATAAGAGTTTCACAATTGTAAATTTGTGTTGCAGTTTCTTTTTCTGCTAGAAATCCCCAAGGTTAATGCTGATAAGAGTCTCACAATTGTAGGTTTGTGTTGCAGTTTTTTTTCTGCTATAGAAATCCTCAAGGTTAATGCTGATAAGAGTCTAACAATTGCAGATTTGTGTTGCAGATAGAAATCCTCAAGGTCAATCAAGAGTCAATCTGATCACAATTGTAGATTTGTGTTGCAAAGTCTAAGAGTCACAATTGTAGATTTGTGTTGCAGTTTTTTTTTCTTGTTGCAATCCAGATTTTCAATGCTGATAAGAGTCTCACAATTGTATAATTTGTGTTGCAGTTTCTTTTTCTGCTAGAAATCCTCAAGGTCAATGCTGATAAGAGTCTCACAATTGATAGAGTCTCACAATTGTGTTGCAGTTTCTTTTTGCTGAAATCCTCAAGGTCAATGCTGATAAAATCCTCAAGTTGTTCTTTTTGCTAGAAATCAAAAGCTCTCACAATTGTAGATTTGTGTTGCGGTTTCTTTTTCTGCTAGAAGTCCTCAAGGTTAATGCTGATAAGAGTCTCACAATTGCAGATTTGTGTTGCAGTTTCGTTTTATGCTAGATATCCTCAAGGTTAATGCTGATAAGAGTCTCACAATTGTATATTTGTGTTGCAGTTTCTTTTTCTGCTAGAAATCCTCAAGGTCAATGCTGATAAGAGTCTCACAATTGTATATTTGTGTTGCAGTTTCTTTTTCTGCTAGAAATCCTCAAGGTCAATGCTGAGAGTCTCACAATTGTATATTTGTGTTTCAGTTTCTTTTTCTGCTAGAAATCCTCAAGGTTAATGCTGATAAGAGTCTCACAATTGTATATTTGTGTTGCAGTTTCTTTTTCTGCTAGAAATCCTCAAGGTTAATGCTGATAAGAGTCTCACAATTGCAGATTTGTGTTGCAGTTTCGTTTTCTGCTGGAAATCCTCAAGGTCAATGCTGATAAGAGTCTCAAAATTGTAGATTTGTATTGCGGTTTCTTTTTCTGCTATAAATCCTCAAGGTTAATGCTGATAAGAGTCTCACAATTGTATATTTGTGTTGCAGTTTCTTTTTCTGCTAGAAATCCTCAAGGTTAATGCTGACAAAGAGCTCTCTCAATGCTGATAAGAGTCTCACAATTGTATATTTGTGTTGCAGTTTCTTTTTCTGCTATAAATCCTCAAGGTTAATGCTGATAAGAGTCTCACAATTGTATATTTGTGTTTCAGTTTCTTTTTCTGCTATAAATCCTCAAGGTTAATGCTGATAAGAGTCTCACAATTGTATATTTGTGTTTCAGTCCTTTTTCTGCTAGAAATCCTCAAGGTTAATGCTGATAAGAGTCTCACAATTGTAGATTTGTATTGCGGTTTCTTTTTCTTCCCTGCATAACCTAAACACTGTTTCGTTGATACATGTGCACTCTTCGACCACAGTGCCCTGTAATGAGTCTTATAGTTTGTCTAAATTGTGTTCTGTCCCAGATGTCTGTTGTCCTCTTTGACGGATCTTTCTTAAGTGCTGTTTACTATGATAATTTCCACTAAGATTGAACCCACCTTGCTTGGTGTTGCTTGTTTATCCACCTGTTTTTAGCAGAACCGGTCAGTGATAAAGAGTTCCTTACTGCTGTCTAAGGTCCAATAAACTCAGATGCAAATCCCAATTAAACTAAACAATCCAAAATAAATGTCACTGTTTTATTAACTTTATTTTCATCACTACTGTTTCGAGGATATGGTCTGATTTATTTGTTTTAAGCCATTTTGTTGGATAATCTTCCTCAGTAAAATAACTAAGTAATGTATATTAAAAAAATGTAACTATTCGAACACGAAATTGTATTTCCAAACTAGGATTTTTTTGTAATATTCCTCTTTATATTTATAGGGCGGTGCCTTTATAACACAGACATGAAATTTATTTGTCCATTTGTTATGAGTATTTATGTATGAAAACATTCAACGAGAATTAATAAGTGACAAGTTTCGAAAAAAAAATGTCCCAGATGAAAACAAAAATAGATCATATTGTCTTAATGCAAAGTGGTCAAAAAATAATAATGTCGTCAATAAATCTAAACCATACATATAGGAAAGAGTTTTATCATTAAAAAGTCATTTACAAATTTATCCAGAAACTTGTTGGAGTATGAAGACCAATCTAACCTCTTTGCTGCGTTTTTTATGTGTACATAATTTTGATTTTCTGAACATACTTTATTTCTACTTAAAATGAACTTAATTAAATACATTATAAGAAAATAAATGTGTAGAGGATTTAAATCTGTGATTTAAGAAATATTCTAACATGATTTAACCTTTTAAGTTGTATAGAATATGAAAATGTTAGTTTCTTTATTAGAAATAAATATTTTAATTACGAACAACGCCATATTTACGTGTCGTTTTGTAACATGCTGCCTCCTACCAAGTAATGTATTGATACAGTGTCGTAGTTTAACTTTCATCCGCTAGATATCAGTATAATATAGAACATACATTTTGGAAAATATTATAATAATCTGCCTTAAAAAAGATTTTTTTTTTTATGATTATTTTCTTGTAAAAACAAAAAGTACATAAAAATAAATGTAAAATATTCGGTATGTTTATTAATATTCATTCAAATTTTGAATATCTAACCTCTAAATTAGAAGTCTTATAGTTTTAGATTATTCCGCTAGATATCGGGCAAGTGCATCAGAAGAAAATAGTATGTGTAATCCTAATAATATTGGAGCTGTTTTACTAATTAAGTTATGACAAAAATGTTTTAACGTTTTGATCAAACAATAACCTTTAGTTAATCATTAGACCTAAAGACATCAAAATATTAATATCACAAATTAACAGTATTAATATAGTCTACAAATTTTACCGAACATGTAATATAATATTATATTATGTTGTATAACAGAAATAGTGTTATAATAAATAGTCTATATTGTATCGATTTCTTTTGATTGTAATGGGAAAAAGATAATAATTATCAGTGGTAGAGCGTCATTAAGAGCCCGGTTCAAAATGGCCGGGTTCCATTCATATTTTTAAAAACATAACAATAAGTGTAATATGAATAAATAATAATATTTATTATATAATAGTAATGTAATAATTATATTGATTTTGTAAAATGTATATGTATACATTTTGATAAATGTAATTGATTTTTATGGACACATCCTCCGAATGGACAAAAATAGACTAAGCAAAAAAATATTTGACTACTTTCGCAGTAGAAGAGCCAAACCACTTTGGTTTAGAGAAACGGAGAAAGATATAACAGAACTGCAGATCACTGACACTATGCTCATGGACAGAACAGCCAAAACAATAACCAAGGACAAGAAGCAATGGTTCCAAGGTAAAGTCAAATCCAAGCAAACGATCCAAATCTCTGACGAAGAAAGAAAAGCAAGATCACAACGAATGAAGCAATACTGGGCTACGAGGAAGGCACAGAACATTAAAAAGTTATTGATTTAGTGTACCCCAAAGTTGGGTGAAACAAATAAAGAGAGAGTAATGTAATAAAATATGAACATAACTTCAAAAGGTTTTAGCTGATAACGCTTTTATACCGTTGTACAAAATATCAAAGTCGAACAAAATGTTGCGTTCATAGGTGAACACAGAGCCGCAGTTGCTCCCTGTGTAAATTGAAGCAGGCCTACGGTCGAAACCGACACCTCGATACCAGTAAAGTATCGATACTTTTCTTGCGATATCTAGTATTTTTTATTCGATACTTTTACTAATATCAGTATTGGTAATAATCGATCAGTGCAACTGTTAATTGTTTTGATAAGCGTAAGGAAAATTGTCACTGGCTCTCGATAGGTTCGATTCTGACATTTCTTTCTTACTCACGAGGTAAACAATCCCGAGATGACTAAAGTATAAAGTAAACTGTAAACATTTTCCTAATTACATCCAGTCATCCAACGATAGCTACGTATTTATATTTTACAAAGTCTAATGGTTAATAACAAATGTTTCGTAATGTACATATCCATAATTATTATAATTAATTGGATTTATTTTTAATTATTGTCTTTCATTTAATTATTAACTCTCTTTTTTGTTTTTGTATGCCATATAGATTTCTTTTTATTGTATGCATTATAATAATATAATGCGATTATTAAGAGCTTTTTAATATATTAAGACGTGGAGAATTAAAAAAAAAAAACCAAGAAAGGGATAGAGGCTGTAGAAATGGATGCGTTGAGAAGATCTGCTAAGATATCGAGAGTCCAAAGAATAAGAAATGAGGTAATTCGTCAACAGATGGGAATAGAGGACACGATTGTAAAGGAAATTGAGAGGAGTCAGTTAATTTGGTACGGTCATGTCCAACGGATGAACCAAGCGCGACTGCCGAAATGAGCAATGAAGTGGGTGCCGACCTTAAAAAGGGCAAGAGGAAGACCAAGAAAGAAAGAGCTGGATGGAAAGAAATCCGTAAAGCTATAAGTGATCGAAATTTACAAATCGGACAATGGGAAGATCGGAAAGAGTGGAATCTAGGCATCGGACAACGTCGCTGCACGTTTCAACCGATGTTATAATTATTATTATTATTATTATTGTATCCACATATTATTTATTAAAATATTGGTTGTATGTACTTATTTTCACGTACACGTATTTCTTAACGTGTATGGATAAAACTGCTTTCACGTATTTTAATTTATTGTTTTCGATGTACGTAGCAGTATTATGTTATTATATTTGTTACATTACTTGAATGTATTGTTTTGCTTTTAACACGAAGTAAATGTATTGTTTTGCTTTTTACACGAAGTAAATGTATTGTTTTGCTTTTAACACGAAGTAAATGTATTGTTTTGCTTTTAACACGAAGTAAATGTATTGTTTTGCTTTTAACACGAAGTAAATGTATTGTTTTGCTTTTAACACGAAGTAAATGTATTGTTTTGCTTTTAACACGAAGTAAATGTATTGTTTTGCTTTTAACACGAAGTAAATGTATTGTTTTGCTTTTAACACGAAGTAAATGTATTGTTTTGCTTTTAACACGAAGTAAATGTATTGTTTTGCTTTTAACACGAAGTAAATGTATTGTTTTGCTTTTAACACGAAGTAAATGTATTGTTTTGCTTTTAACACGAAGTAAATGTATTGTTTTGCTTTTAACACGAAGTAAACTAATGCTGTTAGTTCATAATAGACACGATGCGGCGGAAAGAGAGAATTGCTTTTTTCGGCGTGGAATAGCACGCCTTCCAGAAATCCGACTGGTGAAACAGCTATTTACCTATTTCTGGAAGATTAAAAAGCAGAATAATTGGTTCAATGAGATCCAGAGTGATTTAGAAGAGTTAAATTTGACGGTGCCTCAAATTGAAGGTAGCGCAGAGAAGAGGATTCTAAGGAATAAATATCTGCGATTCAAGCTAACAACATTTGAACGAAGGACCTACACCATAACTGATGAACAAAGGGCAGCCAGGTCGGACAGAATGAAGAAATTTTTGAAACGCTAGTATCTCAATAGCGATGTTGGACTTGAAAGTGTATGGACTGATTAAAGTGCTCCAATGAGGGCGTAAACTAAGGAAAAAACTAATACTGTAATATATAAATTATCAACTAAATTTCTTTGACGTTTGTGTCACATTTCTTTCGATATTTTTATTCAATACCTACTAATAACGATAAGTACTATTTCTTTTCGATTTTCCTGAAGTATCGGTACTTTTCCGATACTAGTATCTAGTAAAAGTATTATTTTGTGTTCATTATTTATTTTTTTTTTTGATTATGCCTTGATGTGTGTTTTTAATGATAAATGGCAAAGCCCCAAACGCCCAACTGCAATACCAAGCTCCATACTGGTCCCTATTAAAAACTGTTTTAGCGGCATTAAATTATTATTTATATTTTTCTGGCTGAAGTATAATTTCAAATAATTACTAACGATGAAATTTCTAAATATAAGTTTTTAAACGATGAATCAAGAGTTACATTGTATTGTTAGGCACTCTAATATTCAATATATTTAAACTCTCATAACTTCAAGAAATTTCCGCTAGATGTCATACAAATCCAATATTTTGTTACAACAATTATGTAATGCTAGGTACACATAAAACTATACTATAAACTGCGATCCAGATTTAATAAATTATTTGTGTTAAATATTTTTTGAAGGAAAACAAATAAAATAAAAAAAAATAAACCAAGACTGCCGTGACGTTTTTAATCCAAACAAGACCCACATCGCCATAAAAAAAATATGTTATACTATCAAGTGTTTGCCGCTATAACAATTATTGTATTTAAAAATATAATCTTTATATTATATTAAAAAGTACAGTAATATATTCAATTAATCAATATTTTTCTCTGTAGTCTACTGCTATCTACAGGATTTAATTTTAAACATTACGCGATTAGTTCACATTTATGTCACTAGATGCCACGTAATATTACAAAAAAAGTATATAACATAAAATTATATTCTATAAATAAAACAAACTTTTTAAATGTTGTCGTATTAATTACTGAACTTAATAATAACAATAAGTTGTCTTAATGTTATGTTATTATCAGATCGGGCTAATGTACAGTCAATATAGACTGCCTTTAATCAGGCAAAGGCAGTTGAAATGAGCAGTTAATGGGTTTATCGATCCTACCATACCTCTGGCTCATAATTAGTCTCTCTAATCGTATTAAATCAAACACACACTCACTACACGTTACTAACACACAAGTGTAAAACTACCCGTGCAGATGATGTTATTGGCACCGGTTATCTGGTGTATCAAATAACCCTGGGGCTGGCAACCTCCTAAAGTACCAACTCATGCGGAGTTAGCTGTATGGACGTAAATGTTCAGCTACTTATGTGAAACAGAATAAGGGGAGATCTCGCCACACAACAAAATCTGACTCAATGGAGCAGATAACGGGGAAAGTGAAAAAGAATTAGCAGAACAAACATCTGCAAGCACCTCAATAACGAACTGGGAAGTCACAAGTTAAAAGTGGAAGAATTACCCACCTTGAATCTTCTGCAATGATACATTTTATGAAGACACCGTAACAGAACAAGTCTTCTGACTTCTATATTTCTATACAGAAAGTTATAATTATAGAAAATTATTAAAAAATATAACATTTTTACTTTGAACATTTCTTAAAATTTCATTTCATTTTTGTGATCATCGTTAAAATCTGCATATCAGATATTACTGAAAATAAATTGGAAGAGTTAATTCCAGATTTTCAATGGACATTGAAATTCAAAAGTGCAAATTGAGGATGATTTTAAATGTCATTACTACGGTGACATCAGATTGTCAGAAAAGTTACGATTAAAATTATAATGTATATTTTTTTAAATTAAAATAAACCGCAATTTTACAATGTAGGCCTATGAATTTCAAGGAAATAAGTCAAAATCATTGTTTGTGTAAAGTTTAATTTTCTTGTGTCGAAATGGCAGTTTCTGTGACGTCATTCAATATATTTGCTCGGGTGTTCGCTTCTATACGTGGACAGCGTACTTTTTATTTTTTTTAAATTATTATTTTCTTTATTTTATGCAGCCATCTATGGACTCCAATTACACACTTTCTTCCTTGTTAATCCCTGCTTCCTCCTACACCAGTACTCCTTCATTCTCTGGCTCATTCTATGACGTTCCGCCTCCGAAACCACTCGCCTCCTTCCTCTTGGATTCTCTTCAGAGATGTCTTTCAACTCAGCAGCAGCTATCTTCCTCCTACACGTGTCCATATTTTGTACCTCTTCAGCGCTCATCCACATCTCATGGAATTTGTATTTTCCTGTTTTCCTGGAAAGTCAGCACTCTTCGCTATTCTTTCTGGTTTCATCCTGCTGATGTGCCCATAAAACATCAGTCTCCTCTTCTTCATTGTAATAGTGATTTTTTGAAACATTTCATAAAGCTCTTTGTTTGATCGCATATGGAACTTGAACTCACCATCATTCATTCTTCTCGGTCCCAAAATCTTCCTCAAAAATTTTCTTTCCTTCTTTTCGATCTCCGATAGTCCCCTTCCAGATAGTATCTCTGCCGCATACAGACATTCAGGTTGAACTACTGTGGTGTAGTGTCTAAATTTTGCTTGATAAGACAGGGCTTTTGATTTTTACGTGTTCTTGCACAATCTGATCGCAATTTCCATCTTCCTTGCTCTGTCTGAAATAGTTATTTTCTCCTTCACATTTGGAGTCAAAAACTCGCCTAAATACTTAAACTTCTGAATCCTTCTAATGTCTCCATATTTGGTCTTCATTATCCATGTTGAGTCCTTAGCATCAATATTCAAGAATATTCAAATAATATAATAAAATTATTATTGTTATTATTATTATTATTATTATTATTATTATTATTATTATTATTATTATTATTATTATTATTATTATTATTATTATTATTATTATTATTATTATTATTATTTGTAGATGCTTAGTATGTAACTGTAATCAGTGTAAATCTGAAAATTAATATAAATTTGAAAAAGGGTTAGCATAGTTTATAACATTACATTGCTTTCCTACTAACAAGTTTTTAAAATTTATAAAATACTTTTTCTGGTGTCACTTAAAATTCGTGAAATACTGTCACGTCAAAATCCTAAACAACTAAATTCCTACGAAACAATAAACGTATATTTATTAATCGTTGCTTGTATAAAGTCTTATTGTGCAAGGGTGTAAGGGTGTTTATTTATTTTTATTTTTCATTCGTCTGTTTTAAAAATATTTGTGAGTTTAAAGCAGCATTAAACAAGTAGAGGAGAAGGAATTACACTATACTAAAATCCATTAATGTATTTTAATGTCAATATATATCCTGAATTTTACAAAAAGTAGTGCCTTGGATTGTGATAACTTTGTTTAAGGGAAGTCAGGAATAAAATGTCAAGATTACCTACAGATAAAATTTATACTAGTTTTGAAGGTTTTATTATTTCTACAAGGAATTACACACGCCATTTCAGATAACATATTATACAATAAAATCCAACATAGTGCACTTAAGTACAGGAATTCTGTAAACGAACAACAACATCAACAAGAAAGAGCGTTTTATTTAAGTGACTCGTACAACTTAGACAATATATTACGAAACACAAGTGCAGAATGAACAGAGTCCGCGATTACATTAAAAGAGTGATTTATTGTGCACGAAACTATCTTTGTACTTTGTAACAGTAATGCATTACATTATGGCGTATATCCGAATTGTTATCAATACAGAAACAATAAAAAAATAGCAGAATAATATTTTTTTAAAAATAAGTAATACAAATTGTCTACTTTCTGCAAGATTAAATAATTAATCAAAAGCAGTACCTAAATATTTGAATATGAAATCGTTAGTTATTATTACATTATTTTAGAAATTGTTTTCGATAATTATAACATAATTCATTAGTTTCGCCTTGCAGTTTTCTGTCGCCTTTATCAGAACAGTGTATCCATTGATGTGTATCCAGCTACTTTTAAATCAAGCATTAGTGTGAAGTGTCTGTTAACCCAGTAAAAACAACAAACATTTCACCAGAGCGAACTAACCAAGAAAAGTGTTTACGAGGCACGACGATGTGAACTTCATTTTGTCCTCGCTGGATAATCTGTTGATTTGGGGGTGTGGGCCTAATTACTGATATGTACAATAATGTCTTGTGGTACAAGGACAACTGAGATTTTCGTCCCATCAGCCAATACAAATAACGCAGTTTTTGTTTGATTTGCACTTCTTTCTTACATACATAATGCTTCCACGTAAGGCGTTTATCGAGATGGATTCCAAGATATTTAGCATATTTACTCAAAAAAGGAACAAAAATGATTTTAATTATAATATTAAACCAATAACATTACATATACTGTACTACATTAAAAGTTATATATATATATATAAAACTAATTAATTATATATATAATTAGAGAGTCGATCTACAGATCTCGTTTAAAAAAACCAAATTCTTCTGTTCAAAATTAAATATTCAAAAACTAAACACAAAGTATGGTAAGATAAACAGAGTCAAGCACTTCAAATATGTGGGAGAAATTCTTGAACCCACAGGTGGCGAGAAGGCTGCGCAGAAGGTTCGGCTACTGAGAATGAAGAGGGCTCTTGGTATAACACGATATATCTACAATAAGAGATGTATGTCGACGCACACAAAAATCAGACACTACAACGCAGTCATAAAACCGGAGGTATTATATGCAAGCGAGACGCTAGCACTCCAAACAAAAGCTACCATGGAGGATATTTTGAAGGAAGAACGCAAAATCTTGAGGAAGATCTTTGGCCCGAGATTAACAGAAGATGGATACAGGTTGCACTCCCGGAAGACCACAGAGAAGATATCGAACCTGGCAGCAGATATCAGAAGGAGGCTTCGGTTCTATGGACACATCAGTAGACTCCCAACAACGAGACTTGCCAACAGAATCCATAAGTATATACAAGGTGTCAAATCAACAACGTCGTGGATCGCACAAGTCAGAATAGACCTACATGACGCAGAAATAGACTCAACAGACGTTGAAGACAGGAACGCATACAGGAGAAAAATGTTCGGTTGGAAGGTCCCAGAGAATGAAATCCCAAGAGAGCAGGGGTAAAATGGACGGAGGAGCGGAAGAGGATCCATGGGGACAGGATGAGGGAGGTGTGGAGGATTATAAGGAGCAAGACATGAGTCGGAGTGCTTTGCGTGATCCAACAGGGTCTATACGCAGATAATAATAATTATATATATATATATATATATATATATATATATATATATATATATATATATATATAGTTTTACTATTTTTAATATTATAGGATTAAAATAGTACAGGATTCCGCAAGTTTAAATATATCTTTATTTGTATGTCTTGTTGAATATCTTGTTCAAGATTCACACAGGTAAATGTGAACGATGATCATAACCTCCATCATTGTTTTTAAAGACGTTTTGTGAAATTAATTTTAAAAAAGAAAAAAATACTGTATATAATGTTAATATCATTTTCAGTTTACTAATTTTGTTACTATTTTTTATAATAAAATATTCTGAATCGATAAATATTTATATTTACTTCTTTCCACTCTATTATATTACGTAACTGACCACTAATTGTGCGAAATATTCGCAAAACAGTCTACATAATATTGCTTTCAAATTGTTACGTTCCACTGAGTTGTAAATTAAGTTTTAAGGATACAAATAACCAACACTGAAGCAGTTTATCAATTTTTTTCTGCGATTGCCCACTAGATTGTTATTAGCATCCCACAAACACAAGGAGGTGGGGAATTTAATAAAAAGTTAACAAAATATTGGGTGGTAAAGGGGACGGTATTACAACACAACACACGTCGGCACGGAATGGCGGCACCACGGTTCAATGTGGCTTTTATTTGTTTCATAGTAAACTTGCTTATTTATTTTTGAACCGAAAATATATAACAACATTCAATTTGGTTTTACTCTGAATGAAAATAATTTTTATATTAAAAACAATTATTTTATAAAATGCAATATTGTAAAACGGCTGAATTGAAATATTCCTTCGTTGTTAAAAATCACTTGAAGACAGTTTGTATTTACAATAAAAAGATTTATAAAAACTTTAAGTAACACTGATATAATGATTGGAAATAATTACACAAGAATGGTTTGTACTAAAATGAGAATTGTATCCTTTGTTGTGGGTATACTCGCTAAAAACATTCACACAACAATTAGCTGAATGAATAGGGAATATCATAGTTAGTAACATAATTAGTTACGTAATATAATATAATTATCAATATAATAAATATCATATTTCGATCTATATGATCTGTAAGCTTTATCTGTAAGCTGCCCATATACAGCTGCATTACAATAATTAATGAGGCAACTAATTATTAATTATTACTTCATATATATACAAATGATTTTAATTATAATATTAAACCATTAATATTACATATACTATACTACATATATATAGTATATATATATGTTCCTTATTGGCTGTCACAGACAAAGTCAACAATGAAAACAGCTGAAAGTTTTATAATACTTAAAGGGCATGTATACCAACATAATAAAAAAATATTTAAAAATCGGACTCTCCAAGCCCACGAAATTTAAAATTATCGTTACTTTCTGAACACATTTCGTGTATATATATATATATATATATATATATATATATATATATATATATCAATTATCATCAATTATATGATGTAATGATATATATATATATATATATATATATATATATATATATATATATATATATATATATATACACGAAATGTGTTCAGAAAGTAACGATAATTTTTAAATTTCGCGGGCTTGGAGAGTCCGATTGTCAAATAATTTTTTTTATTATGTTAGTATACATGCCCTTTAAGTATTATAAAACTTTCAGATGTTTTCATTGTTGACTTTGTCTGTGACAGCCAATAAGGTTAGACGTGTTTTTATGAGCTCGGCGATTTTTGTTTGTTAAACGAAATGGATCAAAGAATTTGTATCAAATTTAGCGTAAAAATGGAATAAAATGTAACGAAGTATGTGAAATGTTACCAAAGGCCTATGATGAGTCTGCTATGAGTAAAGCAAGAGTTTACGAGTGGTATAAGCGTTTCCAAGAAGGCCGTGAAGACGTTGAAGATGACGAACGCCCTGGACGCCCCAGCACATCAGCAACCGATGAAAACGTGTAAAAAGTGTAAGAAATGGTTATGAACAATCGCCGAATCACAATTAGAGAGGTCGCTGATGATGTTGTCATTTCGATTGGATCATATCATGATATTGTTTGCAATGTTTTGTATATGAGAAGGTGGCAGAAAAATTCGTTCCAAAATTGTTGAATTTTGAACAAAAACAGCGGCGAATGGAAGTTGCTCAGGTGTCACTAAATGAGGTCAACGACGATGCAGAATTACTGAAACGTATTATAACAGGTGACGAAACATGGGTTAACAGATATGACGTCGAAATTAAGGCTCAATCATCCCAGTGGAGCCATCCTGGCTCGCCAAGACCGAAAAAGGCTCGACAAGTACGGTCGAACGTGAAGGTTATGCTCACTCTGTTCTTCGGTATTAATGGCGTAGTGCATCATGAATTCCTGCCACCAGATGAAACGGTCAATAAGGAGTACTACCTACAAGTTAAACACCGTTTGCGTAAAGCAATCCGAAAAAAACGCCCGGATCTGTGGAAAAACAATTCGTGGCTTTTGCACAACGATAATGCACCAGCTCACACTTCATTGCTTGTTCGTGAATTTTTGGCCAAAAACAGTGCTGCAACGATGGCCCAGCCTCCATATTCGCCTTACATGGCTCCGTGTGACTTTTTCCTATTTCCAAAAATAAAGAGAACCTTAAAGGGCCGTCGTTTTATAGCCGTAAATGACATTAAAAGCGCATCGCTGAAAGAAGTAAAGGCTATCTTAAAGATCGAGTTTGAGAAGTGTTTCGAGGATTGGAAGAAGCGCTAGCAGAAGTACATAATCTCTAATGGGGACTATTTTGAAGGAGAAACATCACTGTAGAAGAATAAATAAATATTTTGTTCAAAAAATTAAAATTTTCGTTACTTTCTGAACACACCTCGAATATATATATATATATATATATATATATATATATATATATATATATATATATATATATATATATATATATATATGGAATTGTATAAATACCTGACCCATTAGACTATTCAAAGTATATGTATGAAAAAATACTCATTAGATTTCATTGCCGGAGAAACATTTATATTTTTGATTTTGTAGATGCCTAGTATGCCGTTTCATCAAATTAATATACTAAGGCAAATAACCATTATATCTATAATCACGGCTGTTGCCACAGTACTCCTATTATGCTTCTCTGCACCTCATTAAACTTGTATATAATGGATGTGTGCACAGTAACGGGAGATTTGTACCAATCAAATGTTGAGACATATCAACGCAAAAGAAAATCAATTAATTCTATAAATTAAATAACAATATTTAATTTCATTTATAATTATTTAATTACATACGTATATTTTAATTAACGAAAAAAAAATTGTTAGCGTAGTAGCGATATTGTTACAAAACTATAAATGATAAAATTTGATTTTTAAAACGTGGATATCAGAAAAAAAGGTGATTATTTAAAAACGTAATTTCAAAGTGGACCACCATCGATAGGCTAGTTAAATTAAAACAATGAATTTAAGTGTCTGAAAACCGAATTAAAATTAGCAACCGAAAAATTATTACAATATTGGTTATCCACCGATAAGTATTTGAAGTGTGTCGGATTAAAAATATCCAATAATATAAAGTTTATATTATTAAACTTTACACCACATATGAAATTATATAATTAACGTAACAGTATATGTTAATCGTATTAGATAACTTTCAACGATATTCGTATTCTTTTTAATCGTGTTGTAAAATTATAAAACACCTTTCTCTGAACCACGTGTAATTAAACAATTAAAAATGCGCGTAAATCTTAACGCAGTGATCCCCAGTAGCACACATTGTTGGCCCAATGTTGGGCAATGGTTAGTTAATACGCCAACGAAATTTCCTCAATGGGCCAACGAGCTGTTTGTTTGCTAGGCTAACTGTTACATTCATGAAAACCTCTGCTGTTGGCCCAACATTAATTTTTAGTTGGCAGAAAATATAAAATATATTTTGTTAAAATAAATATCTCATAAATTAAATAGGGTATAATTATTCCAAAAGTTTTAAAATAGTGTCTTATTTGTTAGTATAATAGTATTATATCGATGTTGTAAAATTTACTGCAATGTGCAAGCGCACGTGATGACACACAGAATTGCCAACAACAGAACAATTTTTTTTTTTTTAGCATAATTGTGAACAGAATATTATTATATCCTATAATCATTTACTATGATGATTTTATGATGTACTTATTATTTAAAATATATCGAGCACTGTGGAAAAGTGAAAGTTTGTCCGTTACTGCTTTACTTCTTTGTCACTGACCAAGCGTAGTTGCGCGATCCTACATGTGTACAGTTATAGTTTGAATCTGGTGCTATAGCGTTTTTTTGATTTGACTTTTCACAATTGCCATTTAAATAAATGTTGTTTGTGTGAATTTTGTCTCTTTTTGCAAAATAACCTTGTTTCAGTAACGAAATATGCTATGTTGGTTACTCAACTAACTTTCAATAGTAGGCCTAACCTTACTATTTACCAATATGTTTAAAGTGTTATATTTTATTTAATTAATTAGTGAACTTAATAATAATCATAATTTCTCAACATTCGCGAACACGTGTGAATACTTTTCTTATCAAATTCAATTTGTATTCTTACTCAAAACAATATGTACATTATAATATACAATTAAAAAGCTAAAGTAGGCTACATATTATATATTACTTCGAGTAAGAATATCCTACATTTGATAATAAACGGTATTCAAATATGTTAGTGAATATATAGAAAATTATGATTACTATTAAGTTCACTAAGCAATTGAATAGAAATATAATACTTTGAAAATGTTGGTAATTATTAGGGTAACTGTTCGGAGTAAGTTGGGCCAACAATTTCTTTGTTGGTTTTTTGGTGATGTTTAAGTGTTTGCCCTATGTTGGGATTTGGTTCGTTATTAATTGGTAGGCATTTGTGCCAATTTTAACCGTTGCCCAACCGTGTGTGAAAACAAAATACCAACAATGGGCCAACAGAAAATGCTACTGGGGATACTAATTTAAAAATTCTGAATATTTACAGCAGTGGAGTACAATAACAATGTAGTAACAAATGGAAAGTCATAAAATAGGATCAAAACAAAAACAAAACTTTTATTGGCAAACGTTTTGATTCTATGGTTGAATTTATTACTAAACTAAAAGTGATAAATTACTATAGTTCGTTCAATTTATGTTTTCAGGTCATTATAAAAAGCATTAAAATAAACGTAGACATAATTAATTTGAGAAATATTTTTTTCCAATGCATAATGAGTTTCGGATTGTAACTTAATAAATTTATATCATATATAAATACAATATTTAATTATATATTATATATCAATTAATATATTAACAATATTATATTATATTATTAATATATTAATTAATAGTTAAGTTCAATTTCATGAAACGACATAAGGTAGCCTATTTCACGTTCAGGAACCCTAAATCAATGAGCTAGTTTCCTAATGACATTAATATAGAGGAGCACGATACATAATACCATTAGTTTAGCTATAGAGTTTTTATTTTATTAAAAATACGTCACCTTATTCAGTTTATGCACAAGTCATAATGAACATAAAAAGCTGTTTATCGATGTATTATCGAGTTTAAGTTCGGAATTTCTTAAAGAACGTTTACTTTTTTACTTTTAAATTTACACAAAATAAATATAAAACATAATAACGTTGTTTTACATTTATAATATCTGTTTAAATAAAATTTACTATATTAATTATAGTTTATTGTATAAAATAAAGCTGAAAATATTAAGTTTAATAATTAACTTAAATTATATTACTTATATATTCTGTAACATTTATTGACAATGGTTGTGTTATTTTTTTACAGTATTTTATTTTTTATTAAAAAGACGTTATTTACTTGAAAATTAAGATATATATATATATATATATATATATATATTGTCTTTTAGTCTCTGGAGATATGGTCGAGGTAACCAGTCAGACGGCTGCGTCTATGAACTAATAATCTGACATAAAATACTGACGTTAAAAAAAACAAATTTTAATTTGTGTTAGTATAAATATTTTATTGTGATTTGAACTTCATAAGTTAATATTCTTATGTTATTAATCATATACAATTTTAGAGTTAAATTATTTTATTGAACACGATTAATGTTTGTGTTAAAAATGTTCTTTATAATAAATTTTGAAATGAAGAAAAGGAAGTTTTTTTAAAAAAATTAATAAGGTTTTGTCTACCGTTGCAGGAAATGAAGCAATACATCTTGAGTAAAATAAAAATGAAAAAAAAAAAAAAATAAATGTTATCGCTTTAAAAAATAGTTACATTTCAAATTAATTTATGTTATAAATGCGTAAGGAAAAGATTTTGTTAGATTAAGAAACGTAATACAATTGTGCTAAGAAAACGGACAATAAAGTCTCCTGAATAAGATAACCTACATTTAGCTAGTAAGGGAAAATTAAGTTGGTTAGGTTGGTAAAATAAATTAGCTAGACAGGGACAACAAAGTTGGCTAGGCTGGTAAACTGCGTTAAGTGAAATATCTTAATTAGACAGGTAAACTGAGTTGTCTAGGAAGGTAAATTTAGTAGGCAGATAAAGTAAGTTAGCCGGTAAGGTAATTTTAGTTAGAGGTAAGGTAAATAAACCGAGATGGTAAACGAATTGAATGTTGGTAAACATATTGACACTGTTTGAATGTAATTACTGTCTTGACAAACAGCTAACAAGGTATAAGACATAGTTTAATATTCTGCAGTGTTTACTAAACAAATAGGCAATTACTATGTATATTACTGTTAAAGGAAACGAAAAAACGTTCTGATAATATTGAGCTACATTTTTAACAATAGAATTATTTTTAAAATTATTAAATATTAATAATCTTGAACTCTACAATTTAATTAAACAGTATAATTGTTGAAATTCTTTTTATATTCTTCTTCTTTTCTGCTAGAATTATTGCCAATATTCACTTAACGCAGTTTACCAGCCTGGCCAACTTTGTTATCCCTGTCTAGCTAACTTATTTTACCAACCTAACAAACTTAATTTTCCCTTACTAGCTAAATATAGGTTATCTAGCATCATCTTATTTAGAGAGTATAGATGTAGTTTTTGAAGATGTAGGTTCTCCGAAACGCGTCAACGAAAGTAAAATACGCACATACGCACATGCGCACATGCGCACATGCGCACATACGCACATGCGCACATGCGCACATGCGCACATGCGCATACGCACATGCGCACATGCGCACATGCGCACATGCGCACATGCGCACATGCGCACATGCGCACATGCGCACATGCGCACATGCGCACATACGCACATACGCACATAAGCACATACGCACATACGCACATACGCACATACGCACATACGCACGTAAATTACGAAATTTACGAAATTAGGGAAGGCAGATTATTATACTAAACATAGTATAATTGTTTGTAGTAATACTGTCTAAAAAGGAAAAAAAGCAATTTTATTAATTATTTAACCTTGATTAATCAATTATGTTCTAATTCGACTACAGAATTATCAAGACAAATTACCTACTCTTTTTCTCAACAACTTCTCATATCAGTATTGTTGTTTCACTAATTGCCTTTAATTAAATTTTGCATTTAAAATTAATTAAAATATCAGCAGCGCTTTGTCTCGGCTAACCGTGCTGCATTGTTTTCTCTAAATGTAACAAAGTGCCGGAACTCATCTCGCTGAATCTTCTCTGAAATATCAATTATCCGGCTCAAAGCCCTGCAATCCCTAACAAGGGCGATGCGATCCACAGAATTAATCTAACAATTAGTTGGAATTACGGAATTACAATTAATTTTAATGCAAGATATGTAACAAGATGTAGTAAATATAGTTTTTACCGTATGTGCTACACTGGAGTTGTAATGAAATATTTCATTGATAACTTTTATCATTGGTAATGCATTAAAATAATCTCTAGACATAACTGAGCTTTTTGTAAGAATTAATTATCATCATTGTAACGGAATATGGTTCAACTTTAAGCCACACCCTAAAAAAAGAATTAGCCACAGAAAATATAAATGTCTCTTTCAGAACAAGTAATAAGTTGTCAACATTATTAAAGAAGCCAGTTGCAAATACAAGTGGAGATAACTTTGAAAAAACTGGCATATACAAAATGAAATGTAGTGATTGCCTAAGCTTCCATATCGGTCGGATATCTCGCTCTTTTAAAAAAAGATTTAAAGAGCACATACCCAGAAGTGCATTATCGACAAACTCGGCTTTCGCAGAACATCTTATGGACAAAAACCATAAATTTAAAGACATCCATACCAACATGGAAATATTACATTTTTGTAATAAAAGTAGTTATATGGATGCGATTGAAGAGTTTGAGATTTACAAGAGCAAAAAATCAGACCCCCAGAACATCCTCAATGAAAAACTTTCATTTAAATCAAACTTAATATACGACATGGCTCTAAGGATAAGTGATTTGAGTAACAAAAACCAACAGACGCACCGTAACTGATAACAACGACGGGCGCGCTACTAATGATGGACACACACTTGCACTTACAACACTAAAGGTACGACTTTAACACTTTACACTTACACATACATTTAGGGAGACGATAATAGCCTCGATGTGCTTGTCGCCTTAAAATAACAAAAATAAAAAAACAAAAAGAATTAGACGACTCTCGCGGTACCCGAGATGACACACACTTGCACTTACAACACTAAAGGTACGACTTTAACACTTTACACTTACACATACATTTAGGGAGGCGATAATAGCCTCGATGTGCTTTTTGCCTTAAAATAACAAAATAAAAAACAAAAAAAATTAGACGACCTCGCGGTACCCGAGCTGACACACACTTGCACTTACAACACTAAAGGTACGACTTTAACACTTTACACTTACACATACATTTAGGGAGGCGATAATAGCCTCGATGTGCTTTTTGCCTTAAAATAACAAAAATAAAAAACAAAAAAAATTAGACGACCCTCGCGGTACCCGAGCTGACACACACTTGCACTTACAACACTAAAGGTACGACTTTAACACTTTACAGTTACACATACATTTAGGGAGGCGATAATAGCATCGATGTGCTTTTCGCCTTAAAATAACAAAAATAAAAAACAAAAAGAATTAGACGACTCTCGTGGAACCCGAGCTGACACACACTTGCACTTACAACACTAAAGGTACGACTTTAACACTTTACACTTACACATACATTTAGGGAGGCGATAATAGCATCGATGTGCTTTTCGCCTTAAAATAACAAAAATAAAAAACAAAAAGGATTAGACGACCCTCGCGGTACCCGAGCTGACACACACTTGCATTTACAACACTAAAGGTACGACTTTAACACTTTACACTTACACATACATTTAGGGAGGCGATAATAGCCTCGATGTGCTTTTTTCGCCTTAAAATAACAAAATAAAAAACAAAAAGAATTAGACGACTCTCGCGGAACCCGAGCTGACACACACTTGCACTTACAACACTAAAGGTACGACTTTAACACTTTACACTTACACATACATTTAGGGAGGCGATAATAGCCTCGATGTGCTTTTCGCCTTCAAATAACAAAAATAAAAAACAAAAAGAATTAGACGACCCTCGCGGTACCCGAGCTGACACACACTTGCACTTACAACACTAAAGGTACGACTTTAACACTTTACACTTACACATACATTTAGGGAGGCGATAATAGCCTCGATGTGCTTTTCGCCTTAAAATAACAAAAATAAAAAACAAAAAGAATTAGACGACTCTCGCGGAACCCGAGATGACACACACTTGCACTTACAACACTAAAGGTACGACTTTAACACTTTACACTTACACATACATTTAGGGAGGCGATAATAGCCTCGATGTGCTTTTCGCCTTAAAATAACAAAAATAAAAAACAAAAAGGATTAGACGACCCTCGCGGTACCCGAGCTGACACACACTTGCACTTACAACACTAAAGGTACGACTTTAACACTTTACACTTACACATACATTTAGGGAGGCGATAATAGCCTCGATGTGCTTTTCGCCTTAAAATAACAAAAATAAAAAACAAAAATTATTAGACGACCCTCGCGGTACCCGAGCTGACACACACTTGCACTTACAACACTAAAGGTACGACTTTAACACTTTACACTTACACATACATTTAGGAGGCGATAATAGCCTCGATGTGCTTTTCGCCTTAAAATAACAAAAATAAAAAACAAAAGAATTAGACGACTCTCGCGGAACCCGAGCTGACACACACTTGCACTTACAACACTAAAGGTACGACTTTAACACTTTACACTTACACATACATTTAGGGAGGCGATAATAGCCTCGATGTGCTTTTCGCCTTCAAATAACAAAATAAAAACAAAAAGAATTAGACGACCCTCGCGGTACCCGAGCTGACACACACTTGCACTTACAACACTAAAGGTACGACTTTAACACTTTACACTTACACATACATTTAGGGAGGCGATAATAGCCTCGATGTGCTTTTCGCCTTAAAATAACAAAAATAAAAAACAAAAAGAATTAGACGACTCTCGCGGAACCCGAGATGACACACACTTGCACTTACAACACTAAAGGTACGACTTTAACACTTTACACTTACACATACATTTAGGGAGGCGATAATAGCCTCGATGTGCTTTTCGCCTTAAAATAACAAAAATAAAAACAAAAAGGATTAGACGACCCTCGCGGTACCGAGAGCTGACACACACTTGCACTTACAACACTAAAGGTACGACTTTAACACTTTACACTTACACATACATTTAGGGGAGGCGATAATAGCCTCGATGTGCTTTTCGCCTTAAAATAACAAAAATAAAAAACAAAAAGGATTAGACGACCCTCGCGGTACCCGAGCTGACACACACTTGCACTTACAACACTAAAGGTACGACTTTAACACTTTACACTTACACATACATTTAGGGAGGCGATAATAGCCTCGATGTGCTTTTCGCCTTAAAATAACAAAAATAAAAACAAAAAGAATTAGACGACCTCGCGGTACCCGAGCTGACACACACTTGCACCTACAACACTAAAGGTACGACTTTAACACTTTACACTTACACATACATTTAAGGAGGCGATAATAGCCTCGATGTGCTTTTCGCCTTAAAATAACAAAATAAAAACAAAAGGATTAGACGACTCTCGCGGAACCCGAGCTGACACACACTTGCACTTACAACACTAAAGGTACGACTTTAACACTTTACACTTACACATACATTTAGGAGGCGATAATAGCCTCGATGTGCTTTTCGCCTTAAAATAACAAAAATAAAAAACAAAAAGAATTAGACGACTCTCGCGGAACCCGAGCTGACACACACTTGCACTTACAACACTAAAGGTACGACTTTAACACTTTACACTTACACATACATTTAGGAGGCGATAATAGCCTCGATGTGCTTTTCGCCTTCAAATAACAAAAATAAAAAACAAAAGAATTAGACGACCCTCGCGGTACCCGAGCTGACACACACTTGCACTTACAACACTAAAGGTACGACTTTAACACTTTACACTTACACATACATTTAGGAGGCGATAATAGCCTCGATGTGCTTTTCGCCTTAAAATAACAAAAATAAAAAACAAAAGAATTAGACGACTCTCGCGGAACCCGAGATGACACACACTTGCACTTACAACACTAAAGGTACGACTTTAACACTTTACACTTACACATACATTTAGGGAGGCGATAATAGCCTCGATGTGCTTTTCGCCTTAAAATAACAAAAATAAAAAACAAAAAGAATTAGACGACCCTCGCGGTACCCGAGCTGACACACACTTGCACCTACAACACTAAAGGTACGACTTTAACACTTTACACTTACACATACATTTAGGGAGGCGATAATAGCCTCGATGTGCTTTTCGCCTTAAAATAACAAAATAAAAAACAAAAGAATTAGACGACCCTCGCGGTACCCGAGCTGACACACACTTGCACCTACAACACTAAAGGTACGACTTTAACACTTTACACTTACACATACATTTAAGGAGGCGATAATAGCCTCGATGTGCTTTTCGCCTTAAAATAACAAAAAGAAAAAACAAAAGTAACGTTTTCGTTGAAATCTGCCAAATGTTTTGTATTGAACAATTGTCAAAATTTGAATTTTAACAAATAGATACTTGTCAATTTTAGGTAGTGTCAAATCTAACTGTTCCAATACATAAAATGGAAAAATTTTTTTCAGGCGAAAAACCGTTAAGGTTATCATCGCCGAGGCACGATATTAATAAAATAAAATTTAGGGGTATCACGAAATAAAAATTAACAGTAAATTAAAACAAGAACAATAATAAATACTATTCCTAAAACTAGTTAACAATATAATATAACTCTAATAAATAAATAAATAAAACTAAACAACAAGGAAAACAAAGTAAACAATAACAAATTCAGATAAATAAACAGCCACAAATATACAACTTGTTGCAGGGCTGTAAAGAGACCCTGCAATATTATTTTAAGTTAAATTTTATTTATAAAATGGAAAAAACAACTAACTACCCGTCTGCCTTCTAGACCTCGTCAACACACACCGTTTTAAAATGAATCAAGGATTTTTTTTATGACCGGAATTTCTGTTTTTGAATTAATGTATGGCAGTTTAAGGTAGCCTAAATCTAGTTAACGATTATGTATTGAATAAATTTAAAAGTGTTCTTTGAAACCTGTCAAATCGTGTTTCAGCGAAAAGCGGAAAATAATGTCTTTTAACGTGACGAAAAAATTAATCAGACATTTTGAATTCACATTGTCACAATTGACAAATGACAATTTGAAATTGTTTAAAAACCCAGTGAAAGTTGAAAATTAACAACAAAAAAAAGGTCGCATTGAAATGCGAAAAGCCATTCTTACTCGAAAATCGGACAGGTAATACAAATCTGGATTTCATGTTCTAGAAAGAAGCCAGGAGCCACGAAATGATGTTTTTACTGCAGCATAAGGGGAGTTACCGTGTGAACTTTCAACACTTAGGGCTTGTTCTTAAGATACATTGATCAGACAGTCAGGGCCACAGAGAAGATATCGAACCTGGCAGCAGATATCAGAAGAAGGAGACTTCGGTTCTATGGACACATCAGTAGACTCTCAATAACGAGACTTGCCAACAGAATCCTTAAGTATATACAAGGAGTCAAATCAACAACGTCGTGGATCGCACAAGTCAGAATAGACCTGCATGACGCAGGAATAGACTCAACAGATGTTGAAGACAGGAACGCATACAGGAGAAAGATGCTCGGTTGGAAGGTCCCAGAGAATGAAATCCCAAAGAGAGCAGGGGTAAAATGGACGGAGGAGTGGAAGAGGATCCATGGGGACAGGATGAGGGAGGTGTGGAGGATTAGAAGGAACAAGACATGAGTCGGAGTGCTTTGTGTGATCCAACAGGGTCTATACGCAAATAATAATAATAATAATAATAATAATAATATATATATATATATATATATATATATATATATATATATATATATGTGTGTGTGTGTGTGTGTGCGTGTGTATGTATTCGTTTGTTTGGTTAAACGTTAAACTATATATTATTCTTGTTTTACTGTAATATACATTTATTGCAAACTCACACATAATTTAAGAGCAGTTGTTTCATAAATGTGTAAGCTTTATGTAATGGAAGCTTGCCTAAGCAGTTGTGGTGTATGCAGACGGAAGCTGTTCTAGTCTTACGGCGGTGGCTTTTCTTTATAAAGTATCAGTTCTCAGTTCAGTTTCCGTTCCGTTTCCGTTCCCGTTTCATTTCAGTTCGGAAGAAGGTTTGTTTCACACGACCACTTCAGTTCTCACTGTTCTTTTTACTCGTTTCAGTTCATTGTGCACAGTTCCTGCTCCACGTTTTTCACTGTTTTTAACCTTTTTTAAATCTTTGAACGTAGGCGGATTTTACCATCGCCTTTTCAGCCTTTTTATCGTATTCCTGGTACTCCCTTAGTAGCAGAATGTAGGCAGCTTCCCTAATGTTTGCATTGTGACAGCGTGCGTCTGTTTTGTTCCACAAACACGGTGAAGTTTTATCAATTTCAATGAACTCGACAATAAAATCGTGAACCTGGGACAAAAAGGCAGTTGCGACACGCACTGGGCAAGACGTTCAAGCGAAAGAACGCCTTGTTTACGCTTAGGCATTGTAAGAACTGAAATGAAATAAACAGGTCTGTCCTTCCCAGGCTCCGTTTCAGTTCTCCTTTCAGTGTTTTGAAAGGAAAAACTGACAGTTTGACTGAAACTTGAACTAAACTCCGTCTAAAATGACCCTTATTCAGAGCTGTCTCACATTGAAGTGTTTCCGTCCTTGTTTTACATCTTCAGTAAACAATCTTTACATTTGGATTTATACAGTATATTATTTTTAAGGAATACAAAAGAATATTTTTGAGCTGTCTGTCTGTCTGTCTGTCTGTGTGGTGTTTGCAAGACTGTGCCCGTGCATATCGCTGAAGACTAAACTAATTGTCAAAAATTAAAATATTTGGCATGTAAGACTACTTTGTCAACGGACTTACTTTATTTTTTTTAAATAACGGTTTTTAAGTTCCTTTTTTGGTAAGAAAATCGTTAAAGTTTGGATTTTTTTCCAACGTCGGCTTTAAAGATCAATAAAGTTCACAAATTGTACAGTACAGTTTGCGTTATATTAAGATTAACACTAAAATTCACCCCAGGCATTGCGAACAAAGGACCTAAGCCTTTCGAGTTATAGTTCAGCAGTTCACTGACTAGCTCATTGTGTTGGAGATCCTTAGAATCCTAGAAAACAAATATGCTAGTAAAAACCTCAAAAGTTCATTGCGAACAAAGGACCTAAGCCTTTCGAGTTATAGTTCAGCAGTTTACTGACTAGCTCATTGTGTTGGAGATCCTTAGAATCCTAGAAAACAAATATGCTAGTAAAAACCTCAAAAGGAATAATATCACCCCAGGCATTGCGAACAAAGGATCTAAGCCTTTCGAGTTATAGTTCAGCAGTTCACTGACTAGCTCATTGTGTTGGAGATCCTTAGAATCCTAGAAAACAAATATGCTAGCAAAAACCTCAAAAGGAATAATATCACCCCAGGCATTGCGAACAAAGGACCTAAGCCTTTCGAGTTATAGTTCAGCAGTTTCTTAAATTATGCTTTGTACAAGATATCTACTGCTACTCCTAAGATCTCATTGAAGAACGTTTGTATAAAAAAAATCGCTTACTATGGAAATGCCCTCCATGGTTGCCCCATCTCGCCTAGTTTTGCTCATGATAGACAAAGAGATCTCTACTGCCGAATCAAGCCCGATAAACTGATGCAGATCCCAGTCCAGCCAATTTACCTTTCCCTCATTTTACTCAACTCTTATGTGCCCCGCGAACCATTCGATTTTCCATTCATAGTGTGTTGAGAACACTCCCCATTAATTCCTATGAGCGTCTTTCTTGGTTTCAAAGGATCCGAGGCTATGGCATTGCTTCCCTAGGAAGTATGATCAAACTCCTCACAGAACGTCCTCACACAAATTCCATTTTACTCTTTCTAATTTTAAATATAGGTTAAGCTAAATATAGAGTGGAGGTCGTCTGGTATCCAAAGTTTGCTTGCTGGAAGCTAAGCTCCCACTCAGTCAAGCAGCCCTCAGCGTATGCTGCTACCCCTTAGCTTCGGACTTACGCCGTGTTGGTGAGGATCATTTTTACAGTCCAGCATCAATCCTTTTCCACTCTGCACTGCGTGGAAGCACGTAACACTGCTCTTGAGTCTGCACACGTCTCCCACCCCACCAATCCTCTAGAAGTGGTACAGACGCTTCAAAAAACCAGAGTTCGATAACAGAATTTAATAATTTTTGGCTAACAATTGGGAACATGTCGAGGTTTTTATATGCAATAGGACTTATGTAAGTCACTTCAAATTAGACATATTCTAAATGTGTATAGCCGCCTCGTCGCCTAGTTGATAGCGTACTGGGCTTTCACCCCAAGGACCCGGGTTCGATTCCCGGCCAGGGCTTGGCATTTTCATACGCTATAAATCATCCCATCGTCTGCATTTGCCGAAGTGTGCACAATAGTCGGACGTTAAACACCAAAAAAAAAAAAAAAAAAAAAAAATTCTAAATGTGTATTATTAAAATATTTTCACTTCTTAGGCCGGCGGTTTACCAAATGTGGCATTAAAACCTAACCTATTGTTTTTATGATTAGGATTATATACCTATTCTTCCCGTCAGTGGTCTATCAACTCACCTCATAAAGGCTACCGCGGTTTCGAAACTCTAAAGTTTCATCTTCAGGCCGAACAAAATGTTAAATACCTCTGTCGAGGTCGTCACAAAGTCAAACAAAACATTAAAACATACATCACAAACAACGAACACAGTTACACATTTAAAATATTCATCATGAAATTCGGCTTGGCCAAGCTACACACGCGACTCGTACTTCGTTACATTCCGGACTGCCGGAATATATTGTTTTTAATGTAAGTTCAGCCATTGAAAGCGTAACAGCTGAACGGAGTGGAGCGACGTCGCTGAGCTTCGCTCCACGTAGCTTCGACTCTGATTATGTTCGGTTTTGAAGTTGACCCAGCTTTCCCCACCACGCCTCGAAACTTTTTTTTTCTACGTTATCGTTGCCTTGGTTACGGTTTTTAAACATAGCAGTTTCCTATAATAAGTTACCGTAAGCCTAAATATTACAATTTATAAGCTACAAACGCGTTCTTTAAACTGACAACTCCGCTTTCGGTTGCCGTTCGTCTTCTTCAGCTCGTCTGGGCTCAGCTCAGCTCACTTCAGAAGAGGACCCGGGCATAAACTTTGATTAGTTTGTTAGGGAAACAACACTGCGTATTATACACGGCTATATGTTTTTAAAAAGTAGCCATTATAGTTTATTTGTGTAGTCTACTTGTGAACAAAGATAATCGTTATGCTTAAAAACATACTCTTTTACGTGAGTAAAAATTATGTAGTAAAAGGCAGCTTATATTGTTGTTTTGTTGCATTTTAAACGGTTTAAATTCAAATAAATCTACGACATCATAACATAATGTTTGCATGATGAAAAGAAACAAAATATTTTATACTTTATTATGATTATGAGTAAACACAATGTTTCTCTGGAATGTAGAAGTTATTCCCAACTGTTTGAAAGTAATGACAGGGAATTAGAATGAAAAGTGGGTAGAAGACTGCACGGTATTAAATGTAATTCCAGCGAAATATATTGTGCGAGCTGTTAAATGAATAAAAAGTGTTGTAGAATGCGGCCAAATGAAACCAGATACAGAAAGGATGTTGTTTGCAGTATTGGTATTTGTTAATTAAAATCGGGCGTTTTATTAATTCTCCAGTAAAACGTGAACCACAAAACAGAATGCTTTATTAATTCCTACGTGTAATTTGAGCACGTGAATTTTTACTTTATAACGTGTTCACTGAACAACGTGTAAAGGAAGTTATGATAAATCAGAACAAAGTATAAAAATAATCGTGCACTCAACTGTCTCGCTGACGTTGGTAGAAACGAATTTCTAAAAGAATCTTTCTTTATCTTATTATTTTTGAAATTTTAACGTAACCAAAATAATCAACATTAAAATCTGCACATATTAGGAGTTTAAACTTTCAAATTACATTGAAATTACGAAGATAAACCCTGACCGCCGATAACAATTTTTTTATTTGAAATATTTATTAGTTTTTAACGCTAATTACTATATATATATTATATATATATATATATATATATATATTATATATATATATATATATATATATATATATATATATATATATATATATATATATATATATATATATATATATATATATATATCAACAAATATTTTTACCCATTAACTCAAAATCAGATTCTGATGTTAAGAACGGCGCTCATTTCAAGGTCCTGAGTTTAGGCCTAGATGTTAACATAATATCTGGGCCTTACATAACATCTCCAATAGCTCATATTTCGAAAAGTTTTTACAATTTACTTTCTATGTATGACAACACACAAACACACAAACACACACACACACACACACACACACACACACATACATATATATATATATATATATATATATATATATATATATATATATATTATTATTTGCGAATAGACCCTGTTGGATCACGCAAAGCACTCCGACTCATGTCTTGTTCCTTCTAATCCTCCACACCTCCCTCATCCTGTCCCCATGGATCCTCTTCCACTCCTCCGTCCATATTACCCCTGCTCTCTTTGGGATTTCATTCTCTGGGACCTTTCAACCGAGCATCTTTCTTCTGTATGCGTTCCTGTCTTCAACTTCTGTTGAGTCTATTTCTGCGTCATGTAGGTCTTTTCTGACTTGTGCGATCCACGACGTTGTTGATTTGACACCTTGTATATACTTAAGGATTCTGTTGGCAAGTCTCGTTGTTAGGAGTCTACTGATGTGTCCATAGAACCGAAGCCTCCTTCTTCTGATATCTGCTGCCAGATTCGATATTTTCTCTGTGGTCTTCCGGGAGTGCAACCTGTATCCATCTTCTGTTAATCTCAGGCCAAGGATCTTCCTCAAGATTTTGCGTTCTTCCTTCAAAATAGCCTCCATGGTAGCTTTTGTGTGGAGTGCTAGCGTCTCGCTTGCATATAATACCTCCGGTTTTATGACTGTGTTGTAGTGTCTGATTTTTGTGTGCGTCGACATACATCTCTTATTGTAGATATCACGCGTTATACCAAGAGCCTTCTTCATTCTCAGTAGCCGAACCCTTTGCGCAGCCTTCTCGCCACCTGTGGGTTCAAGAATTTCTCCTATATATTTGAAGTGTTTGACTCTGTTTATCTTACCATATTTTGTGTTTAGTGCTTGAATATTTAATTTTGTACAGAAGAATTCTATTTTTTTAAACGAGATCTGTAGACCGACCCTCTCTGCACATTCCTTTAATTCTTCACTTGATAATTAATGAATAATCGCTATTGTATTAATTATTAATAGAATAATTAAGTCAATAATTAAGTCAAGTTGTTTAATTATTTTAACAACTTAATTAAACAAAATTAATAATGTTTAATCGCTGTTGTTTCATTATCTGTGAGTATGGCCAGGTCATCTGCAAAAGCTAGGCACGCGATTTCTGTGTTGTCCTTAGGTCTTCCAAGTCGAACTGGTTTCCAGTGCCCTTGTATATTTACCCATTAACTCAACATAACCCATTAAATATTTTTACCCATTAACTCAAAATCAGATATGTGTGTGTGTGTGTGTGTGTGTGTGTGTGTGTGTGTGTGTGTGTGTGTGTGTGTGTGTGTGTGTGTGTGTGTGTGTGTGTGTGTGTGTGTGTGTGTGTGTGTGTGTGTGTGTGTGTGTGTGTGTGTGTGTGTGTGTGTGTGTGTGTGTGTGTGTGTGTGTGTGTGTGTGTGTGTGCCTGTGCGTTGTCATAGATAGAAATTAAATTCTAATATAAAACTGATATTTAATAATAAATGTCAAATTTTAACTTCATATTGTAGTTTATAAATCATTAAAACCTTAATTAACTACAAGTTTTTAGTATTTGCAATTGGAATTTATACCTTTGATAGAGATATTTATTTTTATTTCAAACCATATTATAAGGATATGCTACGTATCGTTATCAAATATGCAGATCAAACGGACTAAGATACATTTTGTATTCATGTATATCCACGTACACGTATAGTGTACCGTCAATTGTATTTATTCTTGTAAGATCTAGAAGGCGTTCTACTTTGAATGTTTCTAATACTAATATTTTATCACAACTATGTTTGATGTAATTTTTCGTTATTCTTTATTTAACATGAATCAGATTTTTTAAAATTTGATACAATAACTAAACTTATGACATTTATTTATCATCATAAATATTTATTATTGTAAATTATTAAACAATTTATTACCGATATTTTATGAAAATTAATTTAAGTTTTTCTACTTTGTCGCTTTTTTCGAGCTGGAGATTTCCCTTATGGAACACAGAATTTGAGTCAGAGCAGAATTTTTGCTGAAGCAGCAATGGTTTTCATATTGTATCGTGAGCAGTTATGTTGGAGAACAATTATGAATATTTAATCGTAAGCTACGTAGTTCTTTTATATGATCAGTTAATGTATTATTTATGTTAATACCCAGGACCTAGTCTTTCTCAAGGGCTCACATATTGTGAGTACGGCTTTTACAAAGCCCTAGCTGGATCTAAGGTTACTTCCGCTACCTCCTCTTGGACTGGCTCGCTTCATCCAAAGGCAAGATAGAACGTCGTACGCCGAAGACTGCGTGGCTAAGAGTAGCGGGCTTCCAGTTTTAATCTAACCTCACCTCCCTCTGGATGGATATTTTACTTCCCTAGCTACTTCTGAGATTTGTATGGCTCGAAATAAAACTGTCAAACATTAAGGCTATTATCGCCTCCCTAAATGTAAGTGTGAGTGTAAAGTGTTAAAGTCGTAAGTGTAGTGTTGTAAGTGTAAGTGTGTGTTAGACTCGGGTACCGCGAGGGACATCTAAATCCCCTCTATAGGTGCAGCTAGTCTGCACCCCCCTGCGGGGCACATGGTGAAGGAAACTGGGGGCTCTATCTAACCACGTGGAACAAAGAAGAAGTGAGGTTAAGCAGACTGTGAGGACGCTAGGGGAGCCTATACAATCTGTAATGGAAGAAGTGATGAAATTGAATGTTTCAAGTCAGTAAGGTCCGGCTGAAATCACAACGGAAGCGCTAAAACGCAAACTAAGAAGAGAGGAGGCGGTATCGAAGATGTTTCTAATTAAATCTAGAACTAGTAGAACTTACAGTGTGAGAGGTATAACCTTTAGTGTGAGAAACACAATGGTCTCCTTGGTTGCCATGGCAGGCTGAAGGGACCAGTACTCCAAGACTGGAGGTTTGACAGCCAGGAATATTATACCACGAAGAAACCTTGTGTAGGCTGTAGAGGATAAGATAACTGCAGGTCGCATAATATACGATTTTAAAGTTCTTGTTTTCAAAAAACTGGAGAACCTTTATCTGGATGAGCTGGTCAGTGAGGCAAGTACCTAACTGGATTATTTGCACAATAGACTCTTTGGTAACGTTGCCAGGAGATGTTTTACCGTATCAGCTCTAAATAACTATCTAGGCCCTACATACATAATCATTTACATGGTTTTACTATTTATAACTAAAAAAATTCAATATATAAAATAATAAAACAATCAGAATAATAATAATACAATAATACAATAATAATAAAACAATAATAAAATCATCTTTGCATAGTTGTCGAATCATAATTTTAACTTCCCGCCAAAACCAGATCAAAGTGTAAGTAAACAGTTTATTGCAGTTTAACAAAAGCACATTTTATCAAGTGGTTACAAACTGTGCACGTGAATGCACTGGACGCTAAAATTACAAAGGAATTCCTTACTGGAGAGGTAATTCAATTTAATTCATTCACCGACTTTGATGATTTAGTTAGTAACACAAAGCGACTTACTTTACTTGCGGTTTAATGTGCTCGGTACATATTTAGTTCTTTTTTCCTGGAGGAAAATGGCGAATTCTTTGACGTACCGGACTCGCCAAAGGCGGTACTGCATACAATTTAAACAAAAAAACTTAACTGCTAAATAAAAGGAAACTTGTTATTGACATTCGATCCTTCTTGGCTTATATATACTAACAACAATTTCGTCAATCGATAGCAGTACTATTTTCTTTATATTAGTAAATACAACTATTTATGTTTGTATAAAATTTATAATAAATTAAATTTGCATATACTAAGGTACAAACTGCAAAAACATAAGCTTAACCAACCACTGTTCAAGCTTAACCAATGTTCAGTTTAGTTTATTTAATAGCCAACTATTGTTCAATTTAATAAAATTACCTGTTTCAGGACTACGCAGTTAGAGCTATCCCAATTTGTTATTATACAAAACAATATTCGTAACGATTTTAGCGTCGCATTACTTAAGCCCCTCTGCAACCAATCAATGATAGTTATTAATTAAACCGCAACGCCAGTGATATTACACAGATTTGCAACGCCAGTAGCAAATATAGACTTTGTTATTAATAAGCACAAATATTAAATTGTTAATATCCAGCAAAATTATCCGTAATTCTATATGTATATCCATCAGTATATGTTATAAGAGAGACAAATAAAATTTTACTAATCGCTCACGTCACTGCAGTTACTGTAATTAAAAATGTAGTGTGCTTCACAGTGTTCTGTTTGTCTATATGTATATCCGTCAGTATATGTTATAAGAGAGACAAATAAAATTTTACTAATCGCTCACGTCACTGCAGTTACTGTAATTAAAAATGTAGTGTGCTTCACAGTGTTCTGTTTGTCTATATGTATATCCGTCAGTATGTGTTACAAGAGAGACAAATAAAATTTTACTAAGCGCTCACGTCACTGCAGTTACTGTAATTAAAAATATAGTGTGCTCCACAGTGTCTTATTTCTCTATATGTATATCCGTCAGTATATGTTATAAGAGAGACAAATAAAGTTTTACTAAGCGCTCACGTCACTGTAGTTACTGTAATTAAAAATGTAGCGTGCTTCACAGTGTTCTGTTTGTCTATATGTACATCCGTCAGTATATGTTATAAGAGAGACAAATATAAATTTACTAATCGTTCACGTCACTGGAGTTACTGTAATTAAAAATATAGCGTGCTTCACAGTGTTCTGTTTGTCTATATGTATATGGGTCAGTATATGTTATAAGAGAAACAAATAAAATTTTACTAATCGCTCACGTCACTGCAGTTACTGTAATTAAAAATGTAGCGTGCTTCATAGTGTTCTGTTTGTCTATATGTATATCCGTCAGTATGTGTTATAAGAGAGACAAATAAAATTTTACTAAGCGCTCACGTCACTGCAGTTACTGTAATTAAAAATGTAGCGTGCTCCACAGTGTCTTGTTTCTCTATATGTATATCCGTCAGTATATGTTATAAGAGAGACAAATAAAGTTTTACTAATCGCTCACGTCACTGCAGTTACTGTAATTAAAAATGTAGCGTGCTTCACAGTGTTCTGTTTGTCTATATGTATATCCGTCAGTATATGTTATTAGAGAGACAAATATAAATTTACTAATCGTTCACGTCACTGCAGTTACTGTAATTAAAAATATAGCGTGCTTCACAGTGTTCTGTTTGTCTATATGTATATCCGTCAGTATATGTTATAAGAGAGACAAATAAAATTTTACTAATCGCTCACGTCACTGCAGTTACTGTAATTAAAAATGTAGCGTGCTTCACAGTGTTCTGTTTGTCTATATGTATATCCGTCAGTATATGTTATAAGAGAAACAAATAAAATTTTACTAATCGCTCACGTCACTGCAGTTACTGTAATTAAAAATGTAGTGTGCTTCACAGTGTTCTGTTTGTCTATATGTATATCCGTCAGTATATGTTATAAGAGAGACAAATAAAATTTTACTAATCGCTCACGTCACTGCAGTTACTGTAATTAAAAATGTAGCGTGCTTCACAGTGTTCTGTTTGTCTATATGTATATCCGTCAGTATATGTTATAAGAGAAACAAATAAAATTTTACTAATCGCTCACGTCACTGCAGTTACTGTAATTAAAAATGTAGTGTGCTTCACAGTGTTCTGTTTGTCTATATGTATATCCGTCAGTATATGTTATAAGAGAAACAAATAAAATTTTACTAATCGCTCACGTCACTGCAGTTACTGTAATTAAAAATATAGCGTGTTTCACAGTGTTCTGTTTGTCTATATGTATATCCGTCAGTATATGTTATAAGAGAAACAAATAAAATTCTACTAATCGCTCACGTCACTGCAGTTACTGTAATTAAAAATGTAGCGTGCTTCACAGTGTTCTGTTTGTCTATATGTATATCCGTCAGTATATGTTATAAGAGAAACAAATAAAATTTTACTAATCGCTCACGTCACTGCAGTTACTGTAATTAAAAATATAGCGTGCTTCACAGTGTTCTGTTTGTCTATATGTATATCCGTCAGTATATGTTATAAGAGAGACAAATAAAGTTTTACTAAGCGCTCACGTCACTGCAGTTACTGTAATTAAAAATGTAGCGTGCTTCACAGTGTTCTGTTTGTCTATATGTATATCCGTCAGTATGTGTTTTAAGAGAGACAAATAAAATTTTACTAATCGCTCACGTCACTGCAGTTACTGTAATTAAAAATATAGTGTGCTCCACAGTGTTTTTTTTCTCTATATGTATATCCGTCAGTATATGTTATAAGAGAGACAAATAAAATTTTACTAATCGCTCACGTCACTGCAGTTACTGTAATTAAAAATGTAGTGTGCTTTACAGTGTTCTGTTTGTCTATATGTATATCCGTCAGTATATGTTATAAGAGAGACAAATAAAATTTTACTAATCGTTCACGTCACTGCAGTTAATGTAATTAAAAATATGTTGTGCTTCACAATGTTCAATTTGTCTATATGTATATCCGTCAGTATGTGTTATAAGAGAGACAAATAAAATTTTACTAATCGCCACGTCATTGCAGTTACTGATATTAAAAATGTAGTGTGCTTCACAGTGTTCTGTTTGTCTATATGTATATCCGTCAGTATGTGTTATAAGAGAGACAAATAAAATTTTACTAATCGCTCACGTCACTGCAGTTACTGTAATTAAAAATGTAGTGTGCTTCACAGTGTTCTGTTTGTCTATATGTATATCCGTCAGTATGTGTTATAAGAGAGACAAATAAAATTTTACTAATCGCTCACGTCACTCCAGTTACTGTAATTAAAAATATAGTGTGCTCCACAGTGTCTTGTTTCTCTATATGTATATCCGTCAGTATATGTTATAAGAGAGACAAATAAAATTTTACTAATCGCTCACGTCACTGCAGTTACTGTAATTAAAAATATAGTGTGCTTCACAGTGTTCTATTTGTCTATATGTATATCTGTCAGTACGTGTTATAAGTGAGACAAATAAAATTTTACTAATCGCTCACGTCACTGCAGTTACTGTAATTAAAATTATAGTGTGCTTCACAGTGAACTATTTGTCTATATGTATATCTGTCAGTATGTGTTATAAGAGAGACAAATAAAATTTTACTAATCGTTCACGTCACTGCAGTTACTGTAATTAAAAATGTAGTGTGCTTCACAGTGTTCTGTTTGTCTATATGTATATCCGTCAGTTATATAAGAGAGACAAATAAAATTTTACTAATCGCTCACGTCACTGCAGTTACTGTAATTAAAAATGTAGTGTGCTTCACAGTGTTCTGTTTGTCTATATGTATATCCGTCAGTATATGTTATAAGAGAGACAAATAAAATTTTACTAATCGTTCACGTCACTGCAGTTACTGTAATTAAAAATGTAGTGTGCTTCACAGTGTTCTGTTTGTCTATATGTATATCCGTCAGTATATGTTATAAGAGAGACAAATAAAATTTTACTAATCGCTCACGTCACTGCAGTTACTGTAATTAAAAATGTAGTGTGCTCCACAGTGTCTTGTTTCTTTATATGTATATCCGTCAGTATATGTTATAAGAGAGACAAATAAAATTTTACTAATCGCTCACGTCACACTCTAGTTACTGTAATTAAAAATGTAGTGTGCTTCACAGTGTTCTATTTGTCTTTATGTATATCCGTCTGTATATGTTATAAGAGAGACAAATAAAATTTTACTAATCGCTCACGTCATTGCAGTTACTGTAATTTAAAATGTAGTGTGCTTCACAATGTTCTGTTTGTCTATATGTATATCCGTCAGTATGTGTTATAAGAGAGACAAAAAAAAAATTTACTAATCGCTCACGTCACTGCAGTTACTGTAATTAAAAATGTAGTGTGCTTCACAGTGTTCTGTTTGTCTATATGTATATCCGTCAGTATATAAGAGAGACAAATAAAATTTTACTAATCGCTCACGTCACTGCAGTTACTGTAATTTAAAATGTAGTGTGCTTCACAGTGTCTTGTTTGCTTTGTGAAGAGTGTGTGCATTGGTCTCACCACCAGATACCACTTACAAGAAGGCTATGAGACATGTAGAAGTAACCTGGGGTAAAGAACTTGAACACGGAGGAGACTAGGGTTTCAGTGAAGCAGGAAACATATCGGAAATCAGTAGAAACTGTTAGATCTGATGAAGTTAGAACTGAGGCAGTTGAGACTCCACTACTGTGAGTCGTAAATCGCTGTAAGACCCACCCGATCTGTGATAGAAAAAGAAAAAATAGAGAAATTGTGTAAGTGGACATGGGGAGTGAGAACTTAGGAAAGGAGGAAAGTGGAGTTGCACTCAATCCTGTGGAATTCATCAGTAATGAATGTGCGGATGCTGGGTGGATCCGCCTAATCAGCGACAGACGATATGAGGGATGCGTTAAAACGTCTCAAAATGTGTAAAAACGCTTTGAAGAGTGAACAACGGAGGGGCTTGCAGTAAATAAGGAAGCAGAAAACCTATTACAAATCAATTCACGGGTTGATATTTTCTTCAAACCAAAAAGATCGAGATTTAATTGGAATATTACAGAGGCGAAAGGACCTGAAGGAAAATACGCATCACGACTGGAGGGCTCAGAACTGGAGGTGGTGTTGGTTTTTGGCTGTGTTCCAAATGGTTAAGGCGGTGGTCTGGATCCCAAAACTCCCGGGCGCGTTTCCATTAGATGACCATCCTGGGCTAATGGCAGCTCCTAGCGTACTATGTTCTAAAGTTATCTTGAACAGGATAGAAATATATGTGTAACCGTGGGTAGATTTATAAAGGAAATAAGACGAAACTGCAAACCACATAATCTAAAACTGGAGATGACAGGAGGTAAAGGATACTTGACTTCCAGGATCCAGAAGACCTCCAGCAGAATAAGTTAGTCAGTGGACTGTTGGAACTCCCAATCGCCGAACTAGTAACCAAGAAGTTCAATTTCACAATAGATCATAAGTCGCAGTGTCCTTAATCTCTAGTGCTTAATCTAATCTAATCTAATAGCATGCTGAAATAAAATAAAATTTCTATTTTCAGAGATAAAACCAAAGTATAATTAGTTTTATAAAAAGGAATAATAACAATCTTTAATTCACTCTTACACTTCGAAAGAGAAGCGAGTAAAACAGCAATTGCTGAGTCCTATAAATGTAAAACTTGGCAGACAAAACAATTTATGAATGTTTTAGAAATGATTTCTGAGATTTTTTAAACTTAATGCTTACAAAAAATTCAGTTAGGGTAATAAAAAACGAAAAAACCGTGAGACCTAAGAACAAAAAGACACCAATTTATTCCAACGCTTCTAAATTCAACGATTGAAGATAATTTAATGAAATATTGTTTAGTGCCGGAATAAATTTACATATAACCGAATATTTAAATTCAACATTCCATCAGTACTTAATCCTTCCGGTCTGAGAACAGCACCAATCATAGTTTCCATAAATCTTTGCCACACGTGTACTTTTACAAATTGTATAAAATAAAGAACTAAAATAATAGTTGTATTGCAGCTTAAATATCTATTCACTAATATTGTGTAAACATTCATTCACTCACACATTACTTACTTAGTTGATAGAGAATTGAAATGCGTTCTTTAAAATTTAATTTCACGATTCTGTGCAAAGTTATCCAACAGTATTAATTTCTAAAGCTCAAGGCACACATAATAACTCTGAACTTGAGATTTTAAGAATATTGTAAATGTCTGAAGTAAATAACAAATAACTTGCTCATTAAATATCGTAAATTTTATTTGTAATAGCTAACTAAAATTTAACACTATCTGTTTTTAAAAAATAAAAAAATATTTATAGAGAAATTGAAGATGGAATTAATTGTAAAACGTCTACCGAAAAACGTTCGATTGTCAAAACATTATTAGTTTTATGAGCAAAATGGCTATTAAATTTTAAGTCAGATATACGTTACAATAACAAAATTAAATAAATTTTAATTGTTATAAGTTGGACCGATAAACAACACAGGAGACAATTAATACTTTAATCATAGTTTTAAATAACTGCTTTATTTTTTTAATTTTATTAAAATGTAAATATTTCTAATAAGACAATTGAAATACGTACTGGCTGATTGGGCACAAATAAAAACTTTCGACCAATAACAAAATATTACTATAAGACAATACTGAAACCAATATGGACGTATGGGATACAGCTATGGGGTTCTGCTTGCAAATCAAATATTGCAATTTTACAACGCTTCCAATCTAAGATACTACGTTTAATCTTAACAGATCCAAAAATAATCACAAATGAAATAATCCACAAACAACTCAATATTCCGACAATCACAGAAGAAATTAAAACTTGTAGCAATAGTTACCGACATCGGATATTAGCCCATCCAAATATTTAGACTGAAAATGTAATGATGAGATCGACAACACGAAGACTCAAGAGGGGAATACATAGCGACCTGCTGACAATTAACAGCTGACCTAACAGATATAACATTATGTAGCAATACGTTATTATTATATTTATATAATCTCATTATTTATATGTATCAACGGGTACGTGCTTTCATGTCATTATTTTAGCCATGCAATTTACTTAGTGTCCTGTAGACAGATTGTAAATAATAATAAATAAATAAATTTAAAAATTAGACAATTGAGACACAACAATGAACATTGAACAATGAACAATGAACGAATTGATATTCGTTTTCATCTAGTTTAATAAATATATAAAATGTTACTGTCATATTACAGAAAGATTATTTACATTTTTCATTTAGCAATAAAATTAAGTCACACAATTTAAAAAAAATAAAATAACTGATATTTTAGAAATTTTATTAAATATTATAAACACAAATTCTTCCATAATCAAAACCAATTCATCGAACTGTAAACAGTTTCTTATTTACAAAAGTAAGTTACATAGCAATGATTTTGTTGAGGCTCTTAATAAATTGATTAATTATAACTAACAACGTTTCATTAATGTGTTTAGGCTCGCCTTAAGAGATATCGAAACAGATTTAAGTGACATGTTTAGTGGAAACTCACAGATCCTACACAACGTAGACGGAGTTTCAGATCGCAATCTTTAAGCGGGAAATAAATCTTCCCAGCCCCCTAATCTGTGATAAGGGTTGGACATTTTACAACTTAATAAAGTATTAAACAAGACGGTGGTTTATATATCTTTGTTTCAGATTTCAACGAGACAAATACCCTATATATAATGTGTGTGTGTGTGTGTGTGTGTGTGTGTGTGTGTGTGTGTGTGTGTGTGTGTGTGTGTGTGTGTCTCATTTTTGTTTTGTTTTTATGAGTAACGTAAAAATTACACCACAAATACAAAATTCATTACAAATAAATTAAAAGAATAATAATATTTTGTATTTGATAAGTTAGTTTAATAAATGACTGTTTATTAAAGTAATAAACAATTGTATGTAATACATTTAAGCATTTTTTCAATACAAATATTTGTATATATAATTATTATTTTGAAACATCAAATGTAAAACCAAAAATAAAATAAGTTTCCATAACCTCTTAAAAACCAATTCTACTTTATATTCTGTTACGTTGTGTAAGATTTGACTGTGTCCAATGTTCTAAAAACATCAGTAGCTCTCTGCTGTAACACATCATTAGGTCCGTGTACTCATCTACAGTATGCCTGCTTGTGACATTTTGTAGTTACACACAAGCTTATAACTAAGTACAACAATATTATGCGGCTATAATTGTACACGTATATTAATTTGTATTTATAAATATGTTTGTATTGTGTAGATTATTGTTTCTTCAATTATAACAAACTCTTCTTAAATAAAGAATCTTTGACATTGTGTGACCACACCTGCCTTCAGTCGTCTTTATAAGTCTTGAAGATTCGTACAACCAAACAGACGCTTTGAAAAGCCCAAATAAGTGAGCATTTTGTATAACAATGCATCTCTTGCGTTTTGATACACCTTGGACAATGTAGTGCTGTTGAGCTGTTGAGTTTAATTTACCTCCCCCCTCAACGATAGTATGAATCAACGTGAAACCCAACGGTAAGTGGAAAGTTAATTCTCTCCAAAGTTCTCGTAGCATTTTACTAAAACAAAGAAATTTGTAAACTCATTTTTGTGTACGAAATACTGAACAAAATTTGATTTTGAATGAAAGCACATTGAGGCCATTATCGCCTCCTAAATGTAATTGTGAGCGTAAAGTGTTAAAGTCGTAAGTGTAGTGTTGTAAGAATAAGTATGTGTTAGACTGTTAAAGTCCTAAATGGTAATTGTGAGTAAATCGTGTTAGTGTCGTACAGGTACTCGGGATTTGACTAAATCGACAAACACACACTAACACTCACACACACACACACACACACACACACACACACACACACACACACACTCACCATATATATATATATATATATATACATATATATATGTACACATATATACATATATATATATATATATATATATATATATATATATATATATATATATATATATATGATATTTATGAACTAACCGGTTAAAGATATAAATAAGCTGATATGTTTGTTATTCGATAATTTTGCTTAATGTTAACGATTAAGATAATAATTTGGAATTATTTTTAAAAGGTTTAAATTATTTTGAAGCATGCGTTAGTATGAGCAAAGACGAAATTTGTAATAGCCTAGTTTGATTAGGAATACAAAAACAAAATAGCGTTGGTTGAGGAAAACATAACGATTAATATGTTTAGTTTAGATGTGAACATATACAACACAATACTACATGACGTAGCCGAAATTATCTAAATTGCCTGAATAAATAATAAATAATTTATACAAATGTATTTAAAACTATCTGAATTATTATGGTAGCTTAAAGTTTAGACGATTAATAAAGCCTTCCGTACGAATAGTATAGTAAGAAATTAATTTTAGTATTTTGAAATTTGTAACGTGATTTTCATAAAGTATCTATGGCTATACAGGGCAGCGAATAAAATGTGGTAACGAATTAAAGTGAATATTTCACCAGTTAAATATAGACCATGGATCAACCATACTATAGAACAACTGAGATATTTATAAATGAAAGGAAGTAAGTAATTGAATAAAACAATAGCAGAATTTAAAGTTTAAATGATAAAAATAGTATGAACAACTAAATAAAACTGAATATAAATATATCTGATTTATAGAAACATAAACCCGAGGTTACGGCTAATCAAAGCAAATAGAGGCTCAATAGAAATTAATTAAATTTGTTTGATCAAAATGCCAAAACAACATAGTCAATTGCTGAAGTCCTATATTTCAGGAAGGCACTTCCGAATCAAGTATGAAGATAGTTACTCTGAATTGAAGCGAATATCTGCCGGAGTTCCTCAAGGAAGTGTGTTGGGGCCCTTCTTTATACAAATGATATATGCTTTATACAATGCTTTATATGATAAATGCTTTATACAAATGATATTCCAGTTTGTGATGAGGCCATCGTTGCTACATTCGCAGATGATACTGTTGTTATCTTAGAAGGAAATAGCATTGAAGAGTCTACTCGAAGGCTGCAGATAGCTGTCAATTGAATCTGTGACTGGACTAAAAAATGGCGAATAAAGCTGAATGAGACAAAATCTGTTCATGTTACTTTTACTAACAAAAAATTCAATTATCTTCCCGTGGTTATCAATAAACAAGAGATCCCACAAGATAATAATGCAAAATACTTTGGCATGACACTGGACGCACGACTGCGCTGGAAGGTACATGTCAAAAAGAAACGTAATGAACTGAATCTGAAACTAAGGAAAATACATTGGCTTCTTGGGCGACATTCTGAGTTGTCAGTGCACAATACACTATTATTTTATAAACATGTCCTAAAACCCATCTGGACATATGGTGTGTAGCTTTAGGGCTGCACGAAATAAAGCAATATTAAAATTATTCAAACGTTTCAAAATAAAGTACTGAGAGGCATTGTTAATGCCCCATGGTACATACGCAATGATAACCTTCATAAGGATTTACAAATTGCTACAGTTCATGAAGAGGTTCGGCGATTTGCTAGGTAGCATGAAGTAAGACTGCATAAGCACAATAACATCGAGATGCTACAAGTTTTCGACAATTCGGTTCAAGTTCGGCGGTTGGACAGGATAAAACCGTTTGATTTGTACTAAGACAAGATTGATACAACTGTCACAAGATCAAGTGATTTTTGGATTTTGGAGTGCGTCATAGGATGTGCAACCAACTAACGCTTTCATTTCATAGATATATTCATAGATGGACTAATGTTCAGTTTCAATTGTAATAAATTAAAAAAAAATAATTAAAAAAATTGATCAAACTCATTGCGTAATATTAAAATTTAAAAAAAATTCTGGGATAAAAATTATTTTTTTTAAATTTAAGTGGAGTTAATTTTTTTTAATATATATATTTGGGAGTAAGTAAAAAAAAAACTCTTTCATTTGGAGAATTTTTTTCTATTTAACATTTTTCCATTTAAAATTTTGTTTATAAATATTTATATTTATTATTGTAATATTAATTCTCAAAATAATGTTATTGCTATAGTAATTATTTTTATGCTTTCATAATATTTCATTTCCATAGCAACAAGATTTGTATTTTTTTAATAATTTTTGACCTCAAGTTGTAAATTCTCGTTTTATGATATACTTTTTTTATTTGTTTTATTTTTAAATGTTTCGCGTAAAATTTATACCCTCATGATACCGATTATCACTCGCCTAACTCAATTTTTGTTTCCAATGCAAAACACTGGTCCAAACTTACAAGATCTTCCGGATGAACTGGCCTTTGAAATTTTCACCTACCTCCCGTTGGGCGAGGTGGTGAATTTGTATTCAGAATGTTTATTGTTTCGCTGCACTGCTGCAAGGGTTATCGTTCATGGTGTGAGAAATCTTCCGAAAAGAATTATAAACGAAATTGAAAATATTAAGAATGAAATGCAGACATCTTCAGCCGGTGCAGACTCTTCTAGACTTGACTTCAGCACTGTTTTGACTTACCTCAGGTTTGTCAAGGTCATAAAAGAGGAAATAATAATAATAATATCACTTAAAACGTGTAGCGACGATGTCCGATGCCTAGATTCCACTCTTTCTGATCTTCCCATTGTCCGATTTGTAAATTTCGATCACTCATAGCTTTACGGATTCCTTCCATCCAGCTCTTTCTTGATCTTCCTCTTGCCCTTTTTAAGGTCGGCACCCACTCAATTGCTTGTTTCGGCAGTCGCGCTTGGCTCATCCGTTGGACATGACCGTACCAAATTAACTGACTCCTCTCAATGTCCTTTATAATCGTGTCATCTATCCCCTACGAATTACCTCATTTCTCATTCTTTGGACTCTCGATATCCTAGTAGATCTTCTCAACGCATCCATTTCTACAGTCTCTATCCCTTTTCTTGATTTTTTCTTGAATTCTCCACCTCTCAGCTCCATATATTAAAAAACTCTTGCCGCCTCGGTGGTCTAGTGGATAGCATACTAGGCTTTCACCCCGAAGATCCGGGTTCGATTCCCGGCGAGGGCTTGGCATTTTCATACTCTATAAATCATCCCACCGTCTGCATTAGCCCAAGTGTGCACAATAGTCGGACGTTAAACACATAAAAAACCGCTTTATATATATATTGAGCTTTTGTGATCTTGTTATATTCTTACTCCATAATACGCCGTTCAAGCATCCTATTATTGTCCTTGTTTCTGTTATTCTCGATCTTATTTCGTTTTCATCCGTATCGCTTTTGTCAAACGTTACGCCCAAATATCTATAATCTTTACACGCTTGTATGTCCTCCGTCTAGACTACTTATATATATCTATTACTTTGAAATTTTGCCTCATTATAAAATTACAGCATGAATTGTTGTGCTTGTTTTATTTGCTAAGCGTATGTTTTTGTAATCATATAATGCAAATATGTTTTGTCAAATATAAAAATTAGGAAGTGCAAGGAAATATTTGTGCAGTAACCATTACACCATTTTAGATTTATTCGATTATTTAGCTTAATGTTCTTGCAGATGTCAGAATAAAAATGATCAAAGTAAAATATTAGGTGTGGTAAAAATGCCGAGGCAGTATTCATTTTTTATTATAATATTTTTAATATCGGATGCTATGGTGACAAATTAAAAAACATATTTTTCTTTCTGTATCTTACCTAATAAAAATCTATCATTTCTTTACGGAAGAAATACAGGGAAATTTTAATTTCCCTCAATCTTTTAGGTGAAATCTGAAAATTAACATAAAAATGTACATTAAAATGAAAATTAACCTATAACAGCAACCTATCAAAATTTCAATTTGAAAATCGTTACTGAAAGGAAAATAGATTTGAAGCAAGGCAAACGTTAGATGAAAATCGGTAAAAACCTTCTTAACCATTAAAAAAATTTAAAACAACATTTATTAATTGTTCACTTTGTACTAATAGAACAATAATTTTCAACTTTAATGAAATAAGTAAAGCAAGAAGAAATACACGAGAACAATTGTGTATTGTGCAGTCCGTATGACAGAATCAACACTTTACAGTTCCAGTTAATAGCATTGTTGCTATTAAAATCTGTTTACCGTATGTGTCAAGCAGTGCACGTGTAAACATGCTATTTTGATTGATTCTCTTGTCAAATGCAAATTGTGTTCTTTTCAAATTCTGCAGCTTGAAGAACATAATGCAGATGAAATTTATTAAATGATGAGTCCTGTATATGACTCACAAAAATTTCAAATATTAAAAAAAAATATCAGTGTAAAAATTGTAAAGCGACCCTCTTCACTGTATCTCTTGATCAATTTGCTGAATAATACCTTCAGTTGCAATAGACTTACTTCCTCATGCTGGTAAATACTTTTTGAAGTTACCTGCACTACACAATCATTCATGCAATCATCAAAATCATCTCTTCACTTTTTGATGTGAATTACGGTCACGTTAATACTTCTTAGGTGCAAGAATCAAATAATATGCAATTCCTTATGAGCTGCGTAAATTAAAAAAAAAAGAAACTTCGGGTTGCACTGGATAACCGGATAACAGTGCTACCAATTTTAGTGTGAAATGTCTCTCTAGTATTGTTAATAGGGATATGGAACATCTCTGCTCCAACTAGATTATTTCAAAAAATAATTAGTTTTTTGCTGATTAAACACTAAGAAAACAAGCCCGTTTTTGGACACGTAAGGGTACGGTTAAAAAATCCAATTTATGCAATTCAATTGTAGTTTGTAATGTTTAAAAGATCCTAAAGTTGACTTTACTCTGTCTTTAGATGTATGCTGACCGAGGTGGGTCTTCTCCGAGCTACTGTTGGACAATACATAAAGACTGAAGCCGCACTCGATTTCCTGATGGAACCACTCAGTCACATTCTCCAGGAATTCCACTCCAACTTTGTAACAGTCAGAGATTCTTCGGTGCGAAAAATAATCAGGGCAGATTATTCGTCCCCCAACATAGCGTACTTTAACAATTTTCTAAGAACGTTCGATTCGACTCTTAGACCACAAATCGAAGAATCGACCGGTATTACTGTACCGGTAGAAGTAATTATTGCAGATCTGCTTCACTGTTCAGTGTCGGCGAATTTGCAATCATACTTCTCAAATTCGCAACGCGAGGGAAAGTATTCGTTAAATATGTTTTTTCAATTGAAAGAAATCAGTCACAAAGCGATCCCCCCAAATTTTAACGACAGTAGTTGGACCGATATGGAAAAACAAACGAAGCTTGTAAGGTATATAAGGTCACTGATTAGGTACGAAAATAGAGCGTTTGTTTGCAAACACGTCAGAGAATTAAATGAACTGGAAAATCTTATAGTTTTTAGCGGTCCTAATATTGTTCTAGATGAAGTGTTTGAAAAACTAAGAACTACTTATTCGAAAATAATATTGTCACCTTTTGAAACAACATTTAAGTTTACAAGTCCGTATAACAGTGAATACAATGAAATAACGTATTACCGAGCGAATAATATGGACGTTAGTAAAACTGGAATCACGATACACTTCAAAACAGTGACGGATAACAGTTATTTACCTCTGGATTATACCAATTATTACAGAACTAACGAAAATGTTCATCTTTCGAATAAAGAGTCCGAAGTTGACTTGCCATCGTTAACAGTGTCTGACACTAAGTTAGGGAAACTTACGTGCCTTTCTGAAGTTCCAAATATTTATGAAGAACTAAAGCGCGTTTGGAGTACTTCAAATGAATACTGCGATATACATGTTTCTGTACAGTATGATACTCTTTTCACAATGAATTCATTAACTGGCAAAGAAGCTGAAATTATTTTTAATAAAAGTAACAACGAAATTACACTGTCTCATAAGGAATATGAGGTTATTATGCTTTAACAGAATTGTAATAAATTATTTTTGTAGTGTAGAGAAAAAAAGAAAAAATAAAGACAGCTAATGTTGAACATTAAACTAAATAAGGTATAGTAGTAAGTATTTTTATTTTATTTTTTTCTAAAATTTGGGGGAAAGCGGTACGTTTGCTAATGTTTATAACCGTTTATTGTCGCTGGCAAGGTAGTTACTACTGCTCTTCAATATATATACATACATATATATATATATATATATATATATATATATATATATATATATATATATATATATATAGTCACTAAAAATATAGATAAAAGTATTATTTTCAGTAATAATTAGGAACTTCTAAATAATCAGTTATTGTGTCATTATTTATTTTTGAAGTAGGGAGAGCGGGGTAATACCACGCGGTGGGTAATGACACGCACCTGTCTTTAGCGATGCCTGTAAGGGTTAGAAGTGTGTAAAGTGCTGCAATCTGTAGGCCCTTAGGTCTATTGGTGGCCAGTGTATGAGAAACTGCCAATAGGAACAAGTGTGTTGTTATAAAGAATTTTTTCGAAAACCTTCAATTTTGGTTGAATTGATCTGGAAAGTTTGCTTCAAGATATTTATTGAATCAGTTTAGATTTAACCTTTTCTTTATACATATCTCGAAAGTATAATAGTTTTTAAATAGTACTTATATTAAACAATGTTTGTTTGATGCTTGTGTGACGAGTATGATGATTTTTTCCACAATGGCGACATGCGGGGTAATGGCACGCGTCCGCGTGGCATTACCCCCAACTGCGTGTCATTTTCTCACCGTGCGTGCTAATACCCGAAAGTACTATCTTTTCTATTTTACATATTTCTACTGAGGTACTTTGTTTCATTTCCAACTTTTACTAAATCATAATGTCGAGTACCTTCATTTTGAGTTTGTTTCTTTGAAAAAACCTAACTTCCCCATGGATTTTGTGTGTAATGCTACACATCTTTTTATTAAAAATAATTTTATTTAAAAAAATTTTAATGCCCTCTTTTAAAATTAAGTTCAACTTATATTGTTACAGACCTAGCTTACACCATTTTATTTAATAAATTTTAAATTTCACTTTTATATGTGTTGTGAAAAACATTGTTGGCACTACAGTAAATTAAAACCTGTAATGAGAAGTCAAACTACTATTGAGATATAAATTATAATAAAAACATTGTTTAACATAGGCTTAGTTAAGACTGTTCTTTACGGCAGCAACTAACTGGCACAGTACATTATGTTTCCGTACAATTTGATGAAACAAACCAGAGTAACCTCTAAAACAGCATGGATTGATGAGCAACTTCAGATGGCCATTAAAGCAATCAAAGACGGAGCTAAAATAAGAGAAACAGCTAGACGTTTTGGTATTCACGAAGCGACGCTTCGCACGAGAATGAAATGTGGTCTTATAACCGGTGGTCCTAGAATGGGGCGAAAAGCTGTATTTTCTGTAGAACAAGAGAAAGAAATAGTTCATCATCTTATTCTGCTATCGAATTTGTTTTACGGCATTACTCCAATTCAACTTCGACGAATTGCATATGAATATGCTAAAAAAAAACAAAAAAACTTAAGAATATTTTTAATGCAGGTACAAAAATGGCAGGTAGAGATTGGGCTGATGGATTTTTGAAGGGAATCCACAGTTGAGTGTTCGCCAGCCGGAAGCTACTTACTTCTCTTAGTAGAATCCAAAGCTATGACTAATGGAATTGAATTAGTGACTCCAGAAGAAACATAAGCAGAATCATTACAAGCAAGCCATGTAAAACAGCAAGAAATAGAAAACGTTCCCATCACTGCAATATCCCCCAATTCCTATTAACAAAATAACGGCCCTGAAAGTCAAAGAAAAGGAAAAACCAATATCAGATCTTGAGTGCAACATCCCGAAAAGAAGCTCTTGAAGAAAGAGATAAGAGAAACAGAAAAGGCCTAGGTCTAAATTAGAGAAGAAGGGGAAAAGCTCGAATGAAAAAAAAATAGATAGCATTCATAGGAAGAAAAAGGTTGCTAGAAAAAATCTCTTTTTCAATGAAACAAGCAGTGAATCAGACGATAAATTTATGGAAACATGTGAAACCGATGACGAACTAACCACAGTAGATGATTTAGCTAAAATGTTACCGGTAAAAAATAAATCGGACAATGCATGCATCTTGTGCCAAGATTTTGGAAAAAAATGAATTGTGGTTCAGATGTGTTTTATGTGGTGGGTGGGTCCACTCAGAATGTAGTGGTTTAGACTCTGCAGTAGATTATAAGTGTGACATTCCATGAATGATAATGATAAAAAAACTGTAAAGAATAACTAAAAATGTAATTTGTTTAAAAATAGGTATACTTAAAACCAATTTATACATCATTGGTGTCGTTGTTTAATTACGGCATGTTCATGCGTGCCATTACCCGAAACCTAAGGGTAATGACACGCAGCGCAATTTTTTTTTAATTGAAAATTTGGTGAAAATGAATACTGGATATAGTAATTTTCTAGTTCCAATGTAAAGAAAAATGCATGTTTTATATGTTAAAATGAAAATAAATCCCAAAATTGAATTTTAGAACGATTACTAAACGAAAATGTTAAAGTGCGTGACATTACCCCCCCTTTCCCTACTATACAAAATATTTGTAAAAAGCTTGTTTGTTTATGGGAAAGAAGCTTTTTATGTAGAGGTGTACAAAATGACCGTAAAACGAATATCGCATCAGTTACTCTGGAATATTTATAACGAATTACCATTCATGGTTACTTTTGTGTCTACGTTTTTGTGTTCACAGTTGTTGCATTCCTTTAAAACTCACAAAGTACTTTCCATTCCAGATCTGGTTTAGAAAATAACTTGGAGACCATTTATATTTAAAACAAAATAATGTATATTGTACTGAAGACTGATCAGAGGTAATAACATGAATTTATTATGTTATTACGTGTTATTATGTTATTACGTCCACCGCCTCTGTGGCCTAGTGGTTAGCGTACTAGGCTTGCACCCCGAGGACCCGGGTTCGATTCCCGGCGAGGGCTTGGCATTTTCATACGCTATAAATCATACCATCGTCTGCATTAGCCCAAGTGTGCACAATAGTTGAACGTTAAAAAAAAAAAAATATGAATTTATTTATTACTTTACTTTACTCAGCTATTTGACGGCGTGTGACCCAGTAGAGCCGTGCTCGTCTCAAAACGGTATCCTCTGTGGCATCAGTCCCCAGCTCTGCGTACTCGAGAAGGCGATCAGCCCTGAGAGCGCAGGGGGCATGTCCGGGAATCCACTGTAATAATCCTGTGTAAATGGCTCTTCTGATAACCATAACCTGTTGACATTCTAAAGGTGGTCACAGCTCTACCTAAAGGTGGTCACAGCTGTACCTAAAGGTGGTCACAGTTCTACCTAAAGGTGGTCACAGCTCTACCTAAAGATGGTCACAGCTCTACCTAAAGGTGGTCACGGCTCTACCTAAAGGTGGTCACAGCTCTACCTAAAGGTGGTAACAGCTCTACCTAAAGGTGGTCACAGCTCTACCTAAAGGTATTCACAGCTGTACCTAAAGGTGGTCACATCTCTACCTAAAGGTGGTTACATCTCTACCTAAAGGTGGTTACAGCTCTACCTAAAGGTGGTCACAGCTCTACCTAAAGGTGGTCACAGCTCTACATAAAGGTGGTTACAGCTCTACCTAAAGGTGGTTACAGCTCTACCTAAAGTTGGTCACAGCTGTACCTAAAGGTGGTCACAGCTCTACCTAAAGGTGGTCACAGCTCTACCTAAAGGTGGTCACAGCTCTACCTAAAGGTGGTCACAGCTCTACCTAAAGGTGGTCACAGCTCTACCTAAAGGTGGTCACAGCTCTACCTAAAGGTGGTCACAGCTCTACCTAAAGGTACAGTCTACCTAAAGCTCTACCTAAAGGTGGTCACAGCTCTACCTAAAGGTGGTCACAGCTCTAAAGGTGTCACAGCTCTACATAAGCTCTACCTAAAGGTGGTCACAGCTCTACCTAAAGGTGGTCACAGCTCTACCTAAAGGTGGTCACAGCTCTACCTAAAGGTGGTCACAGCTCTACCTAAAGGTGGTCACAGCTCTACCTAAAGGCGGTCAGAGCAGATTAAGGGGAATAGGTTTTTATAAAATTGGTTCCCATCTTTTTCCAAGTCCAACCGCCCTCCAGGAATACGCGATGACTTTCCTTTTACGGGAAGAGACCTCGTTGCATATACCATCATAGGTAACGGGCAGACTTGGTTGACTGAACGTGGATCCTTCTTTTGCTAACCTGTCGGCTTCCTCATTCTCGTGAATGTTACAGTGATTAGGCACCCGTTGCAGGCAGATTACAGTGATTAGGCACCCGTTGCAGGCAGATTTCAGTGATTATTTGAAGTTTAAATAACCTTTCCAGGCATTGTGCAATCAGGTCATCGCCATCATGCTCTCGGGATGTCAGAGCCTGGAGAGCGGCAGTAGAATCCGATAAGAAGACAACTTTTCGAGAGATGAAAGTGGACATCAGTGTGTCAGCTGCTTCACGTATTGCCACAACCTTCTCCGTCGAAATTCTTTTTCCTGAACGGAAAATGATCCTGAGGCGACAGAGGAGTATCTTGCTCCAGTTCTCTCTTCTGTAGCTGTACCATCGGATGTGGATCCATTCACATGATAGGTAAGTTAGTGCAATCTTTTTAAATGTTGCTGCTCAATGAATTTATTTACTAAAATAAAATATGAATTTATTAAGTCGTACAAACTTGTACAGTTGGTATTGGGCAACATTACAATATATAAACTACGTCTTATTTTTAAATTATATTCCCGTGAACGTGTAACTTTTAAGTAAATTTTATACTTACACTGGTTATTTATTGCTCATTGCAAACTGTAATAGAAATTAATTTGCTGGTTGCACACAATTTTCTAGAGACTTTAGCAAAAGGTTGTGTTACCAACGTTGTCTGCTTACATATTTTGATCAAAAAGGTAATTTGTTGAAATTAGTAATCAAACCAAAACATTAATACCTTTAATCATAAGAGTATTGTATACACTGTTACACAGATACACTGTTACTATGATAAACTGTTACACAGATACACTGTTACTATGATACACTGTTACACAGATACACTGTTACTATGATACACTGTTACACAGATAAACCTACATACTAAAATTAAAATTAAGTGATATGTTATTATTATTTAGTAGAATTAAGGGTATACCGCCCCTCCCGGTTTTATGGGTGTAGAATTAAAGGTGCGATTAATGTATGTAAAACACCAATCAGTCTGCTGCGTCTTTGAACTGCGCATCTCAAGGTGGTGGGTTCGAGATGCAGTTACTCCTGTTGGTTTACCCTTACCGTTAACGATAATCCTAATTATTCTCACTGGCATAAAGTACAGATGTGAAGAAAAAAAATTAAATTAAGAACCACTTAAAAAAATTGTTCATTGTATTTTTTAAAGATATAAATTTAAATAAATTTAATGATTGAAATTTGTATTTTAAAAAACGTTTAAATTACAATAACCTATATTTTTTAAAAATTTAATTCGGTTATTATTTACAAACATATTTTTGTATCCGGGAAGCGACTATATGCTACAAGTGAAGATATCACTTCAACTTTAATCATTGCCCAACAAACAGAAGAATATTAATATAATTAGTTGACTGATCACTAGTTGACTAATAAATTACAATACGCATATTTCGATCGTATAATTTAAAAAAAACAAATTACTGTAATTTACAGCTGATTGAATGTTTTTGTAGATGCCTTGTCGTATCATACTCATATTTTTTTGTCTAACAAGAAATGTTATTTGAGTAACTTCGAATGCGATATTTTAACTCGTGTTATTCTTTAAGGGATTTTTCATCTTGTAAATAAGTATAAAATTTTTCTGCATTTTAAGTTTTTAAGCATTATAACATATGGTAGTGAGGTATGGCCAATTAAGAGCAGAACAGAAATAATGCTGTTGGCTACTGAGATGGACTTTTGGAGAAGAGCGGCAGGAAGATCAAGAAAAGAGAGAGTGAGAAATGAACGTATACGGAGGATAATGGACATAAGGCATACAATTGTAGAAGATATAAGAACAAAACAACTGGTTTGGTACGGGCATGTACAAAGAATGCCGGATGAGCGAATTCCCAAAAAAATCATGCGATGGCGAACACCTGGAAGAAGAAAACGAGGAAGGCCGAGACTGAGCTGGAGAGAGGGAGTCGAAAAGGAAATAAAAAAAGGGCTCTACCAGAAGACCTGTGGTGGGACCGCGATCGGTGGAGGTTGGAGATCGGAAGACGGCGTAGAACGTTGTAGACCGAATTATAGATAGATGGAAGTTTTTAAAATCATTTTAAGTTTTGATTTGTGAGTTAGGCACTTTTTCATAGGCAAAACATTACTTTACGTATACATATTTCTTTAATTTACCGCCCAATTAAACCTCATTACTTGTGTTAGAAGTACTACTTCTCTGAGGCCCTATTCATAAGGAGGATGTAACGCCCCATAAAACACCTCATAAAGTTGACAGTTTTATTTTTTTTGTATTTTTAGCGACATTTACACTATATGAGATTTTCAAAGTATTAAAGTATGTGTGGTTATTAACATTTTTCATATACATATATTTTGATAGTTTTATTTTTTATTAATTTTGTTGTTATTATACACATATTAATTAATTTTTATAGATAAATAATATTAAAGAAAATGTAGTTTGTGTTGTATTAACTGAACGTAGGCTAGAATGGTAGAACATAGAATGATTCTGAACATAATCATGAGAGGTAAAGTAATTAAAAAATTAATAAATACACGTCAGATCATTGTTATTAATTCTTTTAGTGAATTCGTGTAGGTCTACTTTAATGAATGCGAAAAAATCCTTCGCAACGAATAAAAATTACTTTATTTATGGTAATAAGTTGAAAATTCAAAAAGAAAACTCCCATGAAAAATAAGAAAAATCGCTTTTTTAGTGTTTTTTGTATTAAATAAACTGCGACATTGGCCAACCTACTTATAAGTGTCCTATAAGCTAACAGATTACTGCTACACACATGTTATTACTTCATAAGGTTAATTGTTAGTGTAAGACACATTTTTTCCATCCAAATTAATCGGAACAGAAGACTGGCATGGTCTTAAAGTGTCTTGTGAGATTTTTTAAAAATGTAAAGTTGGCCCAACGTCTTTGTCTCTCATAAAACTCATAAAAAAATGCCAAAGTAACGTTTACTTTTTCAACAACATCGCAAACTAATGAAAAACTAACGATTGCTGTAGTTTGAAAGGCTTTTTGTGACATTCTTAACCCTGGACTAGGCGCGCGGTAACATGTTACACAAGTGGTTGCGCGCCGTAAATAAGATCGCATGTCCTTAAGTGATGTTGAAGTAATAAACCAAAATATAAAAACTTTAAAATATATATTACGTAAAAATACATTATATTTACTTGAGAAATACATTTTAATCATCTGCTGTGTTGCTTAATATATATTGCTATTGTATGTCTCCACAAAGTAAAATACAACACATAATTCTTTTTAATGATATAATATTTATCAAAACAAAACCGCACACCGGTTTTGAGATATGGAATGAACCGATTCTATCTCTTCATATGATGTTGTGACGACGAATCCTTCCACGTAAATTTATTTTTTCCATGTGCGTGAACTACTTTGTAACTTTGTCCTTCCTTAAAATTAAATTCTCATTTTCACTTTCAAAGCACTGAGTTATTACTTCCTCCTCCAGTGACGCCTCTGTTCATGATCACTAATGTCAACGGCGTCTTCAATGTCTCCGATGATTTATGGGCCAAACAACTGTCTCCTTAAATTTTCTCTTGTTGCAAACGCGACTCGTTCTTTATATATGTCTTCTTTTTCTACACTTTCAACTAGCTTAAAAAAAGATTCTTTCGTGTTCCTGTTGATCCATAATTGACTTCAAACGAAATTACTTACACAAAAATGTAATAGAAACAATAATATTTACAACTAAAATATATATATATAATTATTATTATTATTATTATCTGCGTATAGATCCTGTTGGATCACGAAAAGCACTCCGACTCATGTCTTGTTCCTTCTAAACCTCCACACCTCCCTCATCCTGTCCCCATGGATCCTCTTCCGCTCCATTTTACCCCTGTTCTCTTTGGGATTTCATTCTCTGGGACCTTCCAACCGAGCATCTTTCTCCTGTATGCGTGCCTGTCTTCAACGTCTGTTGAGTCTATTTCTGCGTCATGTAGGTCTATTCTGACTTGTGCGATCCACGACGTTGTTGATTTGACTATTTGTATATACTTAAGGATTCTGTTGGCAAATCTCGTTGTTGAGAGTCTACTGATGTGTCCATAGAACCGAAGCCTCCTTCTTCTGATATCTGCTGCCAGGTTCGATATCTTCTCTGTGGTCTTCCGAGAGTGCTACCTGTATCCATCTTCTGTTAATCTCGGGCCAAGGATCTTCCTCAAGATTTTGCGTTCTTCCTTCAAAATACCCTCCATGGTAGCTTTTGTGTGGAGTGCTAGCGTCTCGGTTATATATATAATATATATATATATATATATATATATATATATATATATATATATATATATATATATATATATATATATATATATGGTCGCGTAACTTAAAAAAACCGCACAAAAAGTACAAAACTGTATTCAGTAATAACTAAAATGAAATTACTAACAAAAAACTTAATAAATATGTAGTATTAGAACTAAAATATTTACAACATAAATGGTCGAGCGGTACCAAAAAGACCGCACTAAAAAGTACACAACTGGTCGCGTAGAATGCAAAACTAACGTTTTATTTGTCAAAAACTAACGTCGGTTGTAACACAACTAAAGGAAATTAAATAAAAATTAACGATTGGCATAGTTTTAAATTAACTATGCGACACTCTTAAAAGCTAGAAGTTAGCCTACCCACTTAGTCTCTTATAAAACACATAAGGAATGCAAAACTAACGTTTTATTTGTCAAAAACTAACGTCGGTTGTAACACAACTAAAGGAAATTAAATAAAAGCTAACGATTGGCATAGTTTTAAATTAACTATGCGACACTCTTAAAAGCCAGAAGTTAGCCTACCCACTTAGTCTCTTATAAAACACATAAGGAATGCAAAACTAACGTTTTATTTGTCAAAAACTAACGTCGGTTGTAACAAAACTAAAGGAAATTAAATAAAAACTAACGATTGGCATAGTTTTAAATTAACTATGCGACACTCTTAAAAGCTAGAAGTTAGCCTACCCACTTAGTCTCTTATAAAACACATAAGGAATGCAAAACTAACGTTTTATTTGTCAAAAACTAACGTCGGTTGTAACAAAACTAAAGGAAATTAAATAAAAACTAACGATTGGCATAGTTTTAAATTAACTATGCGACAGTCTTAAAAGCTAGAAGTTAGCCTACCCACTTAGTCTCTTATAAAACACATAAGGAATGCAAAACTAACGTTTTATTTGTCAAAAACTAACGTCGGTTGTAACAAAACTAAAGGAAATTAAATAAAAACTAACGATTGGCATAGTTTTAAATTAACTATGCGACACTCTTAAAAGTCAGAAGTTAGCCTACCCACTTAGTCTCTTATAAAACACATAAGGAATGCAAAACTAACGTTTTATTTGTCAAAAACTAACGTCGGTTGTAACAAAACTAAAGGAAATTAAATAAAAGCTAACGATTGGCATAGTTTTAAATTAACTATGCGACACTCTTAAAAGCCAGAAGTTAGCCTACCCACTTAGTCTCTTATAAAACACATAAGGAATGCAAAACTAAAGTTCTATTTGTCAAAAACTAACGTCGGTTGTAACAAAACTAAAGGCAATTAAATAAAAGCTAACGATTGGCATAGTTTTAAATTAACTATGCGACACTCTTAAAAGCTAGAAGTTAGCCTACCCACTTAGTCTCTTATAAAACACATAAGGAATGCAAAACTAACGTTTTATTTGTCAAAAACTAACGTCGGTTGTAACAAAACTAAAGGAAATTAAATAAAAACTAACGATTGGCATAGTTTTAAATTAACTATGCAACACTCTTAAAAGTCAGAAGTTAGCCTACCCACTTAGTCTCTTATAAAACACATAAGGAATGCAAAACTAACGTTTTATTTGTCAAAAACTAACGTCGGTTGTAACAAAACTAAAGCAAATTAAATAAAAACTAACGATTGGCATAGTTTTAAATTAACTATGCGACACTCTTAAAAGTCAGAAGTTAGCCTACCCACTTAGTCTCTTATAAAACACATAAGGAATGCAAAACTAACGTTTTATTTGTCAAAAACTAACGTCGGTTGTAACAAAACTAAAGGAAATTAAATAAAAACTAACGATTGGCATAGTTTTAAATTAACTATGCGACACTCTTAAAAGTCAGAAGTTAGCCTACCCACTTAGTCTCTTATAAAACACATAAGGAATGCAAAACTAACGTTTTATTTGTCAAAAACTAACGTCGGTTGTAACAAAACTAAAGGAAATTAAATAAAAACTAACGATTGGCATAGTTTTAAATTAACTATGCAACAATCTTAAAAGTCAGAAGTTAGCCTACCCACTTAGTCTCTTATAAAACACATAAGGAATGCAAAACTAACGTTTTATTTGTCAAAAACTAACGTCGGTTGTAACAAAACTAAAGGAAATTAAATAAAAGCTAACGATTGGCATAGTTTTAAATTAACTATGCAACAATCTTAAAAGTCAGAAGTTAGCCTACCCACTTAGTCTCTTATAAAACACATAAGGAATGCAAAACTAACGTTTTATTTGTCAAAAACTAACGTCGGTTGTAACAAAACTAAAGGAAATTAAATAAAAACTAACGATTGGCATAGTTTTAAATTAACTATGCGACAGTCTTAAAAGTCAGAAGTTAGCCTACCCACTTAGTATCTTATAAAACACATAAGGAATGCAAAACTAACGTTTTATTTGTCAAAAACTAACGTCGGTTGTAACAAAACTAAAGAAAATTAAATAAAAACTAACGATTGGCATAGTTTTAAATTAACTATGCGACACTCTTAAAAGCTAGAAGTTAGCCTACCCACTTAGTCTCTTATAAAACACATAAGGAATGCAAAACTAACGTTTTATTTGTCAAAAACTAACGTCGGTTGTAACAAAACTAAAGGAAATTAAATAAAAACTAACGATTGGCATAGTTTTAAATTAACTATGCAACAATCTTAAAAGTCAGAAGTTAGCCTACCCACTTAGTCTCTTATAAAACACATAAGGAATGCAAAACTAACGTTTTATTTGTCAAAAACTAACGTCGGTTGTAACAAAACTAAAGGAAATTAAATAAAAGCTAACGATTGGCATAGTTTTAAATTAACTATGCAACACTCTTAAAAGTCAGAAGTTAGCCTACCCACTTAGTCTCTTATAAAACACATAAGGAATGCAAAACTAACGTTTTATTTGTCAAAAACTAACGTCGGTTGTAACAAAACTAAAGGAAATTAAATAAAAACTAACGATTGGCATAGTTTTAAATTAACTATGCGACACTCTTAAAAGCCAGAAGTTAGCCTACCCACTTAGTCTCTTATAAAACACGTAAGGAATGCAAAACTAACGTTTTATTTGTCAAAAACTAACGTCGGTTGTAACAAAACTAAAAGGAAATTAAATAAAAACTAACGATTGGCATAGTTTTAAATTAACTATGCGACACTCTTAAAAGTCAGAAGTTAGCCTACCCACTTAGTCTCTTATAAAACACATAAGGAATGCAAAACTAACGTTTTATTTGTCAAAAACTAACGTCGGTTGTAACAAAACTAAAGGAAATTAAATAAAACTAACGATTGGCATAGTTTTAAATTAACTATGCAACACTCTTAAAAGTCAGAAGTTAGCCTACCCACTTAGTCTCTTATAAAACACATAAGGAATGCAAAACTAACGTTTTATTTGTCAAAAACTAACGTCGGTTGTAACAAAACTAAAGGAAATTAAATAAAACTAACGATTGGCATAGTTTTAAATTAACTATGCGACACTCTTAAAAGTCAGAAGTTAGCCTACCCACTTAGTCTCTTATAAAACACATAAGGAATGCAAAACTAACGTTTTATTTGTCAAAAACTAACGTCGGTTGTAACAAAACTAAAGAAAATTAAATAAAAATTAACGATTGGCATAGTTTTAAATTAACTATGCGACAGTCTTAAAAGTCAGAAGTTAGCCTACCCACTTAGTCTCTTATAAAACACATAAGGAATGCAAAACTAACGTTTTATTTGTCAAAAACTAACGTCGGTTGTAACAAAACTAAAGGCAATTAAATAAAAGCTAACGATTGGCATAGTTTTAAATTAACTATGCGACACTCTTAAAAGCCAGAAGTTAGCCTACCCACTTAGTCTCTTATAAAACACATAAGGAATGCAAAACTAACGTTTTATTTGTCAAAAACTAACGTCGGTTGTAACAAAACTAAAGGAAATTAAATAAAAGCTAACGATTGGCATAGTTTTAAATTAACTATGCGACACTCTTAAAAGTCAGAAGTTAGCCTACCCACTTAGTCTCTTATAAAACACATAAGGAATGCAAAACTAACGTTTTATTTGTCAAAAAATAACGTCGGTTGTAACAAAACTAAAGGAAATTAAATAAAAGCTAACGATTGGCATAGTTTTAAATTAACTATGCGACGCTCTTAAAAGTCAGAAGTTAGCCTACCCACTTAGTCTCTTATAAAACACATAAGGAATGCAAAACTAACGTTTTATTTGTGAAAAAATAACGTCGGTTGTAACAAAACTAAAGAAAATTAAATAAAAGATAACGATTGGCATAGTTTTAAATTAACTATGCAACAATCTTAAAAGTCAGAAGTTAGCCTACCCACTTAGTCTCTTATAAAACACATAAGGAATGCAAAACTAACGTTTTATTTGTCAAAAACTAAAGTCGGTTGTGACAAAACTAAAGGAAATTAAATAAAAGCTAACGATTGGCATAGTTTTAAATTAACTATGCAACACTCTTAAAAGCCAGAAGTTAGCCTACCCACTTAGTCTCTTATAAAACACATAAGGAATGCAAAACTAACGTTTTATTTGTCAAAAACTAAAGTCGGTTGTGACAAAACTAAAGGAAATTAAATAAAAGCTAACGATTGGCATAGTTTTAAATTAACTATGCAACAATCTTAAAAGTCAGAAGTTAGCCTACCCACTTAGTCTCTTATAAAACACATAAGGAATGCAAAACTAACGTTTTATTTGTCAAAAACTAACGTCGGTTGTAACAAAACTAAAGGCAATTAAATAAAAGCTAACGATTGGCATAGTTTTAAATTAACTATGCAACAATCTTAAAAGCCAGACGTTCTACCCACTTAGTCTCTTATAAAACACATAAGGAATGCAAAACTAACGTTTTATTTGTGAAAAAATAACGTCGGTTGTAACAAAACTAAAGAAAATTAAATAAAAGATAACGATTGGCATAGTTTTAAATTAACTATGCAACAATCTTAAAAGTCAGAAGTTAGCCTACCCACTTAGCCTCTTATAAAACACATAAGGAATGCAAAACTAGCGTTTTATTTGTGAAAAAATAACGTCGGTTGTAACAAAACTAAAGGCAATTAAATAAAAACTAACGGTTGGCATAGTTTTAAATTAACTATGCAACAATCTTAAAAGCCAGACGTTCTACCCACTTAGTCTCTTATAAAACACGTAAGGAATGCAAAACTAACGTTTTATTTGTCAAAAACTAACGTCGGTTGTAACAAAACTAAAGAAAATTAAATAAAAACTAACGATTGGCATAGTTTTAAATTAACTATGCAACACTCTTAAAAGTCAGAAGTTAGCCTACCCACTTAGTCTCTTATAAAACACATATGAATGCAAAACTAGCGTTTTATTTGTCAAAAAATAACGTCGGTTGTAACAAAACTAAAGGCAATTAAATAAAAACTAACGGTTGGCATAGTTTTAAATTAACTATGCAACAATCTTAAAAGCCAGACGTTCTACCCACTTAGTCTCTTATAAAACACATAAGGAATGCAAAACTAACGTTTTATTTGTGAAAAAATAACGTCGGTTGTAACAAAACTAAAGAAAATTAAATAAAAGATAACGATTGGCATAGTTTTAAATTAACTATGCAACAATCTTAAAAGTCAGAAGTTAGCCTACCCACTTAGTCTCTTATAAAACACATAAGGAATGCAAAACTAACGTTTTATTTGTCAAAAACTAACGTCGGTTGTAACAAAACTAAAGCAAATTAAATAAAAGATAACGATTGGCATAGTTTTAAATTAACTATGCAACACTCTTAAAAGCCAGACGTTCTACCCACTTAGTCTCTTATAAAACACGTAAGGAATGCAAAACTAACGTTTTATTTGTCAAAAACTAACGTCGGTTGTAACAAAACTAAAGGAAATTAAATAAAAATTAACGATTGGCATAGTTTTAAATTATTTTTGTGACAGTTTTAAAAGCCAGAAGTTAGCCTACCCACTTAGCCTCTTATAAAACGCTTATGAATGTGAAACCAAACGTTTCTTTGCCAAAACTATCCTAAACTAACGCAGTAGAAATGATTTACGTAATCCAAATTTTATCTTTTAACTTTGTGTGGGCTCGTGTGAAGTCGATCAACCTATAATAAGTATATTTTGTTTAAAGCTTATGTCGTTTTTAGTAAAACGTAGCGAAACTAATGGAAAAGTTATGATTTGCATGATATCAAGGGGGTGGATTAACTTAACAGAACAAGTAGCATAAGAAGGTTGTTAGATCAAGTCAGAATTGTACGGTTTGATTTCTCCGTTAAATCTGTTACTAATTAGTATTGCGGCAGTTTAGTAGTAGACTTACTGGATGGTTTAATTAGTATTCCGAACAGTCGCGAAGTTGAGTACCTTTATGTCAATGTCTGTCAAAGGTCTAATGCATGTTTAATTGCATTCTGCGATAGCACGAACCGATCCGTAATACAATCAGTATTTCAGAGTTCCTGGTTTCTTGAATGGGGGCGAGGTAGTGATAGCTTAGGCGTCTCAGTATTGTGGCGTCTCTAAACTAAGCCCTTTCAGATCTTAAGTCCGAGATAAGTATTATTGTCGTAAGCTTCACCCATTCCGCTAGTTACTATCCCATCCCATGCATAAATTACTGAAATATTAACGTTGACAAAAAAAAAGGTTTTATATTTTCAATTAACACGCATATTTATGTCGTTTAAAGCATCCTAACTGAAATTGTAATCAGTATTTCGAGATTGCAGTAAAAAAATTAATTTGACACAAAGTAAACAACGAGTTTAAACCTTCGGTTAATGGGCAAATACAAGCATTATTGCACAAACAAAAAGTTATTATAGGATAATATAAATTATTAACATAAATTCTAGTCTTATAAATATAATAACACACATACACACACACACACACACACACATATATATATATATATATATATATATATATATATATATATGTGTGTGTGTGTGTGTGTGTGTGTGTGTGTGTGTGTGTGTACATGAATACAAAAAGACTTCAAAGAGAAGCCAAAAAAAGGAACGAGAAGTCACGTTTGACCTCTTAAGGTTAAGAGATTTCAACATAGGCTATATCTACTGTATATTTATTTTGACAGATGAGTGTCTAGGTATACTGTGCAACTGGCATTCATTTTCGGCAGGGCATGCACGGTGAAAATAGTACGGACCTATTTTTTTTTTTTTTTTTAGATTTATTAGAAACCACGGCTAACCTAACTTGTCATGTTATACAAATATTACACACACACACACACACATATATATATATATATATATATATATATATATATATATGTATATATATATATATATATATATATATATATATATATATATATATATATATATATATATATATATATATATATATATATATATACGATATATATATATATATATATATATATATATATATATATATATACGAGGGTCCGTATATATACGGACGTAAAGTACTGTTCCAAAGGGGCTATAGCTGCCGCGAACGATGTTACATGGGATCCGGTGACCTTGGCTTGCAGCTTGGTTCCTCCACTCCCAATCCCCACTCCGCGATCGGTCTGCGACGCTCAGTCTCGGCTTGTCTTTTCTGTCTCCCGCCAGGTGTCAATTCTGCTATGTGATTCGTTTTCTGGGTGCAAAAATCACTGTGCCGGTGGACATTCATATCCAACTGTGTGAAGTCTGCGGAGAAAAATGTATGAGCATACAATAAGTGCGCAAATGGTGGAGAGAATTCAAAGACGGACGTACAGACGTTCATGATGAACAGCGTTTTGGACGAAACGATTGCGAAAGTGGAAGAAGCAATGCTGAACGATCGAAGGGTGACTGTTCGGGAGATCTCCGAGATGATCCCTGATGTCAGGAAGACCTGGATTGATGAAATTTTGACAGACCATTTAGGGTATAGCAAGGTTTGTGGAAAATGGATCCCAAGCAGACCACAAACGGCAACGGATTGATGCTGCCCGCAAATTTCTTCACGCCTACGAAACAAATGGCAAGAAATTCTTGGACTCGATTGTCATTGTGGACGAGTCCTGGGCACACTATACGATATCGGAAACGAAAGAACAATCACCTCATTGGAAACATCCAGAGTCGCTGAAGCCGCGGAAGTTCAAACAAACACTGTCTGCCGGCAAAGTCATGGCGAGCGTGTTTTGGGACAGGAAGGGGTTATTGTTGTGCGAATTCATGGATACCGGCACAACAATCAATGCTGATCGTTACTGTGCCTTAAAGAACCTTAAAGAACCTTCGCCGCGCGATTCAAATCAAGAGGAGAGACATGCACACGAAGGGAGTTTGTTTCAATCAAGACAACGCTCCGCACACCGCCCGTGTAACAACCGATCTCAACCAATTTGGGTGGGATGCTGTCACACCTCCGCCCTACAGCCCGGACTTAGCCCCAAGTGGCTACCATCTCTTCCATAATTTGAAGAAACACTTATGTGGGAGGCATTTCAGTACCAGAGAGAAGCTGAAAGAAAAAGTTTTAAGCCACCTTCGCGGCGCTGCAGAAGAGTTTTTCGACTCAGGCATACAAAAGATAATTCACCGTATGCAAAAATGCATCGATCTCAACGGCGATTATGACGAAAAATAGAAAAAAGTGTAAGCTTTCCAAAAATGTATTATTCAATGAAAATAAACATGTTTTTCATTGTGAAAAATTATTGGGAACCTTATTTTACGGACAATCCTAGTATATATATATATATATATATATATATATATATATATATATATATATATATATATATATATATATATATATATATATATATATATATATATATATATATATATATATATATATATATATACCTATAAGTACACATACAGAATTAACAGGTTATTTACAATATCTTGTTAACTCATAGAAAACTGTTTTAAAGAAAGCATAGCTCATAGAAAATGTAACATTTATTAAATAAATTGTATAATTTTGATGTAACAATACTTCGCTGTGTGTCTGTAAATACAAAGTGGAATGGGTGTTTAAGTTGTTGCTATTTGCGACATCTGCTGTTTACCCACACAGCTGTACGCAGACAAGGGAAGCAAAGCATAAACTTTAATTAAATGTTGTTGTATAAGTATTAAAAAAATGTTAATTTAAAGAACTTTATAACCTGTAACTTGTTACAATTCTATATGTTTGCTTCTTGAGAATGTACGGATTTGTACACTTCACTTACGTGACTTCAATATAGTGGTGATAATTTTGTCTAGCGGTTTTATATAAATTAAATACAACGTCTTTTGTTAGTCCTCGAATAAATCCTACAGATTACATTTACGGTTGTAAATTCTGTTATATTTAATTTTATAGTTTACATAGTTTTACATTTTTAAGCCAATTTACACTGAATAATTAACTATTGGAACAGTTATGTAGAGTTAACTAAAACTTATAAAAATTAAAAACACACACACACACACACACACACACACACACACACACACACACACACACACACACTCATATATATATATATATATATATATATATATATATATATATATATATATATATAGCAAGTACGCGATGTTGCGGCAATATAATGAAACGGTACTTACTTTTCGTGCGAACCTCGTATATGGATAAATGAATGCCATTTATTTCTAGATATTTATATTTTATTGTTGTTTATATTTTTGTTGTTATTTTTTTAGTAGTTTATATATATATATATATATATATATATATATATATATATATTATATTATTATCTGCGTATATAATACCTGTTGGATCTTGCTCCTTCTAATCCTCCACACCTCCCTCATCCTGTCTCCATGGATCCTTTTCCGCTCCTCCGTCCATTTTACCCCTGCTCTCTTTGGGATTTTATTCCCAAAGTCCTGGCCTTCAAAAACCTTATTAAAGAACGTATTTCATAGTCGGCTGGATCAGAAATTTTCGTAAACATTTTGAACGAACACTAACAAATATAAACACAACACAATTCAGCCGTAATTGCGTCAGCTGTTAGATAATGAACCAGAAAGACTAGCACGCATGCGCGGACCTCGTCGCTAGCGATGTTGCGGCAATATAATGAAACGGTACTTACTTTTCGTGCGAACCTCGCATATGGATAAATGAATGCCATTTATTTCTAGATATTTATATTTTATTGTTGTTCATATTTTTGTTGTAATTTTTTTGGTAGTTTCCATTTTTAGGTATCTGTGTTGATCATCATTCCTTATGTAGGCCTATCACTTCGAATTCACTATGGTATTACTATGCCTTATTTTATTCTGGGAAGTCTAAGTAAAATTTATATTCTTCTTCTGTACAGTACCGAAACAGTATGCTGTGAACTGATAATTTAAAATATCTTCCAATAAGAAGGCTCGAGTTCAAATTACATATTCATGTACCTAATGTTTAATTCCTTTTTTTTTGTCCTTCAGTGTGGCTTTTATTTCAGTATTTGAGACTTTATCGAAAAACATCTGTTGATCCCTACATATTTTTCTCTTTGTGCATTCAAACTGTAGAAAGAAAATGTTTACAGGTTTCTTCTTCTGTTAATAAAATTTATATATGTTTTTTTAAGTCATTAATCTTACTTAACCATCGTTTTGTCCAGTCACTAACAGCGTTAATGGAGTTCTGTAGTTTGTTTATTGCTTCTTCCACGCTATTTGCAACAGTAAAAATGTTTTATTGTTTGCAAAGGTTGTTATATGTTTGTGTTTTTAGTTATGGAAAAGCCCCGAGTGTTTATTATTATTATTATTATTATTATTATTATTATTATTATTATTATTGTTATTGTAATTATTATTATTATTATTATTATTATTATTATTACTACTACTGTTACTATTACTATTATTATTATATTATTTATTTTTTATTTTTTTAAACCCACATTGGAGCCCACACAGTCAATTTAATTAAGTCTTTTGGTTTTTATGCGTTCTTCCCAGTATTTTTTTAATCTTATTGATCTCTGAAGTCTGAGTTCTTCCGAATATACTACGTTTCGTGGACGTTTTCCCCTAAACTGTAATTGGGTTTCCTGACTTTTTAAGATCGCTTTTTCCCTTCTTCCTGCCAATTGCTCCTTGGTTATTCCTAGTTCCTCCAAGTCCTGTTCCACCTCCTTCAACGAGTTGTTTCTACCTTTACACTTCAGCTGGTAGTCCAATAATCTCTTCGTAAGTCTACTCTCTGGCAATCGAGTTAGGTGTCCAAAGAAGGCCAATCTTCTTTTCCTAAAAATGTTCCAAGCTTTTGGTAAAAAATGACGTAGTACCAATAATTTATTACTATTATTATTATTATTATTATTATTATTATTATTATTATTATTATTATTATTATTATTATTATTATTATTATTATTATTATTATTATTATTATTATTATTATTATTATTATTATTATTATTATTATTATTATTATTATTATTATTATTATTATATTATTATTATTATTATTATTATTAATATTATTATTATTATTATAAATTATTTTATTATTAGTTATTATTATTATTATTATTATTATTATTATTGTAATTGAAAACATAAACCTTTATATTAGTTAAGGCCAGCACGTTTTGGAGATACAAACATAATGTGTTGTTATGTTTACAGTACGTGTATTAAATTATAATCAAACAGAAAATTACAGTGAAAAGAAACCTGCGGCAGCTATTTGTTTGGTTATTTAAAGAACCAAGCGAGCGAGGCCAAATCTCTAACATCTCACTGAGATTAAACTGATGAGATTGTTTGCACTGTGTTGAGTACTTACAAATTACTTTATACAAATATTAAAGTAAAACTATTTCGTTTACTGTTTGCCTTATACTATACTAGTAAGTACATTACGAGTAAATAACTAGGAAGCGTATTATTTTCTTCTACAAAAATCTAATCTACGATCAGTACATTTACAAGTATAACCATGACTTGCATACATATTTCTGTAGACTTAAGGTAATACCAATTACAGCTTTAATTAATACCAAGCTATGTAAACAGTTGGGGCTTATATGTGTAACAGAATGACAGCGTATGTTTAGTTAACATGTATGCTATTGTTCGAACATTAACGTAGCATAGTTAAATACATGGCTTGTTGGAATAGATTACGCTACAAATGACTGATTTGGAGATTAAATATTATTGTTTCTTAAAATCCATAGTTTTTTCAGCAAATAATTTGAACCTATTAATGAAAAACTTACAACATTTGAACACTAGCGGTTGTTCGATAACGAGCAAACATTAGTAGCAAAAAATACTTTTGATTTTTAATAACCAGTACAGTTATTCAATTAAATCACCTGTTTTATTATTAGGCCTACTATTATAAAATATGAAAGCAGATGACTGGCGATAAAAATATTTTTTATTCGTAAGCTAAACTGGTTATTTAACTGTATTATTCAATTAAACATTTTTACAATATATTTTTATTCGGAAATTTAACACAATTTATGTGTATGGAAACAATACACAGCGTTCCAGAAGAAAGGATTACCTCTCGTTCTTAAAAGCCAAACGTAAAACAACTAGAATATGCAAGCCTAGATGTCACATAATAATAAATATCTCACGTAATTATAGGTCTTTGTCTATAATAAAATAATAAAAACTACGAACACACGTTCAAGGTTATTACCCTGAATGGTAAAAATGAAAGCTGAAACATGTCGTCAGAAGAAGCACGAATCACTAGGAACACGAAAAAGCTACACCACAGCTGATAAACACTATGGATGTATGCTGGTCAAAAGTAAATAAGAAATTACTTACAATGTGGTAGCAACTTAAATAAATATTTCAATTATCAAAAATCTGTATTATTATTATTATTATTATTTGCGTATAAACCCTGTTGGATCACGCAAAGAACTCCGACTCATGTCTTGTTCCTTTTAATCCTCCACACCTCCCTCATCCTGTCCCCATGGATCCTCTACCGCTCCTCCGTCCATTTTACCCCTGCTCTCTTTGGGATTTCATCCTTTGGGACCTTCCAAACGAGCATCTTTCTCCTGTTTGCGTGCCTGTCTTTAACGTTTGTTGAGTCTGTTTCTGCGTCATGTAGGTCTATTCTGACTTGTGCGATCCACGACGTTGTTGATTTGACTCCTTGTGTATACTTAAGGATTCTGTTGGCAAGTCTCGTTGTTGGGAGTCTACTGATGTGTCCATAGAACCGAAGCCTCCTTCTTCTGATATCTGCTGCCAGGTTCGATATCTTCTCTGTGGTCTTCCGGGAGTGCAACCTGTATCCATCTGTTAATCTCGGGCCAAGGATCTTCCTCAAGATTTTGCGTTCTTCCTTCAAAATACCCTCCATGGTAGCTTTTTTGTGGAGTGCTAGCGTCTCGCTTGCATATAATACCTCCGGTTTTATGACTGTGTTTTAGTGTATGATTTTTGTGTGCGTCGACATACATCTCTTATTGTAGATATATCGTGTTATACCAAGAGCCCTCTTCATTCTCAGTAGCCGAACCTTTTGCGCAACCTTCTCGCCACCTGTGGGTTCAAGAATTTCTCCCACATATTTGAAGTGCTTGACTCTGTTTATCTTACCATATTTTGTGTTTAGTTCTTGAATATTTAATTTTGTACAGAAGTATTCGGTTTTTTTAAACGAGATCTGTAGACCGACCCTCTCTGCACATTCCTTTAGGACTTCTATCTGTTTAATCGCTGTTGTTTCATTATCTGTGAGTATGGCCAGGTCATCTGCAAAAGCTAGGCAAGCGATTTCTTTGTTGTCCTTAGGTCTTCCAAGTCGAACTGGTTTCCAGTGCCCTTCAATTTTTAATTCTTTATCCCATTCCCTGATAACTTTGTCCAACACATATTGAAAAGGAGAGACGAGAGTCCATCTCCTTGGCGAACTCCAGTTGTGATCAGGAAAGGTTTGGAAATTTCCCCCATAAATTTCACCTTAGCGATTGTGCCTGTCAGTGTTTGTTTGATCATTCGCAGTGTTTTAGGATCAAGTCAATGTTCTTCCAGGATATTAAACAAAGATTTTCGATCAAAGGAATCGTACGCTTTTTTGAAATCTACGAACGTACAGATCAATGGGACATTTCTTTTAGGTTTTACTTGCAATATTGTTTTCGGGTTGAAAATTTGTTCTGTGCACGAGCGACCCGGACGGAAGCCTGCCTGGTACTCACCAATTCTGTATTCTACCTGTTTTTGTGTTCTTTGAAGAAGACATGTTGAGAGTATTTTGTAAGTAACTTGTAGTAAAGAAATTCCTCTGTAGTTGTTCACGTCTGTTCTGTCTCCTTTCTTGTGTAGGGGGTGAATAAGAGCACACTTCCAGTCATCCGGTAATTTTTTTGTTCGGAAAAAAAACTGTATTTATATATACATACATATGTATAAATTTTTAAATAAATTGAAGTTTAAATTTTGTTTGTATTATTTTTTTTTCTAAAATATCGTTTTAAGCACATCACTCCTTCTGTCTATAATACATAGAGCTCCTACCCAATGTTAAAATCAGGATGGCAGAATAAAAGGTAAAATGGGCGTAGTACCAAAATCCGTCACCAGAGCGCACTGAAATCGTTTTTCTACTAACTGTTCTAACCTTAATTCTATAAACTGCTGCGTAGACGCGAATTTATCTTACACTAGATTAAGATGTCTAATTAATATCATTAGTGATTCACACATTAACAAAAAAACTTAATTTTAGTCTCAAAAGCTAACATAAAAGTAAATAGTTCATTTCCTTTCTAATAGATAGCGTTCACCATTTGCAGTCACATAATTTCCTATACAGTGAGATATATATGTATTGTAGTCTCACAGGTATACTGTATATAGGCCTACATTTCTTTTTTTTTTGTTTTAAATTGTAATGTAAGCCTGTAAATTTCTAAACGTAAATGGAGTTTCTTATATTCTACTAAATATGAGGATAGGATACTATTATAACAAACAGTAAAATAAAGTAACACAACAAACAAGAAATTAGACGCTGTATAGAATGTAAGATATTATTGTATATTTGTGCAGTTACAGTTATCCTCATTGCTTACATGGCAGCATGCCAACGTTGATCTGTTTATTGCAACAAGACAAGCAATGAAATTTCTAAAACAAGATAACTTTAGAAGATAAAGTTTGCTTGTTCTGTACTTTGTTGCCTGTATTACTTGTTTAACACTAAATTAGAACAAATACTTTTTACATAACTAGTTTATGAGCACTACGTAAAGCAATTTGTTTAAAACGATAACTTCAAACATTGCCACGATTAATTATTTGATATATAGAGAATTACTGCACTGAAAGAATTACTAACCGACGATAAGATCACTAAAACCTAACAACATTTTAACAACAGCAAACGAGAAACATTTTGAAACGAGACAATTTGATTTGCAAACATTTTAATATTTTATGAAATGAATGCACGTAAAGTCTTGTTGGAAGGTCCCAGAGAATGAAATCCCAAAGAGAGCAGGGAAAATTTTTTAACCTTTAATATATATAGCCTATATAATATATATATATATATATATATATATATATATATATATATATATATATATATATATATATATATATATATATATATATATATATATATATATATATATATATATATGGTTTTTAATATGATGACCATTATGGCTCTCTTTGCAAAATAATAGAATTTTACCAAGATATATTTAAAATTGTACGCAAGGAAACTTATGAAATTTTATTGCAAAAGAGTTTTATTTTATAAATTCAATATTTGATCTAACTTAAGTCACGTAACTAGCCTGTTTATTGTCTTATTAAACAGAAATTTGTAAGTTTTAGTTTAAAAAAAAATGGTTTATATTTAAAAAAATAGTGCAGTAATCAGCTATACTATAGGTATTATAAGCTGTAATCATAATGGAAT
>CM040188.1:64177688-64212688 GCA_022606455.1 Callitettix versicolor | reverse complement strand
TGGATACCGTCACAACAATCAATACTGATCGTTACTGTGAGACTTCAAGGAACCTTCGCAGCGCGATTAAAAACAAGAGTAGAGGCATTCTCACGAAGGGAGTTTGTTTCTACCAAGACCACGCTCGTCCGCACACCGCCCGTGTAACAACCGATCTCATCAACCAATTTAGATGGGATACTGTCACACATCCGCCCTACAACCCTGACTTAGCCCCAAGTGACTTCTATCTCTTTCCTAATTTGAAGAAACACGTAGGTGGAACTCATTTCAGTACCGGAGAGGAGCTGAAAGAAAAAGTTTTAAGCTACCTTCGCGGCGCGGCGGGAGAGTTTTTCGACTCAGGCATGCAAATGATGGTTCACCATATACAAAAATGCATCGATCTCAACGGCGATTATTGCCGAAAAATAGAAAAAAGTGTAAGCTTTCCAAAAATGTATTATTCAATGCAAGTAAAAATGTTTTTTATTGTGAAAAATTATTGGGAACCTTTTTTTACGGACAACCCTAGTATCTGTAGTGAAAGTTTTACTATTCTTTTCGGAATTATTTTAAAAAATATTCATAACTTTTATATACGATATGAAAACATAATCTCTTGCCTATATAAAGGCGTTTTAATCATGTCAATCGGTTGAACGGTTTATATTTTATAGCGGTTAATAGAAACGCGTGTAAAATGTAGCCTAACCATAGCGGGACGGAAACCAGCAGTGCCGACCTACATTTAAAATCTTGTATTTCAAACACCGCAAAGCCTAGACTTTACAAAGACGTTCACCGGCGCATCACCTCTCATTTGCCGTGCACAATAGCTTTATTCTGATTGGTGCCTTCTTTCTATAGTCTTAACAATGAAATCCTGAGACATTATGGTTGCCGCCATAATTTCGGGTATGGCTACAGGTTGAAAATCGTTGTTCGATAGAACTCCGAGACGATCACCCACTACATAACAACTACACGCAGCCTACCAACACCCGGAACAACTTGCTCGGAAGGAAATAGGAGACATCCAGCCAACTTTAAAGAAGCAGAAAATGACTTCGTTCACTTTACAATTCCGAATCGGAAGAGTACCTTACCAGTCAACTGTCATCCTGGTAAACACCCGGAATTCTTCTATTTCTCCCGCAGACTACAACAAATAAACTAAACGAAAAATTGAAGACTTTTATCATTTATATTATCATAATAAAAAGACCTTTATTATTTTTACAGCTTTTTTAATTTTATATTTTTTGAGTAAAGTAAATCTTAGCAAGTACAATACACAATATTTACTTAGAGTTTCTTTCTAAAAAAATATACAGTAACTCTTTGTTTTTTTTTTTTTGTTAATTGTAAACGATAAAAAAACTAATTATTCGTATATCAAACCATAGAACAACTGTAACGATATATACGCTCTAGTGTTAAGTTTAAGTATTTTTAGAATGGTTATCGCATTAAAGAAAATTTGCAAGTGAGGACTACATCGTGTTCCTATATTTAGTCTTGATGGCGACGTACTTAGCTAATAGCTCCCGGGAGATCGGATTATACGCAGGAACTTGGTTATTTAAATAGCTTCACTGCTAAAAGCCTTTATATGTGCGCTAATCCCGTGTATCAGCGCTTTTATTTGTAAGTGAAAGTGAATTTTATGTTATTCGATAAATATGTATAATGTAACGGAAAATCTATGAAAATATGCAAAATAGGAGTGAAATTATTTCTATTAAGGAAAACAGCTTTAAAAAAAATTTTAAATAAAGTTATTTTCTAATCTTATAAGAAAGGCGTACTAGGAATACAGCTAGTTTACTTACAAATAATATAAAACCTGTACAAGAGAAGAAAATGGTAGTAATTATTACTACAACCATATAGTGGTTCAAGTATTTACCACCAAATGGTGGTTCAAGTATTTACTACCAAATGGTGGTTCAAGTATTTACCACCAAATGGTGGTTCTAGGTATACAGCTAGTTTACTTACAAATAATATAAAACCTGTACAAGAGAAGAAAATGGTAGAGTTCAAGTATTTACCACCAAATGGTGGTTCTAGGTATACAGCTAGTTTACTTACAAATAGTATAAAACCTGTACAAGAGAAGAAAATGGTAGTAATTATTACTACAACCAATATGGTGGTTCAAGTATTTACCACCAAATGGTGATTCAAGTATTTACCACCCAATGGTGATTCAAGGTATACATCAATCTTCAAATGGTATAAAACCTATTTAGAGAAGAAAATGTTAGTAATTATTACTACAACAATATGGTGGTTCAAGTATTTACCACCAAATGGTGGTTCAAGTATTACTACAACATGTAAACATCTTCTAGTTTACTGCGCGTCCTATTATCACAGTTTATTGCCGGTAATTCTATTCCTGTTGTGTTGCATCGTTGAAAATACGAAATTAGATTATATGCCGTTGTGAACATTACAAAACACACAAGCACATACAATTGAAAAGTACGATTTAATTGTCAGTTTTACCATAAGGAGTGTGTCATTTATACTTTTTATTTATAATGCGAATTTGTATATTTTTATTATTGTATGAAGAAAATAAATTATTGTTGAGACAATAAAATAATTTGCTAGTTTTTTCAGGGAAAAATTTTACAAGTTTTATTAAAAAAAAAAAAATAGAAATGAAAAACTCGTTTTTAATAACCTAATCTTTGCATGTAAATGAAATTATGTAACCAATTTGAATAATCTGTTGTACTACTCATGTTTATGAATTTTATAGAATAATTTAATATATGATTAAAAAATTATCTATTTTAATAAAAGTTTTTCAAAATGTTATTTTACAACAGAAAAATGTAGGCCTAAGCGTTGAGAGATAAATAAAATATTAAATTAAGAAAAAATGATCATTAAAACATATTTCTAATTAAAAGTACTTTAAAATATGTGATTTAATGTGTATAGTTATTGAGTTGACATTATTTTATTTAATTAAATAATTAGTAATTTTATGTTTTTTTTACTGTTACTAAATGTAAGAGTTTGTATGCAATGAAAAATTAACATGAACGGAAATTAAAACGAGGTATCTCGGGTAATTTGTCTCCATAAGATGTCTGGCTTTACTGGCTGTTCAGCAGTCTACAAAACTCTTCTATATAATATTTCCGGATCAAATAACGGTAATTATTGAATTAAGTAATTAATAAAAAACCTATAAAATATCATTGTGTTGTACCATAGATTAAATAAATATCTACACAAAGTTTCAGAAAAATCTATTTAGAAAACGTACCTCAAACATGTATTTTAAAATTTTACCTAAACAGACAAACAAACACTATGACTGAAGAAAAGCGTTATTAATAATGACATCTTAAAAAATGGTAAATATATACTGCAATACCAAATTTATAAAAAATCTTTCAATACTTTGGGTTCTTATTTATATCTACAAAATGATTTAACTCCAAAAACTGCGTTTAACTAGATGATTTTATTACTATTCTTCCTTTATCATGCAAATTAGATGAAATCACAAAGTAAAATAACCACTTTTCATTCTTTCTCTATAAACAAATAAAAAAGATAGTTAACAGATAAAAAACCTGTTAATTCGGCAATCGTAATTAACTGCAAGTAATTAAAACTTGAAAACTAAACGAAATGCAGTAGTATCAATAAATAATCAAAAAATGTTTTTAATCTGTGTTTAAATGAAAAGTTCTCACCTTTCTTCACCTAGAAATAAAACCAAAATCATATTAAAATCCGCCCCCAGTTTCCTCGTTTCTGTGGGTTCTTTTCATGCTTGATAAAGAACAAAGAGGCTACGGCTTGTAAAACACTTTATAATACAAATGATAATTATGTGAACAGACATTTAATATCATTATTAATGTAAGTGATAAATATTACGATCGAATTTATTTTGAACACCACGTTTAAACATGCCGGTGTATCGGAAATCGAAGCAGTATAAATATATTTTATTGTTTTTGCTGATTTGCTTTCTACGTTTACCTCTGGTTTATTTCATGGGCGGCATATATTTCATAACCTTTCTTTTATTTTAATATCGCAATATTTCTTTCTCGGCGAAAAAATGTGGACGTCAATATATAGTTAGATATTTTGTAAAAAATGTGAATCAAATAAATTAATTTTTTTATTGAAAATACACTGTCACATTAAAAATTTTAAAGTCTTTAAACATTCCATAAAAGTAATTGAACAATATTGATATGTTCCTTATATTTTTATACGATTGTGTTCACAAATATTATTTCTTAAACAAATAATAAAAATATAATAACTAAATCATTTACAATCAATCAAAACAATATCTTATTTTCAAAATATAATAATTTAAAAAAAAATGTTTTCGTATTTAATAAGCATTAACTTTCAACATATACTTATGTTGACACAACACAAACACAAACAAACAGCATTTTTATTAGTAGTAAATAACTGAAAACCAAATTATAACGAAATTTGTTAAAGAGATAAATTATTGATTTAGTTTAATGGAGTGGAAATTTAGTAATGGCGTTCATTAGGTCTTCCAGTATAATTAACTGTACGTTTACAGTAATCGTTGTTTGAACGTTTGTTTAAAATGTGGGTTCATTATAATTAAAAATTGAAAAATATATTGAATATTTGTAGTGTTCACAACAAATTTTCATATTAAAATATTTAATTATGAATTAAATGTTTTTTCTTTGATGTTTATTAATTGTTTTTATTGCATTGTGCAAACTTGTGTATAAAAAAGTTGTATGTACCAAACATTGTAAATGTTAACGTTAATAGCGACATAGGCCTGAGAAGTCGTCAGTATAGTAAATATCATTTCCTTCCGATTTGGTTGAATGAAAACCATCAACCAATAGTGACTTGCTTTTTCTTAACTATATTTTCTTTCATGTTTTATACTTCACTTTGTGTGCCTTGTGACAGACACCACTGAAAGGAGCAATAACATCTTGATGTAGTATATATTTGATAATCTACTCTGAAAAATCCTCGGAAATCGTTAGTAGTAAAAAAGCCATTAATAATGCAAAGAAAAATCCACCAAGGGGTATTTGCAATCATTTGCATAAAACACTGCACATTGCGTTTCCTTATTGTGGAGTTTTGTGTGAAGTGCAATTACTTTTGCTTTATTATTTAAACGTACGCTGCTGACGTGATGGAAGCAAATTTTCTAAATTTTTTTGTTATTTTGCCTGCTTTTTCAAACTCTGATTTTACAAACTTTAATAGTATTAAAATCTGCAAATATGAGCACGTTTAAATAGCATTGATAATACGACAATAAACCCTAACAACCGTAAAATTAATTTTCTTTATTTCAACAGATTTTGAAAAATCGAAACGTTATTAACACTGGATATTATCGGTGACATTTTGGGTTTATTCAAAAATATGTGGGACCCGAAATTTATAAATATTTTGAAGATTGGAAGTGGTTAACAGATTTGTTCAAGCTGTAGCCAAAATCGATTTGTGTGCTAAGTTTTAACAAAATCCGAATAAAATTTGCAAACGTGATGCGCACACGGACGCACATAAAACACACACACACACACACACACACACACACACACACACACACACACACACACACAAACACACATTTATATAATTTTGAAATACATTTAAATATAAGCAGATATGCTTTTTTAGAGAAAAGGCACATCTCTAGAAGTTATAAATGAGAAAGTGAAGTATCTTCTAAAATAGAATAAAAAAAATGTAGTTACAGTTTAGTGATTTAAAAACTGTACAATTTAATTGTAACAAATTAAATTTTAGCTCTAAAAACTTTATTCGCATAGTTTATCAAAGCAGATTGAGCATATTCATATGTAACATTAAAACGGAAATCGCGTATTTCATTTCTTACACTATTATATTCTTAAAATTTATTAGTTTTACTACATTTTTCAGTACTATCTTTGAGCGAAATATAAAATATATTTGATCCTGTGGTACGTAGGCCTAACACGCAGCTCTGATTACAAACGGCCAAAAGGGGACGTGTATTAGTATCAATTAATTAACCACTGACGTTGAAAAATAGTTGCAGGGAACATGTGTAAGGGTTTGGAAGTGATATAGAAGAGGCTGGATTAATAAACTACACGAGTCGTGTCTATATTGTCATGAGCCGGCGTTATGAGCAAATATGCCTCATACATTAATAATTCCTTTGTAACAGCTCAAGTACGATTCTAAGCTTGGATTACACATTTTGCGTAATGACTTTTTCAGTAAAGTTTTGAATGGGGTTTGTTAGTAAACTTAAGTTTACTTTTACTTACTTAAGTTCAAATCTTACTTATATATATATATATATATATATATATATATATATATATATATATATATATATATATATATATATATATATATATATATATATATATGTGTGTGTGTGTGTGTGTGTGTGTGTGTGTGTGTGTGTGTGTGTGTCATAGCACGTCAACATTCGTAATATTAGTCCAATTTCGTTCAAATTGGAACAATATATACTTCAGTAATAGCTTGAACAAGTTCATTAACCAGCTGATTTTTTTTAACAGTTTCAAAATGGAGAATATTCGAAATTTAAAAAAATTTGTAATGTTTTCGTTTAATATTTTTTTAAAGTGTGAATTTACCATCGTAAACAGTATTAAAAGTAGCATTAATTAACATTTTTAATTTTTAAAATCCTTTGAAATTAAGAAATTTAATTTCATGGCTGTCAAAGTTCATTTTTTTATAAAATTCCTTCTTTCTAAACGTTGTAAATGATGATTTGGATGATGATGATGGTGAAATAGGAATTTTAAAAAACTTTCGGTCAAAAAACAACTTTTTTGGGGAGTTCTCCTTCATCCCGATATAGCTATAGCGAGACATGTGCGAGCAGTGTTTATTATTGCAATCGGGGCTTACAGTAAGGATTTTGTTTCGAAGTAAACATGGATTTTTTGTTTCATCGGTTGTCTCTTATTTGTCTCCTCTAAATAGCTTTGGGCTTTCTTTTATTCTTTTGATGAGTTTAATACAACTTAGTTTCCCCGTCCAAGGAAACGTAATTATAGAAAGCAATCTTGAAACAGGAAAGAACTTTCCTTTCTTGGAACAGGAAATAAAGGTTACAGCGATGTTAGGTTCTAGAAATCAGCAGCAAGATCATTTAGTGAAAACAAACGTTCACAAATAAAAATACTATGACAAGTTTTTAAAAGAGTTTCCCTCGGTTTGTTAATCTTACAATGTCGTTGGAGACAATTGTTTATATAATTAATTTGATTTTTGTAATATTGCTTACATAAACAATGTTCTCAATTGCTTAAATCATTTCATATAATTTTCCATTAAAGAATATATATTTTTAACTAGTTAAATAATTTCGAGTAAAGTGGTTACTGCTTAGTATATATAAGTTATTAGTACATTAAGCAATGTTGAAACTTTGATCGAATTACATCGCGTATGTTATCGGGAATATCGACCAATCAAGCGAGAGACAAATATATAGAGGGCGATATACAATCTGGAATCCACAGGGATGAGTATGGGCTTAATTTGTCCCCGAGGAGTGTGGATCAGCTGATATATACGTCCCACATCTCCATGTTGAATAATGCTAGTTGAGATTGAAGGCATTTTAGTAACAGGAATAATAATAAGAAAAAATCCAAGAGATTTGTATCTATTGCGTGTAAAGTTTGACAAAGTAACAGTTACAAAAATAATATAAATTTTAGCAGTGAAATGTTTAAATAGTGACTCCGGTAACCAGCAAAAATAATTACTTTAAATGATGTTTATTTTTGAAGCGAAGTTCTTAATGTTAGCTTTGGCGGGAGGAATGAATAGAAAAAAGTCTGCGAACGGAAGAATGTAACAGAAATATGGAACGAACGAGCAAAAGAATTTCATCTCTCTATTTCTGTCTCTTTTTCTTCTCCTTTTCGATAACAGTAAAGGCGTGTTATATGAAAACTTTGTATTGCTTTGGTATTTCATATTTTTCTTTAGTTGAAGAAGACGTGCACTTTGTAACCGTTTATAATACATTCGAAATTAATATAAACTTTTATAATAATTGTTGCTAATGTTGTTAGTTTTTAACAAAATAACTTGAAACTTATTACTGCCTATCAAGTGTTCAATAAAATCAGCTGATCGTTACAAATTAATATGAAACAATTGATATTTTACTATAAACATATCTAAGCTAGGTTCACGTATGTATTTATTTAAACAATAGATTATATTTGTAAACATATTCAAAAGAAATTTATATTCAGCAAAGATATCGTTAACAAACTTTTGCTTTTGTCGGTAACTCCCTGAATGCGATACGTGCACATTTTTATTTTAACAAAAGAACTATAAGACTACTTTTTAATAGTTATTTTACTTTCTAAATTTGACGGTTGTTAATATAAACAATAATAGCACGTGGCTGTTTTTCTGTCGTGATGGAAGCTAAGTTACAAAAGCATTTTTTTATCTTACTCTATTTTTTAGAAACTCTCATTTCAAGATCATAAATAACATTAGAAGTTTCATATATTACATTTTAAAATTATAATTTGTTTTAAATGCAAAAATGAACATTAAACCCTGAAATAAAATTACATTTTTCATTTCAATGGATTCACAAAAGTCAAAATGGTAATTTATTTAATATTTAACTCTGATTACGTAGGTAAATTGAGATCATTAAGAAGATTAAAGATAAAAATTTGATTCGTGTACCAAATTTGAGAAAGTGACCTTGCTAACACACACAAACACATACATTACATACACACACACATATATATATATATATATATATATATATATATATATATATATATGTATATAAGTATACACACACACACACACACACACACACACACACACACGCCCCCAAAATGATTTTTAAGTCAGGATCGGCGTTCATTTCAAGTACCGGGCCTGGATTGTACCATAATAGCCGCATCAGTAGCTCATTTTCCAATAGGAGTTAATTAATACTTACGATTGCGAGTCCTTGTTAAGTGAAAGAGAGGCTGTTTTTCAAAATTTTGTATTTCTGTTATTGTTAGATTAAAAATATATTTTTAGAAATTGGCGCATACCTTTTGAAATTTCATATTTGGTTGCAAAAATATTTTATCTTCGAAGGATATAAATTTTAATTTTATTTTTAAAATGTATGGCGGTTTATTTTATACAACAAGGGATAATATTATTATTATCCTAAGACAATAGTGAAATGAATAACCTTATCCATTGACCTACATTGAAATAATGAACAATAAATTTTGATATTCTATATTTGGTACAGAATATTCAATAGTATACTCTAATATTTAACTATTCAAACTTTTTTTATAGATGCTTGTTCAAACGTGTCTGTATATAAATATTCAAACTTGCTATGCTATGCATAACTTGTATGTAATTTAATGCAGATGAAATTTACACTACAGGAATACTGAATATATACTACTATAACATTTCAAGACGTTTTATATAACTTCGAATCAGATAAATTGAGTTTTATGGGAGCTACGATATTGTAACGAATGTATTGTGTTACATAGTAGAAATTGAATTTATTTAAAGCCACAGTAAAATAAACAAATTGAAACTTAGGTAACACAATTTTAGCGAAATAAAGCTTTATATATTAATATAGTCTTAATTTCATAAACATTGCTTTATAATGTGATAGCAACTAATCCAGTTTATCATGTGTTCCGTAAAAAATAATTATCAAATATAAAACAAAAACCAATGTATCCATTAAATTTAGTTGTTCCGTTTATTTGAAAAGTTTGTCAAATGTATTTTAATTTTTTAAAACAGCCTGATTATCTCCTAAGGTTTCGAAAAATATTATTGTATTTTGGTGAATCAAAACGGGTGATAGCAAATCAATATTATTAAAACGTAATGTATTAAAATGAAATGGAGGTTGTTGAGATGTGTAGATTTGTTTAAAAAACGCACGAATAAAAATATGTGCCGCTTTTATAAAAAAGACAGACGTTTGACGCCATAAAAGTTGACAATAAAAATTGAGTTATTAAATAATTACGATTGTGACCTATTTTTTCAGTCTAGTGGTCTTTTATCTTACCTCGTATTGGCTACAGCGGTTTCGGAACTTTACTGTTCCATCTTCAGGCCGTAGTACAAATGTCATCACAAAGTTAACAAAACATGAACGTGCACGTTACAACACTAATATAATTTATTTATTTATTCACTTCCAAATGTACTTCCAATTACATACATAATTATAAGAAGGACTTAAAGGATGTATGTCTACCCGTACATAGGCTGGTACTTAAATTTACGCGTACATAAACACATTGTGACATACATTACATTATCATATTCGTCTCACATATAGCCTATACTATATCATTTTTACTGATTTTTAGGCTATTCGAAATGTTCAATTATATTCACTTAATTTCTTCTTTAGAGTTGATTTAGATACAGCAAGATTCTTCAAATGATTTGGTAATAAATTTTAAAAACATTCACAGTACACGAAACTTCTGTGACTTATATTCAGGAAATATAATACCCATGTTTCTAGTAATAGATCTGTTCAGTATACATTCATTTTTGAGTTGAAGATATTCGCAGATTAATGATTTAAGAAGAAATACGTGTTTAATATTAACTGGTCCCTGTGGATTTTGTTAAGTTATTCCTGTAATATTTAATAACTTATTTTGGAATCTTTGTATTGCTTCACAAGAAATGTAATAAAGGCCACCCCAACCAATCATTCCATAGACTGCAATACTGTGGAAGAGACCATAGTAAACTTGTAATAATTGACCTCTTGATCAGAATAATCTAAACTTGGAGTATATGTATAGGACATATTAGATTTTCTTTATTATTTTATATATGTAGCTATTACATTTCATGTTATAAACACATATCATTCCTAAATATTTAAAACTAGATTCTCTAATCAAAGCAAACCCAATCATCAATATATCTATATTGTCAGGTACAGAATCACAGTAATTTCCAAGCGTTAAAAATAAACCTTTTAACATTCAATATAAGTTTATTATTATATACCTATGAATACACGAGTTGTGTTCAGAAAGTAACGAGAATTTTTAAATTTCGCGGACTTGGAGAGTCCGATTGTCAAACATTTTCTTTTTATTATATTAGTATACATGCCCTTGAAGTATTATACAACTTTCAGCTGTTTTCATTGTTGACTTTGTCTGTGACAGCCACTAAGGTTAGACGTGTTTTTATGAGCTCGGCGATTTTCGTTTGTTAAAAGAAATGGATCAAAGAATTTGTATCACATTTTGTGTAAAAAATGAAATTAAGTGTAACAAAGTGTGTGAAATGTTAACAAAGGCCTATGGTGAGTCTGCTTTGAGTAAAGCAAGAGTTTACGAGTGGTATAAGCGTTTCCAAGAAGGCCGTGAAGACGTTGAAAATGACGAACGCCCTAGACGCCCCAGCACATCAACAACAGATGCAAACTTGGAAAAAGTGAAAGAAATAGTTATGCACAATCGTCGATTCACAATTAGAGAGGTCGCTGATGATGTTGGCATATCGATTGGATCATGTCACGACATTGTTTCCAGTGTTTTGTGTATGAAACGCGTGGCAGCAAAATTCGTTCCAAAGTTGTTGAATTTTGAACAAAAACAGCGGCGAATGGAAGTTGCTCAGGAGTCACTAAATGAAGTCATCGATGATGCAGATTTACTGAAACGTATTATAACAGGTGACGAAACATGGGTTTACGGATATGACGTCGAAACTAAGGCTCAATCATCCCAGTGGATGATTGAAAGTTTCAATCATCTGGCTCGCCAAGACCGGAAAAGACTCGACAAATGCGGTTGAACGTGAAGGTTATGCTCACTGTGTTCTTCGATATTAATGGCATAGTGCATCCTGAATCCCTGCCACCAGGTGAAACGGTTAATAAGGAGTACTACCAAAAAGTTCAACGCCGTTTGCGTGAAGCAATCCGAAAAACGCCCGGATCTGTGGAAAAACAATTCATGGCTTTTGCACCACGATAATGTACCAGCTCATACTTCATTGCTTGTTCGTGAATTTTTTTCCAAAAAACAGTACTGTAACGATGCCCCAGCCTCCATATTCGCCAGACATGGCTCCGTGTGACTTTTTCTTATTTCCAAAAATAAATAGAACCTTAAAGGGCCGTCGTTTTACAGCCGTAGATGACATTAAAAGCGCACCGCTGAGAGAACTAAAGGCTATCTCAAAGATCGAGTTTGAGAAGTGTTTCGAGGATTGGAAGAAGCGCTGGCACAAGAGCATAATCTCCAATGGGGACTATTTTGAAGGCGACAACATCAATGTAAAAGAATAAACAAATATTTTGTTAAAAAAATTTAAATTCTCGTTACTTTCTCAACACATTTCGTATACTATCCAATTTAAACGTAGTTATAAAAATTACACGATTTTATTAAAATGACAAGATATAATTTGGTCCAACAATCCCGTACATTGTATGTATTTGCAGTTTCGGAATGCACCTCGTACTGGACTGATTTTTCTCCATACTTTGTGTCAGATTAATGAGAACTAAAGGTAACGGAAAAGTAACGGGAGCAACCGCGGCTAGAACTAACAACCTAAGATGCGCAGTTCAGAGTAGCAGCAGACTGACCAGTGCTTTAGCCATATCGACCACCGAGTCCCCTAGTGAACTAAAAATAATACAATGTGCATTAGTGCAAGGTTGTACATGTTATATTGTTTAGCGATGGTTTCAGATTATGGACGTAATCTTTAATTTTGTTTTTTATTCACTTAATACTTTTAAAACATGTTAGATGAACAAAATTTGTGGGATAATTGAGAGGTACACGAATTCATGCTCAAGTATCGGCACAGTCTGAAATCATAAATTATCAGGCGTTGTAAAACAATAACTCCAAACTGCAAACAAAATATATATACTACCTCACAGTAACAAAATGTTTGGTTTTCCGAATGGTGTTTTGAGCAAAAACTTCAAACCGGCGCCACAGCTCTAAGCAAAACATCGATTGTGTGAAAACGAGCCAATTTATTACCTTGGACAAGAAATAGTGTTTGTTTATCTGTTGTAAGCCAATAACTAATTATTATTCGTTTAAACTTATTCATTAAAAAATGAGTAGTTTACATACAATTTCAATACAATTTTTCAAAATTAAAAGTTCACTCCTGTAGTATTAAACCAATGTGTCATAATGCCTGATACTTAATTTGTAGTATTAAACCAATGTGTCATAATGCCTCATACTTAATTTGTAGTATTAAACCTCATACTTAATTTGATAATTTTCTTCTGGACAGGAGTAAATTTTCGTAAATCAGACTGCGTCTGATTTTTTCGTAAATATAAAAAATGTCTAAAAGAAGAGTATTGCTTTGGTATCGAAGCACGTGCGCGTTGGAAAAGATATATTTCCGTAAGACTAATAAAAAGTTTAAAAATTGAGTTTTTAATCTATTATGTTACAAAAATCAGATAATAAAATTCATTTAAAAATGTAGGCGTATTTAAACACACGCAAACATTTTAAGTGAAAACATTTTTAGCAGGTCCTAGAACGTTCTGTATGACGAAAGAAATATAAACTTACCGTAGTACAAATAATACGTAAAAAAGCGACACAATTTTCATATAGCCTACAAAATGTCACTATGTTTGCCTTCGTTTTAAGTCTACCAGTGAGCTGTTCGTTCCTAGAGAATATTTGGCTCGCTTTAATGATTTCAGCTTATAAAACACGTAATTCACAACCCCTTACTTACGTAATTTTTTTACATATATTAATTCGTTTACAATTTTTTATATAGGCCTAAATAAGTTTAATAATAAATATTTAAATTATAATTAATGCCATATTTATTCGATGTTCACTTATAAGTAATTAAATGATTTATTAACGCCGTTGTACTGCACGCCCAGATCAGCCCAGCAACTATTAGGGCATTATTAGGGCATTATTAGGGCATTATTAGGGAATTATTAGGGCATTATTAGGGCATTATTAGGGCATTAACGGTTGGTTATATTGTACGAGATTTATCATTTATATTAATTTAAGTATTATTTGGATAATTATACATTTTATTTAATAATAGTGTTGTACATGTTCTATTTAGCAGTAAGAACAATAATATATTTGGACCAATACAACTAACAATGAATACTGATTATTTGCATTTTTTTCATTTCTATCAGCCACTACCTCGACTGTTACGTTTTTTTATAAACAAAAACAATAATATTATACAAAACAACAGTCTGTGGGGATTTTCCGAACTAAACCCTGAATATGGGGACAGAACGCCAAGGATGGCGGTATGGTAAGGGTTGTAATTTTACAGGTGATTGCGAGCACTGAGACATCTCAGATCCTCAAGTGGATATCTTAGGTAAATAGAAGTTAAATTGCACAATATCAATAAGATAAACAGCTGTTCGGGAGGAACGATTGAGACGACCGACGAGTCAGGTCTGGATTGAGGCTAAGGCCAGTTCGCGCGAGGCTACATCGCATGCGAAGTGAAATTGTGCACATTCATGTTTGGATTTGGAACGCTCACGTAAATACGCGAATTTTCTTATAAATTTCATTCGGAAAAGACCTACTTTGTTTGTTGGAGTGACATTAATGTGAGAATTGTAAAAAATTGACAGTGCGAACTTTGGTGTAGTCATCGATCAAGTAACGTAGTTTTTGAGGAAAAAAATATCGGCTAACCTGGGGGGGGGCCCACGAAATACTAATTAGCGCTAAAATCAACCTGATTAATACGTTGAAGTCTGTCTGTATAAATTAACTTTATATCCAATAATCCATTATTGTTTATTACTTTATTTATAGGGATGTCACGCATTTGTTACTTTTAGTGGTTCTATTATCAAATAGAAAAATATATTTCAGTTAAGTAGTTAGTTTGTTTTTTTGTTATAATTAGTTTTATGGTTAAATGACACTCACATGGTATTGTTGTATTACAAATTTATATACTGGATAAGGTTGGTTCAGATTTAAGTTTAGTTTTGATTTTGTTTGCTTTACTTAAAGTTGATGTAAGTTGATTTATCATTATAAATGTTCTTGCCATTTTGGTTTTTTCCCTCTATGGTATGAAAACAGAATTAATTAATTTTTTTCTGTCACTATTTGTTTTGTTTTCTTTAAAATATTAATGTGGCAAGACAAAAACAAAAAATATAACTTTTGAAAAGCGACCACTTTGATTTCTTGGATCACCCTGAACCACGTAACCACGTACAGGCATTCTCGTTGTCTTGGCCTAAAACAGTGGTGTATCAATTATATTGAAATTAAAGACAACGTGTCGCTCAATCAAATGGTACATTAACGATTAGCTACAAAATTAGTTATGGCCCACACCCCTTCTCCTCTGCAGCTAGCAAATAATCAATTTCTTTATTACGGGAACGATGCGAGTCGAACGATATTTCACTAGAGAGTGTGAGCACATGAGATAGATGTAACTGGGACAGCCTGCACGGTAGCTCAAGTTCGTCCTCCTCGACTTATTGAGAAACGGTGAAGATCAGATGCAATGTCATGGCGACCCAGTGAGTGCTGTTCTTTTCACGAAATTGAATTGGACGTACTGCAATGTGTCTACTAATTTTTCTTTTCATTCACCTGAATTTTAAATTTAAAAAATGGTTACTATACGTTTAGGTACATTATTTCAAACCTGGAAATTTACAACCCAAAAAGTAAGACAACTATTTACCTTCGCTTCACTACATTATACAGCCTAAGCTGAATAGTTTGACAGTATGTTATGTGTTGCATAGCCACGAAATGCTTTCAGAAACATTTCCTTCCAATAAGTGTAATGGCACCTAGTAATATCCTCTGTTGTATAGCTTTCTGTATCTGTTTCATCCTGTACGTAACTGAGTCTGAAATGTTTGCCATACAGATTTAGTTAGGTACACATTTTCAACTTTTATTACGACCATGTTTATACGTATTTTACAGTTGGTGACAACAGTCATGTTTTCTACATCCTCTTCTTATTTATTTATTGCCAAATTTTCCTTCATACAAACCTTTTAGTAACATGAAAAGCACCTACATTTTAATGTTAATTTTTGTTCATTTTTATCTTATAAAAGTATAATTTTTAATTGTTTTTTTGTTTTTATATATATATTTTTTTATTGCACTGTTGTATTTTTTGTTTGTTTTACTATAATTTTAAATTATTGGTTCCATCGAGGTTATGTGTAAGAAAGCATCTTATAATATTAATATTGAACCAAAAATAAAAATCATGTATCATGTTTTATTCTTCTTTTTATTTTAATTACGATAATTTCTTCGAAAACAGGACACATGATGTTTATTTTTGGTTCAATAACAGAACTTTATTCTTTTTTTTTTCTTAAAAATTATAACTACGTGTATTGTATTTTATGAAATAATGTTGTATAACTACGTGTATTGTATTTTATGAAATAATGTTGTATAACTACGTGTATTGTATTTTATGAAATAATGTTGTATAACTACGTGTATTGTATTTTATGAAATAATGTTGTATAACTACGTGTATTGTATTTTATGAAATAATGTTGTATTTATAGTATTAAGTGTTGTTTTAATTACGATTTTTTTTTAAAAACACAATAAATTCACATAGCTAGTTATTAACAACATAACCTGAAAATTATTATAGCCTATCAGCTGTTCAATGAAGTCAGATGATCGTTGTGAATTAATATAAACGACAAATTACCATAGCTGGTTTTTAATAACATAGGTTTTAACTTATTATGATCTGTTCAGTGAAACCAGCTGATCGCTACGAATTAATATAAAACAACTGATCTTTTTTAAAAAATATTAAAATTAAATTAACGATTCATTTCATATATTTACATCGATCAAACGTCTTCGTAGTTAAGTGGTAATAACATAGGCCTCACACAGTCTCCGATTCCATAATGGGCTGAAACACAGGCAATTTTAATTATAATTAATTTGATATTTTTGACGTTCGAAATATAGTATTATATCAATATGCGTGTTCTTCGCATCATGCCACGAGCAAAACCCAACATTACTACCAGCCCTAAAACATGATACATGTTAAATTCAATAAAAACTCAAAAATTATGTTATAAATATCGTAATCAATTCTGATTTTATGTTAACGCGCTGATTCTTATGTTATGTAACTTGCGTTCCAATAACTGAACTAAACCAGTGACTTTTTATATATATTGCTAGACATTCTAGGTGTTATTTAATTTAAAATGTAGGGTATGAAAGTAGTGTATTGAATTAAGTTACCAGTCCTGGCTACGTGAAAGGTTCCCCTGTGTGGTTAATGACGCCGGACTTTAATGAAGTTACAGTCCATTAATGTTCAACTAAGATCAAAAGACTTAAAGTGAAAAACGTTACTTGCTTAAAAGCTTTGACATTTTAAATTTTATATATACTACTTATAAAATCAGCAATAAAGAAAAGTATATATTTCTTCGAAAATACAGTTCACAGAAAACTTTGACTATTGCATGAATGTTAGAATATACATTGTTTAATGACTTTAATAAAGTAAAATTAATTAGCTAAAAGTAGGTAAAAGGGTTTCTTATTAAAAACCTTACTAGACATTGTTTTTTTATTTTGCGCGTGCGTGTGACTGTGTTTTATTAAAAAGTTTCCATTACCCATGATAGTATACCCAAAATCATTGGGATTTTCCAAATATCAAAATGCACTAATACATAATCGATATGTTTCAAAGTTGTTGCTAATACTTTTCTTTAATTTTATTTTTCTTCTTTGAAAATTTATTTGAAAAGATTTAAAGAACACATACCCAGAAGTGCATTATCGACAAACTTGGCTTTCGCAGAACATCTTATGGACAAAAACCAGAAATTCGAAGACATCCATACCAACATGGAAATATTACATTTATGTCATAAAAGCAGTTATATGGATGCGATTGAAGAGTTTGAGATTTACAAAAGCAAAAAATCAGACCTCAAGAACATCCTCAATGAAAAACTTTCATTTAAATAAAATTTAATATATGACATGGCTCTAAGGATAAGTGATTTGAGTAAGTAACAAAAACCAACAGACGCACCGTAACTGATAACAATGACGGGGCGCTACTAATGATGGAAACTCTGCAGTCCGGAATGTAACGACGTACGAGTCGCGTGTGTAGCTTGGCCAAGCCGAATTTCATGATGAATATTTTAAACGTGTAATTGTGCTCAGTGTTTGTGATTTATGTTTTAATGTTTTGTTTGATTTTGTGACGACTTCGACACAGGGATTTAACATTTTGTATGACCTGAAGATGAAACGATAGAGTTTCGAAACCGCGGTAGCCTTTATGAGGTGAGTGGTAGACCACTGATGGGAAGAATAGGTCATAATCCTAATTGTTTGAATATGTAGTTCAGTGGCTAAGTTGCAATAATGAAAATTTCCATTGAAAATTAGCTGTTACAGCAACTACCATAGTCAGTCTGAAAACCGAGAAAATTAAATAATGAACAACGATAATAACATCTCTAATACGTCCTGAAGAATCATTATAACGTTCCGAGGGATCATTATAACGTTCCGTGAGATCATTATAACGTTCCGAGGGATCATTATAACGTTCCGAGGGATCATTATAACGTTCCGAGTGATCATTATAACGTTCCGAGGGATAATTATAACGTCCGAGGGATCATTGTAACCTTCCGGTGGATCATTATAACGTTCCAAGGGATCATTGTAACATTCCGAGGGATCATTGTAACGTTCCGAGGGATCATTGTAACGTTCCGAGGGATTATTGTAACGTTCCGAGGGATCATTGTAACGTTCCGAGGGATCATTGTAACGTTTCGCGGGATCATTATAACGTTCTGAGCGACCATTATAACGTTCCTAGGGATTATTGTAACGTTCCGAGGGATCATTGTAACGTTTCGAGGGATCATTATAACGTTTCGCGGGATCATTATAACGTTCCGAGGGATCATTATAATATTACGAGGGGTCATTATAACGTTCCGCGGGATCATTATAACGTTTTGAGCGATCAGTATAACGTTCCTAGGGATCATTTAACGTTCCGAGGGAACATTATAACGTTCTGAGCGATCATTATAAATAAGCGTATTTGTGTATATGCAAATTAATTTGGTGAATGTAAGGGAAATTTTAATCTTGGGCTATTTTTGTCTAAATTATTTCAAATTTAGAAACAAATGTTATTTTTTAGATAAGCTTAGACGAACGTTAAGAATTTATAAAAAGTGTCTTCAAAATATAATACATAAAAATGGTTATGAAAGCTTAAAACCGTATAACTAAGGTTAGTGCTGCAAATAAAAAAGTTCACTTACCAGAGTAAATGAAACTAAAACAAATTATATGTTTTTTAAACAAACCGAGATTGGCGTTTGGTGTTTTCTGATTAGGCTACACTTGCACTGTAAATTTGTATGTTCAATTGTAGACAAGTGAATTGGAGATTCGAATGATTTGTTATTTTCGTCCTAATAAAATAAAGTGTGTTTAGCTTATGTAATAGAATATCTGCTAATGATGCTTATTATGGTGAAATCCGATTTTTAAAAATTTGTAAGATCCATGGCAAAGTGGTAATTATAATAAGAAAATCTGTAAAGTCAAGACGTAAAAAAAGATTTGAGTGTGACACTTTTAACAATTTTCTCTTTTCTTCTCCTTCTTGTAAATAGACGCCTATACTACCGACCTATCTACAGCCTAAACTGCTGAACCGATTTTGATCAACACGTTTAACCCGTTCTGGTTTCAGGATACGCCTTTCATAAAAACTAAAGAACAATTAATACATTTAAGATTGTAAAATTGCAATAATCGATAAAAAGATAGCAAAGTTAAATATTTACGCGCCGAGGGATCATTATAACGTTCCGCGGGATCATTATAACGTTCCGAGGGATCATTGTAACGTTCGGAGGGATCATTATAACGTTCCGCGGGATCATTTTAACGTTCCGAGGGATCATTGTAACGTTCCGCGGGATCATTATAACGTTCCGAGGGATCATTGTAACGTTCTGCGGGATCATTATAACGTTCCGAGGGATCATTATAACGTTCCGCGGGATCATTATAACGTTCCGAGGGATCATTGTAACGTTCCGAGGGATCATTATAACGTTCCGAGGGATCATTATAACGTTCCGAGGGATCATTGTAACGTTCCGCGGGATCATTATAACGTTCCGAGGGATCATTATAACGTTCCGCGGGATCATTATAACGTTCCGAGGGATCATTATAACGTTCCGCGGGATCATTATAACGTTCCGAGGGATCATTGTAACGTTCCGAGGGATCATTGTAACGTTCCGAGGGATCATTGCAACGTTCCGAGGGATCATTGTAACGTTCCGAGGGATCATTGTAACGTTCCGAGTTCCGAGGGATCATTGTAACGTTCCGAGGGATCATTGTAACGTTCCGAGGGATCATTGTAACGTTCCGAGGGATCATTGTAACGTTCCGAGGGATCATTGTAACGTTCCGAGGGATCATTGTAACGTTCCGAGGGATCATTGTAACGTTCCGAGGGATCATTGTAACGTTCCGAGGGATCATTGTAACGTTCCGAGGGATCATTGTAACGTTCCGAGGGATCATTGTAACGTTCCGAGGGATCATTGTAACGTTCCGAGGGATCATTATAATGTTTCGCGGGATCATTGTAACGTTCTGAGCGATCATTATAACGTTCCGCGGGATCATTATAACGTTCCGAGAGATAATTATAACATTCCGAGGGATCATTGTAACGTTCCTAGGGATCATTATAACGTTCCGAGGGAACATTATAACGTTCTGAGCGATCATTATAACGTTTCTAGGGATCATTATAAATAAGCGTATTTGTGTATATGCAAATTAATATGGTGAAAGTATGTGACATTCATACATTCAAATTTATGAATGTATTAAATTTTGTTTCGAAGGATAGTCAACAATAATAATCTTAACAATAATAATAATAATAACAATAATAATCTTAAACTTAAGGAACCACTCTTTATCACTGACGCAAATCATAAAATTGCAAAAAAATTGACTTTTCTTTAGTCTAAACTATTAAACTGATTTCCATAAATTATCACTAACTTTATTCGATAAGATTGCAATATATCCTTTCTGCGTAAAAACCCTGAAAATAAGTACATTTACAAAGATTGTCGAACGTAAAATCAACTTTAGGCGCAATTATACAATGTTTATTTGACCTTTGTTTTCCCGTATTTTCAATAATAATTTTAAATAAAACAAAAAGCATTTTTCCTGTTATGTTATTTTCTAGTTGTTTCTAAAGTGTTTATTGTTTACAAATAAGCAAGCTATGTAATGTTACAAAGAGTTTAGCTATGTCGATACGTATTTAATACATTTCTAAAGTTGTTACTGCGGTGCGTTACAAAATGTTTCCCGACGTCCCACTGTAAGTGTAATTAATTTATGGCAGAACATTTGAAGCCACAATTAAATACAGTTGCTTTAAATAGTCGTGTTTATTTTAATTATGAAAATAAATTAAAGATGGTAAGTTTAATTAATTTTTACTATTGTTTTCATTCTGAAATAGCTTTAAAATAATTAACAAACGATAAACGTTTTTTTATACGACTTTAAGCAAAACTTGAACACTTTTTTTTTAATCGTGTAAGCTGGTCTGTAGGTAAGAGTGTGTTTAGGTAGTGTTATTGACAAGTGGTAATTGCAGTTTAATAAACGGAAGTCTTAAACTGAAGCTCGACTGCAGCAGAAACGAAATGTAGACTCAAATTCACTTTAAGAATAAGTGGTAATTGCAGTTTAATAAACGGAAGTCTTAACACTGAAGCTCGACTGCAGCAGAAACGAAATGTAGACTCAAATTCACTTTAAGAATAAGTGGTAATTGCAGTTTAATAAACGGAAGTCTTAAACTGAAGCTCGACTGCAGCAGAAACGAAATGTAGACTCAAATTCACTTTAAGAATAAGTGGTAATTGCAGTTTAATAAGCGGAAGTCTTAAACTGAAGCTCGACTGCAGCAGAAACGAAATGTAGACTCAAATTCACTTTAAGAATAAGTGGTAATTGCAGTTTAATAAGCGGAAGTCGTAACACTGAAGCACGAATGTAGCAGAAACGAAATGTAGACTCAAATTCACTTTAAGAATAAGTGGTAATTGCAGTTTAATAAGCGGAAAACTTAACACTGAAGCACGAATGTAGCAGAAACGAATGCAGCAAATTCACTTTAAGAATAAGTGGTAATTGCAGTTTAATAAGCGGTCTTAAAAACTTAACACTGAAGCAGTGTTAAATGTAGCAGAAAAACGAATGCAGCAAATTCACTTTAAGAATAAGTGGTAATTGCAGTTTAATAAGCGGAAGTCTTAACACTGAAGCACGAATATAGCAGAAACGAATGCAGCAAATTCACTTTAAGAATAAGTGGTAATTGCAGTTTAATAAGCGGAAGTCTTAACACTGAAGCACGAATGTAGCAGAAACGAATGCAGCAAATTCACTTTAAGAATAAGTGGTAATTGCAGTTTAATAAGTGGAAGTCTTAACACTGAAGCACGACTGTAGCAGAAACGAATGCAGCAAATTCACTTTAAGAATAAGTGGTAATTGCAGTTTAATAAGCGGAAGTCTTAACACTGACGCACGAATGTAGCAGAAACGAATGCAGCAAATTCACTTTAAGAATAAGTGGTAATTGCAGTTTAATAAGCGGAAGTCTTAACACTGAAGTACGAATGTAGCAGAAACGAATGCAGCAAATTCACTTTAAGAATAAGTGGTAATTGCAGTTTAATAAGCGGAAGTCTTAACACTGAAGCACGAATGTAGCAGAAACGAATGCAGCAAATTCACTTTAAGAATGAGTGGTAATTGCAGTTTAATAAGCGGAAGTCTTAACACTGAAGTACGAATATACCAGAAACGCAGCACGAATGTAGCAGTGAAAAATAAAGCAAATTCACTTTAAGAATAACGAAATGCAGAAGCACGACTGTCAAATTCACTTTAAGAATGAGTGGTAATTGCAGTTTAATAAGCGGAAGTCTTAACACTGAAGTACGAATATACCAGAAACGAATGCAGCAAATTCACTTTAAGAATAAGTGGTAATTGTAGTTTAATAAGTGGAAGTCTTAACACTGAAGCACGACTGTAGCAGAAACGAATGCAGCAAATTCACTTTAAGAATAAGTGGTAATTGCAGTTTAATAAGCGGAAGTCTTAACACTGACGCACGAATGTAGCAGAAACGAATGCAGCAAATTCACTTTAAGAATAAGTGGTAATTGCAGTTTAATAAGCGGAAGTCTTAACACTGAAGTACGAATGTATAGCAGAAACGAATGCAGCAAATTCACTTTAAGAATAAGTGGTAATTGCAGTTTAATAAGCGGAAGTCTTAACACTGAAGCACGAATGTAGCAGAAACGAATGCAGCAAATTCACTTTAAGAATAATAATTATTGTGCATACGGCTAGCATAATATTGTTTTACATGTTATTCTTGTTGTCGTGAGTTTCTATTTTTCCATAATTCAAAAACGTGCTAGATCCTCGAAAGGCGTTTTCACTTTACAAACTTTTCGTGATATTAATAAACTATTTCTACACTTAAATATTTAAGCAAAAATAGTTTAACCATTTATTTTGTACACAAATGCATAAAAACATCTGTTATGAAACATTACTTGTTATTTTTCATAAATATCGTACACTGTAAACAGGAGACTGTTGAAGGAGATTTAGTTTACAAAAAAAAAAAAAAAACACAGACATTTGTAATTTAATTTAATTAACGTAGAAATTATTTCCTTTTTGGCATATAAAATAGTTGTTTTAGATCATCGAATAGTTCAAAACAAGGAATGTGCAGTTCAAAGGGAATTAGATTCAACATTCTAACTTTGAAATTGTTTAGTTCAATCTGAATACAAGACTGAATAACTCGGTTGGCCTTTTTATTTTGACTTGTAGAAGAAATCAATTTCGGTTTAATGTTAGATTGTTTTATATAATTGATTTTACGATAAAGTAAATTATGATTCGGCAAATGGAGATCGAATATTAATATTTCGCTAAATTGAATTCCTGATATGAAATCACTTGAACCACCAGCCCATACATTTTTTTCAATTAAACTACCATAAATTGCTCTTGTGTTAAACATTCAATTTACGTTAAAATTATTAACTAAACCAAAATTTCAAATTAATTTTATAAGTTATGGTATGCATCAGTCTATATATAGTTGTACAGTTAGAAACATTTTGCATTTCTCTTTGTTCCCTGTCCTAAAATATTGCTAAGTTTAAGGTAATTAATTCGCGCTTATACATATACAGAATTTGTGTTTTATAAATATTTTAACAATACAATAACAATATAATCATTGATAGTCTTTTCTATTATTTTTTTTCCTGCAGACTATTCAATGAGAATAATATTATCCAATATTCAGGAAACTCTATCAGAATATTTCTAGATTATTTAATATTGAATGATATCCCATAAATATTATTTAAGATCATTCATAGAATATTTCTAGACTAATCGGAATATCTTTAGATCGTTCTCAGCTTTAAAAATGAAACTTCTCTGAAAATCATACTTGTGACGTCCACAAAATATTCCAGGAATAATCAAAAGGTCTTTTGATCCTTCTGGGAATATTTAAAGTAAATGTTTTATTACACTTTAAAAGAACATTCTACGTTCTAACTATTATTATAACATTCTTCTAAGGATATTAAAGGAATAATCTATTATTCTATGGAATATTCTACGAACATTACAAAGGAAAGACATAAAACGTTCATAGAATGAATAAAAAACGTTCTTAAAAATTCTCTTTATTTCATTCACATTTTTTCATGTTCATAGAAAATCTCAGGAAATTCATGTGCTGACTGGGGTAATTTAAAATTCCAAATGCTGTTTGAAAAAGTTTTTGAAAAATAGACAATTTAAACAAATTAATAAAAATTTTATTCCAAATAGGTAAATCAAATCGCTATAAACATATAGTTTATGTTATAATTTATGTTAAATTATAACATATAATTTAATTATATAATTATATATTAATATATAATTTCTGGCGGTGTGTTAAACTTTGCAATTCCAGTAAGAGAGTACTAATTAGAAAAAGGAATATATTGCATAGAACACGTAAACATAGTCTTTTGTAGATTTTTTGCAAAAAAAGTGTATTTCAGGGATGAATTATTAGAAGTTAGTAAATTAAATAAGAATAACATACAAGTTATGCTTAACTTGTAACTTAACTTGTAACTTAATATGCAACTTAACTTGTAACTTAACTTGTAACTTAACTTGTAACTTAACATGCAACTTAACTTGTAACTTAACTTGCAACTTAACTTGTAACTAAACTTGTAACTTAACTTATAACTTAACTTGTAACTTAACTAGCAACCTAACTTGTAACTTAACTTGTAACTTAACTTGCAACTTAACTTGTAACTTAACTTGTAACTAAACTTGTAACTTAACTTATAACTTAACTTGTAACTTAACTTGTAACCTAATTTGTAACTTAACTTGCAACTTAACTTGTAACTTAACTTGTAACTTAACATGCAACTTAACTTGTAACTTAACTTGCAACTTAACTTGTAACTTAACTTGTAACTAAACTTGTAACTTAACTTATAACTTAACTTGTAACTTAACTTGTAACCTAATTTGTAACTTAACTTGCAACTTAACTTGTAACTTAACTTGTAACTTAACTTGTAACTAAACTTGTAACTTAACTTATAACTTAACTTGTAACTTAACTTGTCACTTAACTTGTAACTTAACTTGTAACTTAACTTGTAACTTAACTTGCAACTTAACTTGTAACTTAAATTGTAACTTAACTTGCAACTTAACTTGCAACTTAACTTGTAACTAAACTTGTAACTTAACTTATAACTTAACTTGTAACTTAACTTGCAACCTAATTTGTAACTTAACTTTTAACTTCACTTGCAACTTAACTTGTAACTTAACTTGTATTTTAACTTGTAACTTAACTTGCAACTTAACTTGCATCTTAACCTGCAACTTAACTTGTAACTTAACTTGTAACTTAACTTGTAACTTAACTTGCAACTTAACTTGTAACTTAACTTGTAACTTAACTTGTAACTTAACTTGCAACTTAACTTGTAACTTAACTTGCAACTTAACTTGTAACTTAACTTGCAACTTAACTTGCAACTTAACTTGTAACTTAACTTGTAACTTAACTTGTAACTTAACTTGTAACTTAACTTGTAACTTAACTTGCAACTTAACTTGCAACTTAACTTGTAACTTAACTTGCAACTTAACTTGTAACTTAACTTGTAACTTAACTTGTAACTTAACTTGTAACTTAACTTGTAACTTAACTTGTAACTTAACTTGCAACTTAACTTGCAACTTAACTTGTAACTTAACAACAACTTAACTTGCAACTTAACTTGTAACTTAACTTGTAACTTAACTTGTAACTTAACTTGTAACTTAACTTGTAACTTAACTTGCAACTTAACTTGTAACTTAACTTGTAACTTAACTTGCAACTTAACTTGTAACTTAACCTGTAACTTAACAGAACATGTAAATGTTTGTTAATTAAGGGGTGGAAGAACGTTTTCTACGAACATTGGACTTTTAATTAATATCAGGATTCACTAGAAAGCTACGTAATCCCACAAGGTCTTCGTGAGTTTAATAAACATTGCTCTAATTGTGCTACTTACATTTCACCGTTTGCAATAAAAATAATTATTAAAGACGTGATCACTTTAAGTAAAACTTAATGACGAAAAGTAATTAAACGAGGTGTGTTCAAAAAGTAACGAGAATTTTTAAATTTCGCGGGCTCGGAGAATCCGATTGTCAAACATTTTTTTTATTATGTTGGTATATATGCCCTTGAAGTATGATAAAACTTTCAGCTGTTTTCATTGTTGACTTTGTGTCACTAAGGTTAGACGTGTTTTTATAAGCTCGGCGATATTCGTTTGTTAAAAGAAATGGATAAAAGAATTTGTATCAAATTTTGCGTAAAAAATTGAATAAAGTGTAACAAAGTGTGTGAGTCGGCTATAAGTAAAGCAAGAGATTACGAGTGGTACACGCTTTCCCAAGAAGGCCGTGAAGACGTTGAAGCTGACGTCCCAGCACATCAACAACCGATGAAAACGTGAAAAAGTGAAAGAAATGGTTATGAACAATCGCCGAATCACAAATAGATAAGGTCGCCGATGATGTTGGCATATCAATTGGATCATGTCATGACAGTGGTTCCAATTTTTTGTGTATGAAACGCGTGGCAGCAAAATTCGTTCCAAAATTGTTGAATTTGGAACAGAAACAGCGGCGAATGCAAGTTGCTCAGGAGTCACTAAATAAAGTCAACGACGATGCTGAATTACTGAAACGTATTATAACAGGTGACGAAATATGGGTTTACGGATATGACGTCGAAACTAAGGCTCAATCATCCCAGTGGAGGCATTCTGGCTCGCCTAGACCGGAAAAGACTCGACAAGTGCGTTTGAACGTGAAGGTTATGCTCACTGTGTTCTTCGATATTAATGGCATAGTGTATCATGAGTTCCTGCCACCAGGTGAAACGGTCATTAAGGAGTACTACCTACAAGTTCAACGCCGTTTGCGTGAAGCAATCCGAAAAAACGCCCGAATCTGTGGAAAAACAATTCATGGCTTTTTGCACCACGATAATGTACCAGCTCACACTTCATTGCTTGTTCGTAAATTTTTTTCCAAAAACAGTACTTTAACGATGTCCCGGCCTCCATATTCGCCAGACATGGCTCCGTGTGACTTTTTCCTATTTCCAAAAATAAAGAGAACCTTAAAGGGCCGTCGTTTTACAGCCGTAGATATTTGATACCAAACTATTTACGATATTTATTTACATTACTTAAATTTCGGTTGTAATTCTACTTGTATATAAAATAATTTAAAATATTTAAATATAATATTTAATTATTTTTTAACATAAAATAATGGAGGATAATTGTAAAATAATAATAATAATAATATTTTTATTATTAATATTATTATTATTATTAATAACAACAATAATAATATTATTAAGAATAAGAGAATAAGAAGAAGAAGAAGAAGAATTCCAGGACAAATATTACGTTATGAAGAATATTTTGAAGAAAAATTAAAATCAGTTTTACTTTTTTATTTTAATAATTTTACTGTTATCATAAACATTAACACTTCCGAGATATTTTAATTTTCAAAATTTATAATTTTTTTATAAAAACTAATTGGGAAAAGTCGCAAAAATAATTATTGAAAACTAATTATGGACAAGTTACTTTATAATTACATTACACTATGTTCTTAGAAGAAACTCGGTTACTTGAAGGAAGATAAACCCGTTATTCATTTTCCACTAAACAAATATTTTGTGCAATCATTGTTCCTTTGTTATTTTAATCTCCGCTGCTTATTACTGTCGTGTTTATGGACACACTGATAACATTAAAAATTTGCAGCTATAATCAGAGCGAGTTGTCATGGAAGGCTGAAAGACAGTGATTGGAAGTGCATAACCTAGAACAGAGATTACGGTTTACTTTATTAATTATTACTTTCATTTTGTTTCACTATAACCACCCTGTATGCATGAAATGCAAATATATATATATATATAACTGTGTTTAAAACATAGAGTAATTTAACTTTTTTAAATAATGTTGATCATGTAATTTAAAAAACGTTAAAAAATAAGTAGTCACGTATTTTTAGTGACGTGTCAAAATTGCAACTCGTACTAAAACTAGAAATAATTTAATATGTAGAAGTGGTTCTGTTTCAAAATGACAATAGTTCAAGGTCGTTAGCCTGCCATCCATCATTACATGAGGACGTCAAAAATAAAATTAATCCATTGTAATTTGTACTTTAATCAAACTACCTTTGTACTGATTTATTCTACATATCATACATAAAAGTAGCGAAGTGTAAATTTTACCACTTTAACGATACAACACTAGTTACTACGCTTGCAGCTGCAAATATTTGAAACCATAAAACAGTTTTGAAAATTAGCCAATTTTTGTGATTTTTTTAACCTTAATTTCAAACATTATGTTCCCATATATTTAATTTTATATCAGTAGCTTATCAATAAATAAGATTTTTTTCATTTTTGTAAAAATATAATAGCCTATTTATGTATAACAATATTTTATTTAAATTGTTTTTTATTTTCATTATAATGAAATTTTCATTTCGTGTTTATCTTTATTGTGCTTGTTTATATAAAATTTTATTTACATTTTTATTGTTTACATTTTATTGTTTACTTTTTATTGTTATTTTTTATTGTTTACATTTTTATTGTTTACATTTTTATTGTTTACATTTTATTGTTTACTTTTTATTGTTATTTTTTATTGTTTACATTTTTATTGTTTACTGTTTTATTGTTTACATTTTATTGTTTACTTTTTATTGTTTACTTTTTTATTGTTTACTTTTTTATTGTTTACTTTTTTATTGTTTACATTTTTATTGTTTACTTTTTTATGTCAATAGCTTGAGAACGGTGTTTATCAATCAATAAGTTTTTCTCATTTTTGTAAAAGATTATTATTTATAACGATATTTTATTAAAATTGCTTTTTTATTTTCACTCTAAGAAAATTTTAATTTCTTGTTTAACATTACAATACTTGTTTCTATTAAATTTTATTTACATTTTTATTGTTTACATTTTATTGTTTACTTTTTTGTTTACTTTTTTATTGTTTACATTTTTATTGTTTACATTTTATTGTTTACTTTTTTATTGTTTACATTTTTATTGTTTACTTTTTTTATTGTTTACATTTTATTGTTTACTTGTTATTGTTTACTTTGTTATTGTTTACTTTGCTATTGTTTACTTTGTTATTGTTTACATTTTTATTGTTTACTTTTTTATTGTTTACTTTTTTATTGTTTACATTTTTATTGTTTACTTTTTTATGTCAATAGCTTGAGAACGGTGTTTATCAATCAATAAGTTTTTCTCATTTTTGTAAAAGATTATTATTTATAACGATATTTTATTAAAATTTTATATCAGTAGCTTATCAATAAATAAGATTTTTTTCATTTTTGCAAAAATATAATACCTATTTATGTATAAATTTTATTTTATTTAAATATTTTTTATTTTTTTATATTGAAATTTTCATTTATTGTTTATCTTTTTGTGTTTGTTTATTGTTTACATTTTTATTGTTTACATTTTTATTGTTTACATTTTATTGTTTACTTGTTATTGTTTACTTTGTTATTGTTTACATTTTTATTGTTTACTTTTTTATTGTTTACATTTTTATTGTTTACTTTTTTATGTCAATAGCTTGCGAACGGTGTTTATCAATCAATAAGTTTTTCTCATTTTTGTAAAAGATTATTATTTATAACGATATTTTATTAAAATGGCTTTTTTATTTTCACTCTAAGAAAATTTTCATTTCTTGTTTAACATTACAATACTTGTTTCTATTAAATTTTAATTATATTTTTTACTTTTTTCTTTTAGAATATTTAAATCATAAATTGATAACCATTATCAATACGTAAAATAATCTATATTAATAGTCCTATTCAAATCGTTTTAATAAGTTCTAGTTATTATTTACTGAATCCACAGCCGTTACTTGACGAAACTCTACAATATCAATGAAAATTAAAACACTTATTTAATTTCACAAAATTTGTTTATATAGAGATATATGGTTCTTGGTGAGTGTATCTTCAGACAAGTAAAGCTAAACATTATAAAGTGTACTTATACTAACAAAGTTGATGTTAAAACTAGAAGGGAAAAGGTAACGATAGGAAAGACTGAAAAGTATGTAAGTAGGCTGGCTGGGAAAACCACTAGACAGTAAGACTTGACAAAGAGAGAGGGGTTATAGTTAGTCTGCTCATTTAAAGTATTTGCGTTCTTATGAACAGAACTGTATATTTAAAGAATTTTAAAATTACTTAGTTTTATACCATTTTGTTTTTTACAGCTACAGTTATAAACATAAATTAAAGAAATGACCAGATTCTAAGAAATGTTTGGCAAAATTTGATTTTATTTCCATACATTCAACAACAGTAATGTTCTTCAACACGAGTTCTATAGCTCTTTCAGACTGTCCTATATAGTCAAAAGGGACACATTTCACAGACAACTTTATGTACCATTGTTTAGTAAAAGATCTATTTTATCCTTATTGTTGACAATATGTTTCCTTAATATCGATGTACAATAAAAAGCTGGTTTATAATTAGTTTTATCTGAAACTAAATTTGTAATCTCACAACTTATTACAAATAAGTGCTGAAGATGACTTACGTATGTAGCTAAATAAACAACACTGTGAAGCATCTTAAGTGTTCCTTTTACTTAAAATAAAGTTATTTGAATTTCATTAAAATTTGTAACATCATGAATAGTTTTGTTTTGTTTTGTTTGTTTTTCTCTAATTAATTATACAGTGGCAATTCTTTTTGCTTCTTTTGCACTAAAATTGTTTCCACTAATTACGTCACTTTGTAAACAAACAAGGCCACGTTATGAGGTAAGGAAACATGTTTACTGCCGACAAGCAAGGGCTAAATAATAAATAGGTTAGACTAACCGAATAAGAAAGCCGAAAAGAAAACACTGAAGAAGTCAAATAAGGAAACCATGTTTAGTATTAAGCCTTGTTATATTCAGGTTTGAAATAACATTCCTTACACTTACTGATACATTAGAATTTTTGTTTACTTAGTTTAATTAATTTGTAGAACTTTTACAGGTTAAACGTTTCTCGTACTGTATTTGGATGTTTATAATTGCTTTGTGCTATCATAAAGAGGTAAAATCAGTGTATAGATCAGTGCACGTTTCATAACTAGTGGTCTGAATTGTACCTTGCTATCATCACTATTACTCGTTTTTCAATAGAAATTCACAAATATTTAAATACAAGATTTTAAACCAGACAAAATGTGTTCGAGGAAAGTTCTAATTCAATGCTTACTCATGCGGATTTTTCCGCTTTATAATTACAAGAGAATCATTAAAACGTAACTTTTCCACTTGTATTCTTAAATTGTAAAATACGTTTGGGTAAAAATGCAATTAGGATATGTTTTATAAAGTTAAAAATATATTAGTTAGATTTTTTTAATTAATATATTAAGGAAACGATTATTAAATCTATTTACATTTAATATAGACCTATTATAAATAACAATAATATTTACATAATTTTATTGTAGTGTTGCATATACATTTATTTCATTGCAAAATATTAAATATATAGGCAATTGTTTAACGTAATAATTTAGCTTGAAATGCCATTGTTTTATTTAAAATACGCTTCATATCTGATTTAAAATAGCTACAAATCACCAATAAATATTATGAAATATTTAAAAGTTTTATTTTTACTTTTGTAAAACATTAAGTTTACCCTTTACCACGCATAAAAAATAAGCGAAACACTGCTTAAAAATAAAGTATTATTTTTAAATATTATCAATTTACAACTTTTAAAATTTATAAAAAATGTGTTTAAATATATTTCAGTTTTATACAAATTAGAAATACAAATTTGTATACTATTTTATCAGTTAATATTAAAAAAATAAAAGACCTGATGTTGCTTGAGGTATTTTTTTTAAATAAAAATTTGTATATTCAGAAATTTGTATTCTTGTATAGATGACAAAAATGACGTAACCCCCTAAGTGTTTCTTTTCCTATTTTCTATTACTGCTAATACATAGGCAACATACTTTATCCATCATAAGGCAACATATATTAATCGTAATGCTTTCCTATTTTCTGCTCTGAAAAATCTACAAAGTTTTTTCTTGGACATAATGTTCAGAGAGATCAAAAGGTATGATTTGTAATTAATATACGAAATGTTTATAAGTATATGGCCGTTTTAATAAGTTTAAATATGTTTACATGTAAGTAAAATATTTTTAGGCGTATTATACGAGCCATAAATTGTAAATGTTATTACACAAATGTATTTACACTTTATTCAATAAACACAAGCACTTACGTTTTTAAATTTAACAATTTTCTACAAAAAGGTGTTATAAATACAAGTTTCGAACGCTTAATGATTTCACAAAAACATAAATTTAATGTTATTTGTTTTAAACCAAAAATTAGTTGAGCATAACAAAATAAACGCATCCCTCTTTCAAACAATGTTAAAGAAGTTATTCAGTACTTTTTATCTCTTATATAAAAGTATTACACATTTTTATGAAAAAAAGTTTTTTATAAAAAAAATTATAAATGTTTGTCACATCTAAAAAGGCTGTTCATGTAATAAAATAACTTGTAATGATATAATTAATTTTGACTTGATATTCGATGAAGAAAGCACTTTTAAAAATATGGCTGCTAAAAGTGTGACGATGCACATTGCTAATAACTATAGAGTATTTTAAAATATTCTGTTAAATTACCTATATGGAAGTACAATTTTTCATTATTTATAAGAATTGTTCTTTTTTGATGCCTAAGTATTAATGCAAATTTTATTTCTTTAATATCGGTTCTAAACATGTTCAGGAAAATAAATCTGAACGTTGTTTAAACTAAACCTGCAAATGTTTGTAAATTTATCCTTTTTGCTTGAAACATTAATTTTGAAGGCAAATAAATCGATTTTGTTGGTAAACCTGAGACCATCTGATTTAGAAAACCTAAAACGTATAACCTTTTATAATTAATTATAATCCGGACGTTATTAATTAATGCGTTTATTGTAATAATAACCCAGACGTTTTTAATAAATAATTATTTTTCACTAGAAACAATACTTACAAAATATAAATAAATATACTGAAAATATCTTATTGTGAGTATTTTTAAAGCGTTTTTTGGAATTTTCTTTTGGAAAAATTAGCTCTTGGAACGATTACCATGCTAAGCCCTTAGCGCTAGTGTTTACAGTCTTGATCCGATTTCATTCTAGTATGCTAGTAAACGTTTAACAAAACTTTTTAACAAAACACAACTTTTTGTATTAAATTCTTTTGAAAATCTGATTTCAGCATCGTATTTATCTGTACAAAACTGCATGAATTGGACACATTTTCTTGAAAATAGGAAATTTGTTGACGGAGGTTGCGTTTCATTTTCATACTTTCAGTGTAACTTGAAAATTTAAAACGCTAATACATGCAGCTTTTAATGGTGATTGTGAAGACGAAATCAGAATATCATAAAGAGTAGAAAAAGAAATTACTTTTTGAAAATTGCTTATATCACGTCAGCGAGAGAGCTGCAAATGTTTGTATAAAAATAATCATTAACCTTATCATTTTAGTTCATAATTCTAAAGAAAACGTAGTATTTTGAACACCCAGATTTTTCCTAAACAAATAATTATTTCTCATTTAAAATAATACTTACAACTTAAAAATAGAAATACTGAAAATACCTTACTTTGATTATTTTTATAAGAAATATAAAAATAAATTTCTCATTTAAAAATAAGAAATAAATGAAATGTGATCTTTACCAGTTTTATTTTTATTTCTGTATTTTTTTTACGTTTTTAGTATCTTGCTCTTTTGCAGTTCACATCTACGAAGAACTTAAGAGAGCAGGGGTAAAATGGACGGAGGAGCGGAAGAGGATCCATGGGGACAGGATGAGGGAGGTGTGGAGGATTAGAAGGAACAAGACATGAGTCGGAGTGCTTTGCGTGATCCAACAGGGTCTATACGCAAATAATAATAATAATAATAATAATATTATTATTAATAATATATAATATAATTATATTATATATATATATATATATAGGTGTATATATGTGT